>CM031240.1:726673259-727273259 GCA_018340775.1 Taxus wallichiana var. yunnanensis | reverse complement strand
AAATTATTGACCCCATCGACCTCTATGACTTTGCATAAAAATCCTTAAATTTTGGACTTGTGATACTAACAAACAATTTAAGATAATTCATAATGAACATTTTAATTACAATAAAGGGCTAAAAATATGTTTATATGTCTAGAAATTAAAAGTACTAGAAGGATATAATCTATAGATTGTAATATATATATATATATATATATATATATGATAAAAAAATAAAAATAAACAAGTAGGCGTAAATGATTAAACAAATAAATAATAGTAATTAAAAAAAGATGATGAAAAGGGGATGAGACGGTTGGTGGAGTTGGTGAAATTGGATGTTGTGGGTTGGAGTGTGGTAGACCTTTTTCAAGAGGTGCAACTTTATGCAAAGCATGGGCATCCTCAACAAACTTCAAACATGTCACTTTCCTTTCATAATATTATAAGCGTCAAGATCCAAAGACGTTGAGCACATATAAACCCAAGTTAACATTTTAAATTTAGCAGTAATATGTTAGATGGAGTGAATGTAGGATTCAAAGCTCTATTTTTCTATCTATGTAAAAGTAGGGCTCTATACCCTCATAATCAAATTAACAAAACATTGCAGGAAATTTTGCTAAATAGAGCTCTCGCATATGCCATCCTAAGATCAATAGCCTTGTGGGTGAAATCGGCCCTCCGCTTGAGAAAATCTATCTCAGTAAATCTCCCTAGTTTCTCGATACAAAATGATCGATTTGGGTCTATATGTTTATCTGAAGTGGGTTCAATGGTCTTTGAGTCGAATAGAAACTTCTTATTACCACCATATTATTTATTGTATGTAGAAGAAGAAGATTGTGGTTTAATACGTGCTTCTTTGGGCGTAATTTCTTGCTGGATTGATTTTTACTTCTACTTTTGTGCACCTGTGCTACATAGAAATCTAACCTTGGCAACACCATTCTCAAGGTAGACAATGGATACCGCTTTGTTTCCTACGCTTCATCTTTTATTTTTAGCATTCATTGTATTGATAAATTCATTGAAAATGCCCTTCTACAATTCCACATATGTCTCTATAAGATTTGTCTCTTTTACTCTTCCTCTGCATGAAACCCTCTATCGGTCCATTTCAAAGCAACCTCCTCCGTGCACCAAAATAATAGCTTTAGATTAGATGCACCGCCATGGTAATCATCATTTTTGGCGTGGTATGAACAATCCAAACTATCTTTTCTCGAGATCTAGTTTTATTGTAGAGGTTAACACATCGTACAACCGGTTCGCAGGATTACGTCAAAAATGTGGTCTTATGGGATGCGTTTAATTTAGGATAGCCACAAAATAGTGTTGTTGATGAGGTTAAAATGATTTTCAAAGAAATACCTCAGTCGGACATCATCTCATTGAGTTCCATGGTAGTAGGATATGCACAAAATGGTCCATTCTGGTTTAAACACCCACTGAAACATTCAAGTAAATGTAATTGGTAATAGGGAAGCTAATTTCCATGGCCATTACCAGTATCTTCCCTATTCTATGTCAAATGGGGGAAATTCAAACATGTCAAGGATAAAATATCCATATGACTAGATTTTTGATTGGCCTCTCCATTATCTTGGGACCGCTTAAGTGTTTTCTCGAAAGGATAATAGATTGTTAAGTTGTTGCGATCACGTTGGCTTTGTTTTGTTAGTAGGTACTAGGGTCTATTGGATTTTGAATGTGGAAAGAACTATGTTGGTGAGAGATAATGTGCTAGAATGGAAAAGTGTATTATGTGGTCTTGGATGTTGTATTAAATGGTACAAATGGAGAGGTTATGGATGCATGTGGATTTCTTTGTTGGAATGCTAAAAAGAGTTCAAGCCTTGTGGAATGTGGGTGAACTATCTAGAGCACCTCATACACTATGAATGTTAGTATTTCTAAGCATGGTTCATATTACATTGTTTTTCATAATTCTCATACATTATCTTCTCATTTTAAACCCAATAAAATTTTAAACCCTTGGATCGGGGATAATTTTAGTGGTGAAAATTTCATTTTAGGAAAATTTGAAAAGGTTATTTTTTCAAAGCGATTCGGTGTCTGTTCGCCTAAAATATACATATATTTTTTTGGGGTTAGCTTCACCTTCATTTGAAAACATCTCCTATAAAAACCGGGGTGATTCGTTGGGTAGTATACCACAAGTAGCTTACCAAATTACCAATACCATGAAGTTTGAACTCACACACTCTTAAGCACCAGATTGTCATACTGTTAGGGTTAATTGTTAACGTGCGATAGGGATATAGTTGACGTGTGACAAAGAGGTATTATAGACACATGAGAAGGAGATATTGCAGACACGTGACAAAGGGGTAAGCAGTTGATGCGTGAGAGGAATAGAGTTGATGCGGCGCAGAGAGTTGACGTTGGACAGGGCATAAGCGAGTTAACGTGCAACAACGGCGATAGAGTTAACGCGTGATAGTTTAATTTGACACCATGTTGATGCGCATGTGGGGATTATTGACACACTTTTGACACGTGACAAAGGGTTAGTTGTTGACACGCAACTGGGAGTCACTACTTGGTTCTTTTGTTGACATAGGTCTTTATTCAGAATGATGGAAGGTGTTAGTCCTAAGATTGCGAAGACCCTAAAAGTAACTAAGAATTCTCAGAAATTGTTGTTCATGTTTTTGGGAAACTCTGTGGATACGAGATAATTATTGAAAATATCAATAACCATAAAGATGCCACCAGAAAGAATCAAAATACTGACTATGTGGAAGGTATTATTGAGGTGCACATGCATTCTACATAGTATCAAACAAATGACACCTATGATAATATGCCAGATCTTTAAGATATTCTCCTATTGGGGTGCAACCAGAAGTGCATCAAGATATCACACATACAAATACTTAGCAAAATGGAACACAAAAATCAAATTCAAATTCCAATTCATGAAAGAGGAAACTAGGTGATTGTGATATTGCTTAAAATTCTACTCAAAAAAGTAAAAAATTTAAAACAAACAAGAATATGTGGACCATTGGAAGGTCATACAAGTTTGATTGGGTAGCTAAATTTCTATTTATCAAACTGTACAAACAACTAATTTCAAGAGATCCCATCTGAATGTACATGTACAATATGTATGTGGAAATTGGGAAAGCAACAAAAAATGCAAATGAAGTTGGACACTATAGAAAAACATTGTGGAAAACAATATTTGACTATAATGGGGGCGGATGGCCAGAAAATCAAAACACACAGGTGGAAAACTGAAAAAGAATGCATGCATGTTAGATACGCAGTGGAATATGAGGTAGAGCAGAAAAAACACAGACATCTCTTGGAAAAGGGAGGAACGATCACATCGCATATTGGTAAGATGAATCAAACAAATCTACATGCAAAACTCATACAATTCTCTACTCTATTTCACATACTAAAAAAGGAAGACCGATTTCGGATTTCCTCGATTTCAAAGTTTTGTATCAATATAATGGAATGCTGAACGTACCTCAGTCTCATTGGTCTGAAAGTAGTGGATGGGAAATGGCAAAATGCCTTTCGATGATAGAGAAGGAATATTTGAAAGAGAATGTAAAAAAATCAAAGTTTATCTCTCTTTCAATTGATGAAGTGACAGCAGTCAACAACACTACATGGGTATGTATCCACATCTATACTTTAGAAAATCATATAAGGACACCTCATCTGTTGGGTGTTATGAAAATGGTTGAAAACTGTAATGCCAAAACCTACATAAAATATTTTTTTCTCATTTAAAAGATATTGCTGGAATGATTGATTATGAAATTGCTACGAAGTTGGTATGCATTGGATAAAATGGTCAATCATCATGCAGAGTCACCGAACAGGATGTGTGTTAGATTACAAACAAAAGTGGCCCCATATATGCTACCAATTCTTTGTATGGCTCACTGAGAATAAATTTAGCATATAAAATGGTAAGCAACCACGAAAATGTTGCTAAATTAGAAGACCTTATAAGAGAAATTCATGCCTATATGGCAAGTAGTCCAAAGCAATTTCTTGAGTTCCATAAATTTGCAATTAGAATTATAGATGGCAAAAAACTTATGAAAGATGTTTAGACTAGATGGATATCTTTATATGAACTCGCATGCAGAGTTCGTGAGGAGTATCCTTTGTTGGTTGGTTTCATGCACAAATACCATCATGAAGTTGATAGGCAAGGGACTTGTTATTCCGTTTAACCGATTTGGAGATGTTTCTTACATTGGTTGGTATTCTTCCAATGTGCAAGAGATCAATACACCGATGAAGCATGCTGGGAAGATTAATCTATATTGTGGATTTTATACGGATGAGAAAAATGGTATGTCAAAATGTTGATATCTTGTAATGTTCCCAAGATAGTTTTGATACACCTATTTTTGAGAATTGGAAAGCTTTATTAGATCTTAAAAGTCCCAAGAACTATTTGAGATTTAATATCCATGATCACCTCGCATCATCAAGTTAATGGGAGGGACATACCACTTTGCACATTTTGTAAAAACATTAAGATATTATAGGATTGGAACGAGAAGATGTTCTATGAGATGTAATCTCTTTGAATATGTTATAGTTGAAACAAGAATAAAACTTAAAAAAATTCGTAATCCTTATCATCGAAATTAGAGAACGTTTCTCCAAAGATAAAATTCTTGAAGCCATGGGTGTGATGAATCCTAGTTTTTGGAATACTGAAGGTGGTCATGCTTTGACTTTGTAAGAAAGTATTTCTATAAACCCATGGGTACAATAATGGAACATTTCACAAATACTTTAGAGTTCAATGGTATGGAAATCAAAGGTATACTTGAATGCTAATTTATTAAAATTTTAATCAACAAATTTTGCAACAACAATGAGGAACCAATATAAAAATTTAGATGAACCTTCTGAAAGTGGTGCTATTACAAGGCTATGGCAAGGAATCTATCAAAGTTCTATCTTACAAGAAGATATCAATGAATATTTCAGATTATATGAGTTATTCCAAACAATAATTTTAGGGTCTATGGAGGACGAAAGGGTTTTCAGTGCACTATGATTTATAAAATCAAAACTAAGAAATAGGTTGGATAAAAATATAGAAAGTTGCATGAGGTGTTATGTCTCTCGGTACTCCATGGAGACCTTTCCTTTCAAAAGAGAAATTGTGCATTGGAATTCCCTTTGCGAAATAAGAGGTGTGAATAATACAACTACAATTACAAATTTTCCTAACGTTGAGAGTGGAATTGGCACATAGTCACACTCTACGAGAAGAGAACATCAAGTTTGAAAAAGCTATTGATAATGGATTGTTTCAACTTTAAATAGGTATCTGCTTCACCTTAATCTTATTGTTTGTCACTTTAAGTTTTTTTCAGCTCTTGTTATCAGTAAAGATGTTACTAAAGGTCTATATATTTACATTTATTTAAATACAATATTTTTTTTTTTTTTGAAAACGTGGGTTGACATCCATCGAGGAAGCTAGTACTTCTCGGGGATGACAATGTCGTGCAACTCACCCATCTATCTACTAATCCATTTCTCATGTTGATTTTTCTTAAAACAAAGATCTAACACATTACGGTGATGATTTCACACCAATCTAGAACACTAGAGGTAAGTTCAACCCTATCATATCATCTTTCTTGATTTCTTACAATTATGTTTTATTTATTTTTTATATTTGCAAAATGCTTTGATATATTTTTAAAACTTTGTGGGATAAAATGACACAATTGAATTTTACAAAGGAATCTATTTCCATACCATACAATTCATAATCCATGATCCATTATAAAATTCATCATCCACAATCATGCTAGAAGCTAAATCGACGTCCACATGAAATTCATCATCATCCATATATATCATATGATCATCATATCATTATTATAATCCTCGACACTACAATTATTATTAAAACAATTATTTATCTATTTTAAATTTAAAGAAATATCTTTGTCCTAACACATTCCATTTTTAAAAACAATTCATGATCATATCATTACAAGTATAGAGAAGAAGAATTATCGTGTTTGAAACTAAATCTACGTCCACATAAAATTCATCATCATCCATATATATCATATCATTATCATAATCCTGACACTACAATTATTATTAAAACAATTATTTATCTATTTTAAATTTAAAGAAATGTCTCTGTCCTAACACATTCCATTTTTTTAAAACAATTATCCATTATCATCATTCATCATCATCTATATCCATTCTAATGTTATCATGATCATATCATTACAAGTATAGAGAAGAATAATTATCTTAAAACAAGTTTAAATGTCTAGAGAAGAAGAATTATCATGCTTGAAGCTAAATCTACGTCCACATACAATTCATGATAATCCAAGTAAACAAGAAACATACGTCATCATGATTCATCCCTATCTAATGCAATCACCATTAAGAGTAAACCAAAAAGCATAAACTCCATATACAATCTAAAAATTCTATACATAATATATAGGAAGTTAAAAAATTAAAGATTATATAGTATTTCAAATTTTAAAAGGCTATCAAATCCGGATAATAAAATTCAAATACCATGACCAAAAAATTCAATATTTCAAATTTTCAAATATAGACTCAATATTTCAAGTTTCCACACTCAATTACAAAAATTTCAACCCTCTTTTTCGTATCCAATTCAATTCCTTTACTCCTTTCCCTAATGTTTTCTTCGCTGTGGTTTTACTCCTTTCCCCAACGGAAAAATAACCCCAAAACCTATGAGATCATCCACAACAATGTCCAACTTTTTAAAAATTCTTTCTTCTTGCTTTGTTGCATCTCCATGGGACAACAAATTTGGATCATTGTTGTCTTTTCTTTGAATAATATTCGGGTGGTCGAAGCCATGCTCTTTAATTATTTGCTTTAGATGTATTGTTTTGTTTGTTAATCAAAACAATATTTTCCTTCAAATTCTTTGTCATAGATAAACTATTCTTCTTCACTGTTTCCAAGTGAAATTGGAAAAAGTTTGCTTGACTCTTCAAATTTTTATATTTCAACCGCACAAGACAAGTAATGTCAATTCAACATATTACTAAAATAAGAAAATTTCAAATTAACAAAAAATATTGTTTGAAAGTGATAATACTTATGACTACTCTATCTCTCTCAAAGCATTTGCAATCGCTTTTGCAGATCCTTGTCCTTAGACCATTTGTTAAAATATGCTTGGGCCTCAGCACTAATATTTTCCAATTTTTTTAATGTCTTATCCAAAATGTCGTCTTTATAGTTTTTTTATACGTGGCGGTAGCCCCACTTATTACTTGGGTAAGTAAGGAATCCATCTTCTAAGAGTTGATTCGGACTACACAGTATAAACTATCCCTTTGCCAATAATTTTCAAAATGATTTATAATCTCATTGATAAGTACTTTAGCCCTTCTCTCCCATTCTATGAGCTGAGTGATATATGCAATAGAATAAACTCACCGACATGGGATTGACAATCATAACCAATTAATTTCTCCAAATGAAAAGGTAGCAACTATTCACCATCAGTATCGATGAAGATGATCTGGCTTTGGATAGGTATAGGGGCTTTCGGGCTGATCAACTACTACTTTTTTACGCTTTGGGGTGGCTGATCCGGTTTGTGATAAAATTAATCAAGATTCAGAAAAATAAATTTAAATCGAAATGTAATTCAATATGGGAAAGTATGTTGAAATTGAAGTATACCTACTTAGCCTTGAATCATCTCACGGGTAATTAACAAACTAGTTGGGTGATTGCTATCAATGCCTAAATAATCTTCATCTAAATTTATATTATTCAAAACCGATATTCCCGTTGCCTTTGGGCAAGCCACCAAGTGAGAGGGTTGGAATTTGAAAGGAGGCAATGTTTAGTGTCTCGCTAGGGGCCGGAGCAATTGGCATGCTTTTATAAATGTTCTTTTTCCTGTTCCTTTGTTTGACATTTTAAATATAATTGGTTAAGGGGGTTCGGTGCCGTTGTTTGAACAAAAGGACTGCAATGTGCTAAAAATTTCAAGAAAAACACGAAAAAGTAGAAAACAATCCAAAAACTACGAAATTAAATGAAGTAGTATTCAAAAGTTGTATGTTGTTGTCGAGGGGTAGTTTTTCATGGTGTTAAGGGTGGCAGTGTAGGAGTAGTAATTGGTGGTTTTTGAGAAGATATGAATGCATGTGACTATACTGAGTGAGTTGGGGAAGATGGTTGAGTTTGAAACACACGTATGGTCCAAAGTCCCTGATGTCATCAACATTGAATTGTATGTCAATTCAATTAGTTAAAATTTAAATTGGAAAATAAAAATACAAATTTGGATTTTGTAAATAATCTATGAGAAGGTATTACTTCTTTGGTGTTTAACAAGTTCAAACTGTTGAGGGTTCTAAGAGGCACGAGCTTCCATTTCATATTGGGAATCTCCGAAGCTTTAGCATGTTATTGGCCTCTTTCTCTTGATAACACCTTTTTTGGGGAAGGGATTCAATAAATCTTCTCTACAAACCGTAAATGGTTAATAACTATGTAGTGTAATGTCGATATACAAACTTAATAGTTTATACTTGTTGTTATTCAAATGGAATTGACAACTTCATCAACTCCTTATCGGTGTAAGTAGGAATTGGTTTGTATTTCAAATTTAAAAGAGCCTCGTATTAAAGGCCAAGGAGATAGTTTGTGGAATAATGACAAGTTTTTAAATCTTTGCATTTGTTATGTCAGTTCTTTTTTTACTAGATAGGTGCACCCGTCAAATATTTGTTTTGAGATAGTGGTAACTATGTATGCTGATGGCCCAATTTGGTATATCTTTTTGACCGACCCTGCAAAACTATTCTAGATTTAAAAAGGAAATCATTGTAGTAAGAAAGTTGTGTGCAATTTCTTGCGTATCCACACCATCCTGGATTTATTGACATGAGATGCAAATGACAAAAATAGAGGAAATCAATATAACATTATATTTTATCACAATCAAAAGCAGAATAAAAATTGATGAATGAAAAAGAATTATACTTACAATCAACATGGAAAACGAACATTGATTCAAGATATTTCTTGTCATCTTCCATGAGTGTTTCCTTCATTGTAACAAATGGTAAAATTCTAAATGGAAGGCCTATAAACCAATGGATTTTAGTTGCATCGATACCAAATTGAAACAATCATTTGTCATTCAAAGTAACATAAAACAGGCCATATTTTGTATTGTAGGACGAGAGAAGGTAGTTCAAAATATCCAAGTCTATTTTGAAATGGGGCATCTCAACGAGTCCAAGTAAACCACATGCATTGATTAAATTTTTATATTCAAAAGACACCTTTAAATTAGTATGGATGTGGGGGCACAAAGGATTCCTGTAGATGATCTTGCCCATGGATAAGAATGGATTTTCTTCTTGATTTTTGTCCTGAGCTTGCAATTGGGAAGCACTTGAAGTTGCCATTGTAGTTATGCTTACATCTTTGACAATGATGGATTCTGTATAAAAAAACTCGAGAGCAGAGAAAGTGTAAATGAGAAAATGATGGACGAGAGAGTATTTATAGGCCAAATCAACCGAGAAAAAATACCTTTTGATGCGTGTCAATCACCCCTATTGACGCATGTCAATGACCTTTGTTGACACACGTCAATGGCCTCTATTGACGCACATCAACAGGGGTCACTGACACATGTCAATAGGAGCCATTGATGTGCGTCAACAAGGGGAATTGATGCGTGTCAACACGGGTCATTGACATGGGTCAATAGGAGCCATTGACACACTTTAATAGGGGACATTAACGTGCGTCAACAAGGGACATTGATGCATGTCAATAGGGGCCATTGACATGCATCAACACATTGTGTTAACACACTTCAACACGATGTCAATGACCCTTGTTGATGTGCATCAATGAGGGCCATTGAATTCATGTTGACGCGCGTTAATGAGGGTCATTGACGTCATGTTGATGCGTGTCAATGGATCCTCGCTGTTGATGCATGTTAATGGTGCATCATGCACGAAACTCTATAGTTTCTCGCGTCTCGGAAAACTCGGAAAAATTTTGGTTTTAGAAGTCAACAAGGGTCATTGATGTCATGTTGACGCACATAAATGAGGGTCATTGACATCATGTTGATGTGCATCAATGGTGCATCAGTGCTTGAAACTCTATAGTTTCTCCGTCTCAAAAAACTGGCAAAATTTTAGTTCTAGAAAATTGTCAAATTCTCCTTTCACTGAAACTAGTTTTGGGGATATTCGCTAGGTATTTTCCACCTACAATTTTCTAGAGGTGTCTTAAAATGAACCCTTCCTTGGATTATTATACAATTGATATTTTAAAATAAACTTGTTTTACACAAATGATAAAGCGTCATCTCCTACTTAAAAATCCAAATAACCCTTGATAGTAAACTATAGACTTAAAACCCTCCTTTGGAGATGATTCGGAAAAATTTGTAACCAAAATAGGTAGCTGTAATAACTTTTTTATTAACAAGTTAAGTTTGACTTCCTTGTAAACCCACCAATATTCCTCCTTGTAAAAGCTAGTAAATTGCAATTTGTGGAGACTTGCAAAATAACCCTTCCAAACCCAAAAAGGGGATGTCAAGGTTTTTCTACATTCCTTGTTATGTGGGGAGTCATATCAAGCCTTAGATCAACCTTGATTGAGCATTTTTTCTCTTTGTGTTGCCAAACTAGGAGCCTGTTACCCTATTTTGGAGTTTTAGGAAGCTACTAAAAGTAAAATGTTGGGTTTTGTTTTGGCTCATTGCTTGACCCCGAGTGAATAAATTCTTGTCTACTTTCACAAACCTCTAGTGTTTTTATGATATAATATCCTATAGCCTTTAGTTTAGGAAAAAACACAATACTAGTTAGTTTTACAAAGGGGTTTTGTTGGCCTCTCGGTCGTTATTTGACTAGGTCAAATGAGCCTCGATTATGATCGGTGGATCCGAAAACCATTCACCATTTGTAACCAATTTTCAAGTTCCTAGTTTTGTTGACTCTATGAATTATCTATATTCAAGAGTGCGTTTGATTGTTTCCATTGAGCGTTCATCCATCAGAAGTCATTGTTTAGTCTCGGTTTCTTATCTATCAAGCTAAACTTTGTGGTTGTTGCAAGTAGTCCAATAATGACCGATGGCCTGAGAAAAATAGTTGGAATTTGTAAACCATTTACCAGTTCTAAATTCTGTTAGTTCTTGTGAGTTCTTGGTATATAAGAGAACACGGAGGAATTTACCCGCGGTGATTTTTCCCATTGTAGGATATTTTTTAGAAGCATGGTTTATTAGCCTCATAGTTAAAAGTTGATGTTTTCATAGCTAGTAGAAAAATGTAAAAGAAGATCCTATGACCCTCGCCGAGTCAATAAACCAAAAAGGAAACTTATTGACACCTATGAATAATATTATGAAACTCTATCTTATGGCTTATTGTGTGAAATTTGACTATTGCAAAAGTAATGTTTCTCTCTTCTCTCTCTTCCATGGTTAAGAAATGAAGTGCAATGAAATGATTATATATTTCTAACCCTCTTTATTCATGTAATAAATATTTTGATTATGTAAATGAAAAACTAAAAATGTTAATTATGTTATATTTAGGTGGATGTCATGCTAACATTTGTGTTGACCATGCGGTGGTTGTAGGTACTGAGACATGGAGGAAGTGAAGTGTCACTAAAAATATCATTTTTACGTGCTATTTGAAACAATGAAATTGTAGAGGCTAAATCAACATTTTGTGATGTATTAAAATGTTTATTATTAGAATTTTGTAATATATATATATATATATATATATATATATATATGAGTTTTTATTATTTCTAGGTGCTTGGGGAAATGTGCATCTAACCATGGGTGTCATTTTGATTCTGAATTATGTATTGTAAACAATTGGATATATATGTTAAATGAAATTGAATTTGACATCTTATGGTGCATTTTCAATGTGAATTTGATGGTTAAATATCTAGTATGTTCTATTATTTACCTTGAAAATGTAGAGAAAAATTTAAATAAAACAATCAACCTTAATATAAAACCCTTGCATGACTAACCTTCTCAAATGATCCTTTATAATGTAGAAAATGAAAACCATATGGTGAATCTATATAATTATACTCGATGACACCTTATAGCATAAGGAAATAATATCCGAGTTTTGGTTTATCATCTTAGCTTGTATGTTGAGTGACATTGTCATGAACTCGATAGATTAGGGATGGTAATGGTTAAATTTTTCTAGAGTATGTGGCTTCCTCCAGGATTGATAGTCGTGTGTGTATCAAGAAGAGTGTGTTATATTAAGATAGTACTCCATGGGAAACTATCTTAAAATACAATGTGAAACCCCCTTAGACCACCACATTTGTAGATTGAAGGTTCTAGGTGGAAAATATTGTTAAGTACCCTTTGGAAGTCATCTTTAGGAGTTAAGGTTATAAATTAATTCCATACCCGATTTAATTTATCATTTGGGTTCTATAATACAATACTAAGAGTTAAGTGTGGAACTTAACAAAATTCAAAGTTATGCTTAATTTGTGAAAATGTAACCATAAGATGATGTGCTAGGAGAAAATAGAAATCTCAATCTTTCTTGTAACGTATTTAAACCATCTAATTGTGAGAAATAGAATCCATGACGTGTAAGATTTAATGTGAATCCTATTATTTAAATGAATGATTATTCCCTCTTATTCTCCCACTTTTCCTATTTTGTAATACATGTATGATGTGAAACCATGAAATAATGTTCTTATAGACAAATCCCTAGGATAAGGACTAGTAGTCTCATGAGCATACAAATGTCCATATTAATAAGTGGGTTACACAATTAATTGCAAAAGGTAAAATGAAAGTAATTAAGAAAACATTTTTTAAGTCGAACGAAAAAGTGATACTAAGGAAGTTTAGTATAGAAACAAAAAAAACATAAAGTATGTTGTCTTGTTAAGTGTCTTTGAATCCTTAAACTAATTAGTGGAACATAAATCTTATAAAATTAAAATTTGTGCTTGGCCTTTAGAAATATACTCATGAGATGTTTTCCATGGGAAAATTTAAACTTGACCTTCCTTGTAATGTCATTAAACCATCTTTGTCAGAATAAAGAAACGCATGTCGTATAATAAGTAATTTGGACTAAATCAATTATTAAAGTATAAATGAATGAAATAATCATAACCATTAATCCTTAAAACAACCTCTTTTGGTCTTACTCTTGTCCTTATTTATATGTAACGAAGGTAAGTTATAAAATCAAGATGCATGCCTTTATGAATGAAATGTAGGGATAAGACCTAGTATCCTTGTGTGTATATAAATTATAGTCACAAAATCATGCACTTACTATTACATTTTTACCGGCAAGTATCTTATTTTATATATAGATCTCACATAAGAAAAGTGTTCACCAATGGCTCATCCTCCATTCCTATCATCATTTGATCGGTCATCAACGTCACTTGTATCACACAATCATCACTTGTTTCCATAGTTCAAGTTGTTGTCACTTAGAGGGTCTAAATTATTATTATTTGATCATTTACCATCTCTAGTCTCTCGCTAGGCACATGGAAAGATGCTATGGTGACCATCGATTGCCCCGATCATCTTTTTAGGAGCCCTTGTCTCGGTTGAAATTTATTCTCATTTAGAGTTTTGAGGTCGGTCTTTATGGTTTTGTTTTTCATTCCCTAGGACCTAGTTGGCATTTTCAGGCCATTAGTGTCAAAATTTGAACAAGAGATCCCTATATAAACATAACATACTCATTATCTTAGGGGTGGACTATCTACTTATCAAGAGATAGCTATTTACTAAGGAAAAGGACTATATTGGTGCGTAACTTACATCCACATCTCACAAGCATAGGGGCAAAGGGTTATATTCATTCTATTTAATCCATGATTTGCATCTTACATCTACTTATTTCCCTTACTTCAGCATCATTGACGCTAGAGCACCCTAGGTACACAAGCACAAAGAACTACATTGGGTGCGGAATGTAGTGTAAAACTTAGTTGTAAGTCACCATTGTGGCCATTAAGGTCATTTTGACCCTTCATATGCATATTTATTTTTTAGGGATTTGATTCTTTGGTATGGGGTTTTGCAGGTAGATATTTGGAACTCATTTATAGCGACATAAGTGAAGCCACTACAAAAACACATGACAAAGACGAAGACATTGTAAAGACCTAAAGTGACACAGTGATTTTCAGATCCTTAGATTTTCCGCAAACTAGAGCACTAAGAATGCAAACGAGGGCGCCCAAAAACACCCAACCCTCTCCTAGGAACCACTGGTCTAGTCAAATATTCAATTTTCGCAACTCCTGGATAGCTCCTTTGCAATCTTCCATGTCCACACATTAACTGTTCAAGTCCACCACACAGGAGTTAAGTCATCTTTAGGTTAGTATCTTATCTGCTCCATTTTCATTATTTCATTTCATTTAAATATCAAATAAAATCATTTAGCATTTATATTTCACTTTATACTATTTATTTCATTCTTATTTCTAATTATATTAAATTACAATATTAAATCCATTACAATCCATATTCTAGTTAGTCAAAAATACCTCAATTAAAATGTGAATTAAACAAGTAATTGCAACAATGCATATGATCTAGGAATGTATGATTCACATATTATGAGCATTTATAGACATTATAGTTAAAGTTTTAAACATGATAATCATAAATTTGTAATCATAAAATGTCATGTCATGGGAAAATCCTATCTATATGTTTATAATATGGTTAGAATTTTTTGAGCTTCATCATTTAGGAAATTTTATCATTGTTTGTTCCTTATCATTGGGAAATGTAGTTATGATTTTCATCATGTGTATCATGTGATTTTTTTTTCTTGTTTGGGTGAGGTTTCATCATTTTTTATTAGAGGCATAAGGTGTACCCGGTGAATGGAGGAATAAGGGAGAATTTTGTGTTGTTTTGGATGAAACAACAAAAGTCGTGGCTAGTCTTAGTGCGGGTATACGAGTGTTTTATGATTTACGGAATAGGGGGCATGTCAAAGGTTATATGGTGTTCGTGATTTTGAGGAACACAAGTCTATCTAGGATCCATTCTTGGAGGGATAAGGGGTAGTTGCAATGATGACCTCTACCCTATGCAAGCCTCTCGGATAGGCTATGTTATGTGTGTCATATTTCCTTGTGAAGTAAATAATTTCTCATATTTTGATACGTGTGGGTCCATGTTGATACAAACGTCTTGTGTGATCTTGAATTACCTAAATCATTCCCATGTGGTGTGGTGTGTAAAATAATGTGAATCAAAAAAATTATTCTGGTATTTTTATTGTTCTTTTTGTATTTCATAGTTGTGGGCGTTACACATACACTCTCTTTTAGAATAACATGCTTTGGAAATTCATAATGTTAAATTGTATAATTTTTTAAACTTAAAGAAGTATTTTTAGTAGACCACACCATATTTCTCACACCATAATTTATGGTTTCTAGTAATTATATATGCATATTATTATATATATCACATACATTTATTACCGAATTCCATTGCGACTCTTTATTATATATATACATATAGATATAGATATATTAAATAAGTATTATTTAGTAGACCATATGATATTTCTCACACCATAATTTATGTTTTCTAGTAATTATATATGCATATTATTATATATCACATACATGTACTACCAATTTCCATTCCAACTCTTTATTTTGTTTATCTATATAATTTACATCCTGAATTTGTGGAGCACATCAAATGAGAAAAGGGCTACGGAGCAAAATTTTTTGATATGAAGTTATGTCATGCCTAGTGATCCGCAACATAATGGTTCTTTAAAGATAGACATTCATTAATACATAGGATAAATCTAACATGAACTATATGGTTTTGGGTGGTCTTGTACTCCACGTTCTATGATTTTATTCCTCTAAATTTATTTGACTGTAAATTATACAATGGAAATTTAATAAATAAGGAACTTATTCGAACATGAAAAGGAAAAGAGTTGAACCTAATTTGACATTGTTGCTCACTACTAGTCTGGTTCTTTTCTTCTTCCTCTATCTATGTACTCACTCTATGTGTTTTCTTCTTCCTTTTTGTTCTCATTATTCCATACTTGATTCTTTTCTTCTTGTTCCTTCCTTTCCCCATGTGTCCCCATTTCTCTGTAGCTAACACCACTCACTATTCTAAAATCCTCCTCTTAAGTTAAGTATTTGTCCCCCATTCTATTTTTAGTAATATATATTAGATATTATTAGATATTTTATAAATTTATCTTCTCATTCGAGGTTTTCTTGATTATTCTCCTCAATATTGCATACTCTTAGTAATTATTTATATATTTGAATATTTTAAAAGTGCCACATGGGATCCACGTGGGGAGGATCTTAATCTTTACTAGAGTAAATATTTTATTTATAATTTAATTGTAGCACTTAATTCCTACATGAAAATTTATAGCTATCTCAACGTAGTTAATAGTTTACTTATATTTATTTTATTCATCCAAATACATATAGGGTACGCCAAGTATAATCCAAGAGGGTTACTCGCTTGAGGAAAGAAGATATTTTAAATAATTAATACCTCCAGATAATGTGGCCATACCTTGAGGTGTTGGATCTTGGTTATCACCTAGTAATTTCTTGAGCAACATGCAGTCCTCATGACCCCTCTAAAAAAATATGTATATGATCTCATTACTATTGTTTTTATGTCATAAATTTAACCAAAAATTTAATTTTATATATATCTTGTTTTTTACTATGATAAAATTTATTTCAGATCATTAATTAAGTGCATAAATAAATATGTTATAAACTGGGAAAATCATCATTACGATATTTCATTAATATTATAATTATTAAATGGGAAAAAGACATATCATTGTATTTGTTAGCATTAGGGTGGTTATTGTAGGAATTCAATTTTCTCTAGAGGCCTACTTCAAGGATAAATGATTTGCATAGCTTTGAGGCTTTCCCATGTTTCTTTTGAGATAACCAAGTCTTCCAAATGTAGTGGATTTAAGAGGGGTGCACATTATCAACACCCAACAATTTTGGCATGCCCAATTGTATAATTTACTTGGACACATTCTTTTAATATTGTTATAATCTTTGAATTGTTTCATTTCTTAAAATATAAATGTTATTGTTAAATTAATTTCATTATTTTTGTGGAAAGGATTGAGGTTTTTCAAATGTATAGTTATGTTTTGGTCTTTTTGTAGAGCATGTCATATTTTAATCATATTATCAAGCACTTGAGGACACAACTAATTCATAAGACCCATTTATCTTAGTTGTAAACTATTTCCATCCATCCCCTTGCTTATTATCATGATTTTTACATTTGTCACTCTTTTCTTCCATTGTAATTATTCCCTCAACATCTTGTGCAACAAAACAATCATCCCCTCCAAATTCATTCACACCAAGCTAATTTATAAATCATATATATAAACCTTTTCATGATGGATCTTCATATGCACAAATTCATAGCGATGCATGAGTATATCCTACTAAATATGGTAGTTTTCAAGATAAGGGGTATGCATATGCTAATTGTTGATTCATACATTATCCTAATTTGCAAGTGCAGATTCAAGTCATGGAGAGAAGCATGAGGAGAGAAAACTAATTAATTAGAAATATGGGATATATAAAACTTATTCATAAATAATCCTCTCCATGGGAATCTCCTCTTCCAATAAGGTACAATCCTAAAAATATATATAAATCATTGGGGATAACTTGAAGAACATGTTAGAGTTGATGGAAATAATAGACACTAAATTATTTGGTCTTAAGAAACCCTACATATGGATTAATTTTTACATTGTTAACTTAACCTTACTACTCATACATTTGAATTCTTGAATTCCTCTCAATATAAGGTTTATTACACCTATCATTTCTTGGATCTACCTGATATTCATCTTCCTTCTAAGAAGGATAATACACTTTCTCCAAGACTATAAAATTTATACTTTTGTGGATCCAAATGCATACAAATATGAGCTTCCTACTAAATTTTATAAATCATTTGAAACCTCTCAACCTAAGGTATATGCATATTTTCATTTCTTATATCCTCTTGAAAAATGTAGAAATATCACAACACTCTTCTACCCTCACAAAAATTATTCACGAGATCTTCAATATATTTATGGAAAACTAATTACAAACCATGATTATTTTTACACGAAACATTTGAATGGTAAACAATGTGGCCAACTCATTTTCCAATCTTATTCAAGAATGTATTTGAACCTATGGTAGTGGATATTGATGCTCCTTATCCTTTAGAACAAAAAATAATGGCAACATATTGATATAAATAGCTGGAGGAGAAGAAAACTAGACAATAAATACTAAAATGTTTGAAGGAGTGGGCCAAGAACATCGATAAATGTTTTCAAATCAAGAAAAATAATCATAAAGAGATATTTTTAAGATACCCCGTTTAAAGTACACCATAGTCACGAGGTATGCATAATCACTCGGATCCATGAAATAATTGTTTCTTATTTGAATGAATATGAAGAAGATGACGAAGCCATCACTATGGTCTTTCAAGATCTTCCTACTAGTTATACCAAGCAATCCATTATTATGGATTTTAGAGTTCATTTTATGAAGCCCCTCTGAAAAATTATTTTAGAATTTGTGGCGAATCTCAAAAATTGACTTTCAAACTATTGGTGAATTTCTTAAAAAATGTAGGAAAGATGATTTCGCATGGAGAAATTTTCTTGAGGATTTGAATAGTTGGAGGGTAGGTTTTTCGGGCACATTGGTCAAGCACATTGGTTAGACGGGTTGGTTGGACAGTTAGTGAGGTAAGCTAGTCGGGTAGGTTAGTCAAGTAGGTTGGTCGGGTGGGTTGGTCAAGTAGGAAGGGCTCGTAGGTTGATTTTTTTGACAGATCGGGCAGATTAGTTGAGCAACTTAGATGGGGTAGCTTGGCCCGGTGGTTGGTATGACAAGTTGGATGGGAGGGTGTGGGTGGGCACGTTATTCGTGTGGTTTGACATGCCCATTGACCTTCCAACTATGTCGTTTAACCGCTTAGTCATCTAACCCTTCGCCATCCAAACCCTTAACATTAGTCTTATGGTGCTATTTGTTTATGTTTACTTTGGCGAATATGCACAAAAATGGTGGAAACGTACATTCATAAGCTCTTATGTATGTGTAAAATCTAGGTTAAATGAGTAGTACAAGGGACATGTCATTAAATTTTTTTGGTGAATAACTTGGTTATGTAGACACCAAATTTATGTCTTACGACACCCTGTGCCCCACATCTCATTTCACAACCTTACCTCACCACCTAAACCCTACACACTTATTAATTAATTACCTTATAATTAATAAATCCACATCTCCAAACCTGCCACCTCATTTCACCACCTCATCATGACGTAGCCCTAACCCTAAAATAACCTAATTAAAACCTATAACTTGGTCTACATCCACACCCATGACTAATTAATCCTTACCCGCACCAAAACCAACCTAATAATGACTTGACCAAGCCCACAACTAATCCCTCGGGAGAAAAGGAGGGAAAGTTGGCTATTTTACTAAAAATAGCCCACTTTGACTTAACCAACATCGGTTCCTACTTGACCTCCGTCGGTTACATAACCGCCATTAGTTCCCTGTAAATGACCTCCCCCAACCAAAAACAAGGGATGGGGAATTCATTGGAAGGATCCAAAAAATTCACTTGGCAGAGCAGAGACAAGTGAGCAAAAGAGAAGAGCATTGAGTCGAAGACTTCAACTGAGCCACTGGATTGCTACCACCCCCCTTTCAAGCATTGGAAAAGATTAAGGATAGCTTCATCAGCTCATTTTCCAATACCAGATCATCCCAACCGAGTCTTCATCACTCGCTACTACCACATTCCTTGGACTCGAATCTTCATCAAGAATGAGTAGTCTGTCTTGTATGTTTCTAAGCACCATTTTCCTAAGTCTTTTGATTCATAGTAATTATATCCTCACTCCTACATCTACCACCGCCACCACCGCACTTAACCTTCATCCATACTGACCTTGTATTGCCCAGAAGATAGTTTTATCACACTCTGAGTCTTCCTATCATCTCACTATTCCCCTCAGCCATCCACCAGTCTTAAAAACCCCACAATCACCCTGCAACCAACCTCCCTCCGGGGCACCAAAGTTGTTGGTTATCCCCTACCGGAAGCGGTTCTCTAACCGTGGTCGATTAGCTGATGGACCGGCATCGGCCATCGCGTACTTATACCCAAAACCTTCCTCTCACCTATTTGTCTCCTAACAACCTCAGATCCAGTCTGGTTTATCCCTGTAACTCGAGCTGAATGTATCAACGACCATTAACCAAACAAACAATGTGACATTTTATTATTGGTAGTTTAGTCTCTATTGCTTTGTAACGAGGTACCTAAATCGTGATTTTGCAATAGCTTCTTTATTATCATTAGTGTTAATTCATATTAAAAGGGAACCACCACCTTCGAAAGGAAGTCTAATATTTCCTAGGCCTAAGGAAGTTCCCTCATTTATTGTCTAACTAAAATCTGGTGGTCTTGTATTCTTACTTGTAGGTAGTCCTTCCCAGACAAAAAGGAGTTCTTCGCAATCAATCTGATCTCTCTCTACAGTATGCGCACACCCTCTCAACATTCAACAGGTATTCCTCCTAGCCCTAACCCTTATCTATTTCTCAAAAGAATGAAAGGATAGAAGCAACTCTATTCTAAGAACTGAAACATTCTGTGTGAAACATTTTGGCATGCCCGGTGGGACCCATTTCGGGTTTCTTTCTTTCTTGCTTGCTTTCATATAGGGAGCATACTTGCTGTTTGTTTCTGCTTAATATTCACAAGATATTTTGTTATTTTGGTAAAAGAGTTTGTCTTACTTTCACATCTTTGCATTAGTGAAAGTCATCTCCTTTGCTTCATCGAATATCATTTTCGATTTGGGTTTAAAACACGTGCATCACATTCTTGCTTGCTGTTTTCAATTCTAGTGAATGTAGATTAAGTAACAGGTCATACACGTGGGGGTGATATCCACGGTATTGACAAGAAATTAATCTTACTTTCACTGCACAACACATACCAAATCACATCATAATCAACACAATAGCTCAAACATCCCCCTTTTCCGTGGTATTCCTCCGCTCGATTGAGGTAACCTTATAAGCCAAAACAAACTTGACATCTCCCTTAGGTCTTTTGTTTAGGATTGACATCATCTTGCGTCTAAGGCATAAGCCCACAATATTTAAAACTAATCCTAGGGTTAGTCTCTTGATTTGCTTGTGCATCTTGCTTGTTTTTAGTTATGTTTCTCTGTCATACACTGTTTCTGTGATCACTTCAGAATAGTTTGGTAGGTATACTAAGCATTGTTAACCCCAAATCAGAAACTTCTTACAGCTTCTTACACCGGTCCTATTCTACCGACATCGGTTAACTAACTCGATGCGATTCTGATCGGACCGACATCGGTTACCTAACCGATATTGGTTACTGTCTTTCACAGTTCCCAAAACCAGCAACCTACCAATTCCAACATTTTGTTGCTGCTTCTATTCTTGATAGATTGCATCCCTACTATGTACCCTTGTCCATGGTTTTTATCACTCGGAAACAAGTTGCGACCATGGTTTCACATGCCTGCTCCGTGCCTTTTCTGAATCACCCCCTTCACATTTTGTGGGGAATCCTATGGACACCAGCGAGGTTCCCAAAATCCCTGAAGGGGATAAGGAATTTGTGAAATTTTTGGATGCTAATCCTAGTCTTTGTCAAGATACTATTTGTCTCATGCCCCTAACCGTACACCCGATGGTCAACTCCTTGTTGGTATGCCTATTAGTATAGCTGCTCACTTAGCTCCTTCCCCACCTGATAACTCCGCCTTGCCTTCTTCATCCTTAGCCCCGTCTCCCAACTCAGCGGCTTCAGTGGTTCATATGGCATAGATTGGATTTCCTTTGGTTAACCTGGGGCCCCACATATCATTACCACCACTGCTCCTACCTTGTCTCTCTCGCAGACTGCTCCTTTCATAACTTTCTCTCTACCACCTATCCACACAAGCTTTCCTTCTCAAGCTCCACCCACCTTTTCATTTCCACACACGTATCCGGTGACTTCAACATCTTATATAGGACATCCCTATTCGGTCGCCTCAACATATTCGTCCTCAATACCTTATCAACATTTAACCCCACCATTGTCTAGTGGTGGCCCTTGGCCCAATCCTCCTTCATTTATGACAACCGCACCATCATCTCATCCAACCACTAATTTAATCAAACAAATGATGGACAAGATGCAAAATCTGGAGGATTCTATTTCAGGAAGCCGTAGTATTCTCGACATACGTGTAAGTTTTTCAGAGCCTATTCATCCTTCTCTGTCCCCTTCATTCATATCCTCCTCAATGGGAATTACCAAAATTTACTCGTTTTAATAGTAAGGGGATCCTCAACAACACTTGCGATCATTTAGACACATGCATGCTACCGATTGCTCATGACGATGCCTTACTACTCCACACCTTTCCCATGTCCTTATCGGGACCCACCTTGGAGTGTTACGGTGCTTTAACCGAACACTCAATCTTCTCTTTTAACCAATTAGCCCAATCTTTCTTAGATCATTTCTCCATTAACATTGCCAAGAAAGTATCTATCACTAACCTCTATGCCATTCGATAGTTTGAAGACGAATCTATCACAGATTTCATTGGACGATGGTGAGGCCTTATCAACCAACTTACTTATGCCTTGCCTTAGGCTGAACTTATCGAACTCTTTACGCGGGCTGCGCTAAGCACATTTCTCCTACCCTCCAAATTCAAACTTTCCGCACCTTTGATGAGGCCTTTACTATGGCTTGGAAACTAGAAATTCGAGCCTTAGAGGAAGAGAAATTGTGGTTGCGCAACAAAAACCCTAATTTCCGAACCCAAGACTCCACCAACAAACCCAACACCACCAATTCTCACGCATCGACTGCTTCGAAATCAAAAGGAGCTGTACACACGGTGATGGTCAAATCCCAAGCACCATCTAATACCCCGCCAAAAACCACCTATAAGTATAAAGCCGAGCCCATCAATTATACTCCCTTGGGAGAAACTTATGGTGTCATTTTGGAAAAATTGCTCAGAGTGGGAGCTATCACCTTACCTCCTGTTAAACCTCACTCTAGGTTTGATTCCACCCATGCTATACCTTCTTGGTACAAATAAAATGACTTCTGTAACTTCCATCGTGTGAAGGGACATAGTCACGAAAACTGCAAGATGTTGAAAAACATAGTGTAGGAAATGGTTGATGCAGGGGATATAACCCTCGATAATCCTAACGCCCCTACTAACTGAAATTTGAAAATCTTCAACAAACCATTCCCAAACCACTCATCTAATAGTAACATAAACCAAGATATCTTAGCCGAGGAGAGTGTTCATGAAATCCATGCGTTTTCGACTCCCAATCAAAAGCTTCTATTGAGGAAATTCTAAATCAAGCTTCTTCACTAATGCAGGGACCGAACCCCCTTCACCACCATCAAAATGAGATGAAATCATTGCCATTCCTTTACCCATAAAGGAATTAACCGCCCAGAGTTCTCTTCTCATAGATGAGCCTTCTTACACCACATCCCTGCAAGACTGTGAGCGGATGTTATCTAACTTATCTATTTCCCAAACATCTCCTTCTACCACTCTTGTTATACAAGAGGAAGGCTCACCACTGTTTCTATCATCTTTAGAAGAGAAACCTCTCGAATCAACATCACCAAATTTGTTAATCATGACGGATCCCCTCAAACATGCCCTCCTACCTATTAGTTCTTCATCGCCTAAATCTTTTCAGTGACCGGTTGACCTCTTAACACCCATTGATACAGCGACTCATTTACCCCCTGTATCACACCCACAGTGGACCGGAATCACAACCAACCTCTCTTCCATACAAAATTTCCTATTCACACGTGAAGACTGTTATCCCCTAGAAGATAGACGAGTCCTATGGGAGCGTTTGAGTACACCATACTCTACTCAAATGCAGATGACCGATCCAGACACCTCTACCATATACCCGAAGTGTTTACAAAAGCTCAAAATGCCAATGTCCTCATCTTCACCCTCCTCATCTCTACCGAACACCTCATCCACCTCTACTAACCTAACCAAACCTTTCCCTATGCTTGGGACTTTACCAATACCCAGCCTAACACACCCACCTAAATGGTTAGATTTATCCAAAAATAAAGCCGTCCATCCACCTAAGAGACAAACCCAATCCCCTAAAGCCCAAGTCCAATCTATGCCTCTGTCACAACTAAAACCCTCGCCATCACACCTACCTTCTATATTAGGACCTCACCCCTCCACCTTGCCTCAATACATCATACCTCCTGTGTTTTCTTTAAAATGACCTGCATCTTCTACACCCATACAGAGATCCATGGGTGTATCAACACCGTCACCCCAAGTATCCTATCCACCTATCAACCCTAAACAAACTCCATCATCAAAGGATTTGTTTGCTGTCACTCCTCTTTCTCCATGGTTGTTTCCCGCCATTACGTCATCTGTGGCCTCATCATCTAACCAGCTAAACATAACTTCTGTGCTGAAGAAGCCACATTTAGTTAAATCCAATTATCAAAACCCCTTGTCTAAACCACCACCCATATGAACCAACCATACCCAAACATTACCAAAACCCACCCAATCAATAGCCTCATCTTCCTCTGACTTTGACCCACTCAAAGGATCTTACGCCAAGATCCTTGATATGTTGGTGGAGAATGCGACCATTTCCCTACCCCCACTTAGACCCTATGATCCATCTACACCTCGACCTATAGGTTATGATGAGTCTAAAATCTATGCTTATCACCACACACCAGGACATGATGTAGAGGGATGCAAAGCGTTGAGAGCCATACTTTGCCAATCACCTATCTCGGATAGATAGCCTAAGAAAGACAACTTACGAAGGGAGAAACCTTTAGCTTCAATCCCCTCTCCTATACCACCTGTCCCCACCTCACCAAGATCTATCATTATTACAACCCCACCCCTCGAAGAAAATGACTTATCCCTACCGTCTTCCTCATCTCATGTTCATGAAATCAACATGATTAGTGTTGCTACTCGAGGGCAGAAAAACAATGGGAAAGCTAAAGAAAGCACACCTGTGGCCTCTCTTTTTCCGTCCACCATCCCGATCACATCACCAACTAAAGTGGTTATTCGTGGACCTGCCTACCCCGTCTCTGATGGAGTTTCCCACCAAACCATGATCAAACAACTTCACCAATCACCTGTAAAAATGACACTATATGATCTCATTCAAACCTCTGAATCTCATCGCCAAGCTCTCGTTGAAATCCTTCAAGGGATAGAGGTCTTACCTAATGAAACCTTGCCCATTACCACCATTTTAACACCCAACCACATTGCTTCTCTCACCAAACAATCTACCACTTCCGTCCCTGTACAACAAACCACTGCTGTCAGTTTCTCGAAGACGAAATTGTTGACTTTGGTGTAGAAGATCCTGACCCCACTCTTTTCATCTCAGCTTACGTTCGGGACATCCGAGTACATCGTGTTATGATTGATGGGGGCGCTAGCCTAAATATCATCTCTTCCAAAGCCTTCCAACAAATGAATATCCCTTCTAGCTGCATGTGTGCCAACCCCATCATGTTGCATTCATTCAACGATGCTATTACTTCTACCTTAGGCACCATGATCCTTAACATTCATGTAGGGCCACGTACTTTACCTAAACTCTTCTATGTCCTTGAGGGAGAATTCCAATACAACATGTTGTTAGGTCACCCTTGGATCCGGGCTATGGGATGCGTTCCCTCCACCTTACATAGATGCATAAAATTCGAGTATGAGGGAAGTCCTACACCATAAAAGCTGACCCCCCCCTTCAAAACCTGCAATATGTTATATCACCCTAATGATGTGCTTGTACCATCACCAAGACACCCATTCATGGAACATGTTAGAGTTGATGGAAATAATAGACACTAAATTATTTGGTCTTAAGAAACCCTACATATGGATTAATTTTTACATTGTTAACCTAACCTTACTACTCATACATTTGAATTCTTGAATTCCTCTCAATATAAGGTTTATTACACCTATCATTTCTTGGATCTACCTGATATTCATCTTCCTTCTAAGAAGGATAATACACTTTCTCCAAGAATATAAAATTTATACTTTTGTGGATCCAAATGCATACGAGATATGAGCTTCCTACTAAATTTTATAAATCATTTGAAACCTCTCAACCTAAGGTATATGCATATTTTCATTTCTTATATCCTCTTGAAAAATGTAGAAATATCACAACACTCTTCTACCCTCACAAAAATTATTCACTAGATCTTCAATATATTTATGGAAAACTAATTACAAACCATGATTATTTTTATACCGAAACATTTGAATGGTAAACAATGCAGCCAACTCATTTTCCAATCTTATTCAAGAATGTATTTGAACCTATGGTAGTGGATATTGATGCTCCTTATCCTTTAGAACAAAAAATAGTGGCAACATATTGATATAAATAGTGGAGGAGAAGAAAACTAGACAATAAATACTAAAATGTTTGAAGGAGTGGGCCAAGAACATCGATAAATGTTTTCAAATCAAGAAAAATAATCATAAAGAGATATTTTTAAGATACCCTCTTTAAAGTACACAATAGTCACCGAGGTATGCATAATCACTCGGATCCATGAAATAATTGTTTCTTATTTGAATGAATATGAAGAAGATGACGAAGCCATCACTATGGTCTTTCAAGATCTTCTACTAGTTATACCAAGCAATCCATTATTATGGATTTTAGAGTTCATTTTAAGAAGCCCCCTCTGAAAAATTATTTTAGAATTTGTGGCGAATCTCAAAATTGACTTTCAAACTATTGGTGAATTTCTTAAAAGCTGTAGGAAAGATGATTTCGCATGGAGAAATTTTCTCGAGGTTTTGCATAGTTGAGAGGGTAGATTTTTCGGGCACGTTGGTCGGCACATTGGTTAGACAGGTTGGTTGGACGGGTTGGTGAGGTAAGCTAGTCGGGTAGGTTAGTCGGGTGGGTTGGTCGGGTGGGTTGGGTTAGTAAGCTAGTCCCAGTATTGACCAACTTTTTGATCTCACTGCGCGGGCCATGTGATGCTTTCCCGCATGGATGGCTTCTCGGGATACAATCAAATTTTGGTAGCCCTGGCCGATTAACACAAAACCTCCTTCATAACTCCTTGGGAACCTTTCGCTATCGTGTCATGCCGTTCGGCCTTAAGAATGCTGGTGCGACCTATCGGCGGGCTATGACTTACATTTTCATGACATTATGCACACTATCCTTGAGGATTATGTCGATGATTTTCTTAGGAAATCTAAACATCGCAGTGAACATCTCGATGTTTTAACCATTATTTTTGATTGCCTGTTACAATATTTTGTTCATCTTCAACCAAAGAAATGTGTCTTTGGTGTCCTTTCAGGGAAAAATCCTTGGTTTTATTGTCTCTTTTCGTGGCATCAAGGTCGATTCAGCTAAAGTCAAAGCTATCCTAGAAATGCCCCCACCTACTAACCTCAAACAATTGCGTAGTTTACAGGGCAAACTCCAATCTATCTAGCATTTCATCTCACAACTCTCGGATCGATGTCAACCTTTCCATCATCTCCTTAAAAAGGACATTGTTTTTCAATGGAGCAAAGAGTGCCACTAGGCCTTTGAGGCTCTTAAATCCTATCTCTTACTGCCACCCATGCTTATCCCACCTCAAGACGATCACCCTTTCTACCTTTACCTTTCTTCCACCAACCATGTTGTAGGATCTATGCTCACACATCGTGACTCCAGCATCGAGAACAAGACATTTATTACATAATCCGAACTCTTCTGGATTACGAGACTAGGTATACACATGTAGAAAAGTTGTGCCTAGCCCTATCATTTGTGGCCACCAAACTCCGACACTACCTCCTGAATCACAAAACTTTTGTCATCACCAACGCGGACCCCATCCATTATATGTACGCCAAACCTCATCTAAACCAATGCATCGCCTCGATGGCTTATGCTCCTCACCGACCTCAACCTCGAGTTTGTACACCAGAAATCAATCAAAGGACAAACTATCACAGACCAACTCGCGGAAGCCCCTTTACCTGGGGAGCAATTTACCAATTTTACTTTCCCTGACGAACTCATTGCCACTCTTTCACTCAGTGATGAGTCGTATTCAATGACCCTCTTCTTCGATGGATCCAAATGCCAGCATGGCGGAGGGGCCGGTGTTGTTCTCATTCCTCTGGACGCTGAACCTATGCCTCTTTCATTCTGGCTCGATTTCCCCTGCACTAATAATACAGCGGAATACGAGGCCCTTGTTTTGGGTCTCTAGGTTGCATTACACTTAGGTGTAAAATCTATTAACATTTTTGGTGACTCTCAATTGGTAGTCAATCAAGTTATGGGCATCTACCAATGTAAAAATGAGGAACTTCAAAAGTACAAACATTACGTGGATTCACTTTTGACCTTTTTTACTCATTATTCTATCCAAACCATTCCCCGCTCTACTAATAAATTTGTGGATACTATGGCTTGCTTAGCCTCGCAAATTCCTGCCTCACCAACCGACTCTGACATATTTGTCTTGGTCCAACAACTCTTTGCCCCATCTTACTTAGCCCCGGATGTTTGTATGGTAAATAATGTGTCTGCTGACTCGCAGGATACTTGGTATCACCAATTTCACGACTACCTTACAACCTCTGTTCTCCCACCTGACCTTACTAGTAATGGAAAACGTGCTTTTCTTAAAAAAAATTCTTGTTATGTAGTCATGGGGGGACTCCTCTATAAACGTGGCTTTGATGGCATCCTCCTTCGATGTCTAATCGGTGTGGAGGTTACCTATACCATCTAACAAGTCCATGATGGTATTTGTAGGGGAAATTTTAGTGGCCTGCCATGGCCAAAACAGATCCTTCGCCTAGGATATTATTGGCCTACGCTTAATAATGACTACTACGAATATGTTAAGCATTGTGTTATGTGTCAACAACATGCCAACCTTCAACATACTCCTAGCCATCCGCTACAGGTCGCACGAGATCTTTGGCGTTTCTCACAATGGAGTTTAGACCTTATTGGTGAGATTCACCCGCCCTCTTCACAACGTCATTGTTGGATAATCACAGCAACCGAATATTATACTAAATGGGTGGAGGCCATTCCACTCATTTCAACCAAAAAAGAAAAATTTGTAGAATTCATTAACCATCACATTATCTGTCGTTTTGGTGTTCCTCATCACCTGATAACAGATAATGGCAAATATTTCAAAAACAAGTTATTACAAGACCTTTGTGACAACTTTGGTATCAAACTTAGATTCTCATCACCTTACTATCCACAAGAAAATGGTCAAAGCCGAATCTTCTAACAAAACCCTGACCAAATTCTCATGAAATTAGTTAACGATTCTAGAAAAAATTGGCATGATCACATCCCCTTTGCCCTTTGGGCTTATCGTACCAGCATTCGTACCTCCACTAATGCCACCCCATTTTCTTTGGTATATGGTACCAAGGCTATCTTGCCTCTCGAAATACAAATACCCTCCCTAAGAATATCTCTTCAGGATATTCTCACCAATGATGATTTCCGCCAAGAGCGGTTAGCCCAATTGGAGCTTCTTGACGAGTGTCATCTTACAACTCTTAACCAACTTCAAATCTATCAAAAGCGCATCAAGCGTGCTTATGATAAGTGACTTCATGAGTGTACCTTTAAGGTTGGTGATCTTGTCCTCAAAGAGAATCAACATGTAACCAAACTAGAAAAGAGCAAGCGTGGAAAATTTTCTCCAAATTGGATTGGGCCTTACATTATCACTCATACTTACGGATCAGGCACTTACCGTTTAGCTTCACTCAATGGTAAACCTGAGCCTGAACCCCTTAATGCCTTACATCTTCGACCATTCTACTGTTGAATTTAGTGTTATATCACTTCTTATCTACCTTGCACTCATCCCTTGAGCTCGTTTACCACCTCATACACTTTGTTTCATGCAGCTCAAAATAGAATCAAGCTCACGTGGTTTGGTCATCATCTCCTCTTAAAGATATCTTTCCCTTTTAGTCGGTCCATGACTTAAAAGTATCAAAATAACATGTTCTCAATTGTACACTTATGGGATATTCTTAAGTCAAACTTCCTACAAAACTATATGTTTCATGCCAAACGGACATCTAGACCTCTAAGTAATACATGATTGCTCCCTCAAAGGAAAGCTATGTGCAAAGCCACTTTTGCTATTATAAATAGACTGCTCCCCCAAAGGACAACTATACACAAAAGCTGCATCTTCTACTATAAATAGACTTCTCCCTTGAAGGACAGCTATACAAAGTAAGCCTTTATCAGAAGCTTCTCGCATTGATCAGCTTTGTGAAGACCTCAAGAACAACAAAATACATATCCCATGTAGACTTCCCACATCGATTAGTCTATATCCAGAAAAGTAAAAAGTAGTATTCCAAAGCACTTTTGAGTCATGGACTTGTCTATTTAGGTTTGGTTTGTCAGAATAATCACCTTATAACAAGTTCTCTGCACCCCAACTATACCAGCCACCTCACCTCACCATTTTTCAAAGCAAAAAAACTCAAGGGACGTGACGTATATCTGATATATTGTGATTATACAACTCTTTTCACCTATCGACTTCTCGCATATGCAAGGTACCTAGGGATTCAAGCTTATCCTACGTTAATATGTGGTTTGTTTAGCTCTTCTCAACTACGGGACACTTTTACCTCTTTTACTCGAATCTAGGATTATGTGTTGACCTTAATCAGGACACGGTTTCCTACTACTGGGGTAAGCTAACTTTCGCTCCACCTATACCCGCACCACCACCAACAACATTACCCTACCAATATCAACATTTTTACTAATCACAACCAAATTGCCCGAATTCACCTCTCCCTGGTCCTAAGGGAGAACTACATCGGTCTGAGGCCCCTCCTTGCTTTGTGTAATGGGCTATGTAGGCAGCACTTAGGAGACATGGGGTCTCCCAAGGTTAGCTCGACCATCCCCTACCATAACCTATTATGTGTTGTAAATATAAATATTTTTGTGTATTTATATTTAATAACATTCATCATTTATCCTTTTTTTTCTAAAAAAACATTCAAAACACAACCATTCTTATTATTATCATAACTCAAATCAACATACATATTCAGTTTTATTTAGATGTTAAACAAATACATCTTCTCTATCATCGACGTATAGGTCAACATCCTTATTTATTCTTATACCCCTATGAAATTCACTTAGACCCTTGCGCCTCCTCCCGAATTAGGTGGTGATCGCGATCATTGACGCCACTCATCTGGCCTCTCCATCCTCAAAGGTGCCACTGCTATTGGTTCCTCCCACTGATCCGCCAACATCTCCTGTAACATATGAATATGCCCTCTCGTGTGGAGGAATCTTGCCTCTAGTCTCTCCACTCGTAACTGCGAAACCTCTAACAATCCCGTTGTCTCATTCACCCGCATTTGAAGCTGGTGCACTAAATCCTACAGGTGGTCTCTCTCCGCTATAATCACAGCTATGTCAGGACGATCGGCCCTCTCACGTATACCTTGTAGCTCTGTTACCCACCATAATCTATAAGCCTTTGTCGCTCCCGCATCCATTACCCTGCGATTGGCTGCTATCTCTTATGGCCCTTCTTGAGGTGTCGGCCGGGGAGGTGAGAATGTTGCCTCGGCGTCGATCCTCATGTATGGTCTATAAGCCATGGGTATATCTTGAACAAATCCAAATTTTCACCACACGTGATTTAGAGGAATCCTCTAGTACTCACCTGGCCTGTGCCCCGCGATCCACCTTAATTGCTCTACACCCCTCAACTCCTCCGCTATGTTCTCTATCACCATATAGTTCCCATAAGGCCTCCAACAAATATCCGCAATCGTCACCATCTCCCATACCTACCTATAATACTCGATGTCATCTATCACGGCCTGGGATCTCGCCTCTTGTTCTGTCTGGACCCATCGTCTGAATCCCAACCTCTGCACTCTTGTCTCTCTTTCCTGGATTGTTCAACCTATTGGTCGCACACACAAAATGTGCTCATAGGCCAAACAATGTAATACGTATGCACAATCTAGTGTCGTCCTGTGATTTCACCTGCAGGCCCATAAACCCCTGTATAGCTCCACCAGATATGCGGGTGCCCATGCGAAAGTCATGCTCCTTTCTATCATTTCCCAAATAATACACATCAATGCTTTTGGAAATCTTCCCCCATCCACCCTCGATAATGCATAATACCCCACCGCTATCATTAATACCACTACCAACCTTATTTCCTCAGGGTGTGTTGCATACATTGTACCATAAGTGAATGTCAAACCTCGTTGTGTCAAATCTCATGCAACCGAACCAAATATTATTGTTATCATTCCTGCACCGTGCTAGGCCCCGCCTAATACACTGTTCTTCCTATAATTGGGAGCCTCAAAATTCTAAACACATCTTCCAATGTCACTGTCATCTCCCCTGTTGGCAGATAGAAGGTATTCTTTTCCGGATTCCACCTCTCAATCAACACTGCAACATAGCATGATTGTGTGTGATTCGTGAATAATAGCAGATTCCACTTAACCCCACACGGTTTATCAATACCCATTCAGCTAGTGTTACATCCGCTCGGACTCGTGACAACAAAGCTGGTACACTATCATTCATCCTCAAACCTACCTCTGCCTGCATACATCAAATCAACAAACAAACCATTCAATAAATCAAATCCCAAGTGTTTTTTTCTCACATTCTGGAATTTCATACAGTAACCAATACCGGTTGCCTAACCGATACCGGTTATCTCTAAATGATACCGAGTCACTGTCAAACATATACAACCTGCTTAAAAACATCCCCTACGATAATTATTTTGCTCGTTTACTCCTCTCTACACCTACAAACATACGCGAAACCCCCGCTTACCTACCCCATAACACTCACCCCATCCCAAACCCTTACCTATCACCTTTTCTTTCTCGTCTCTATCCACTTACCTTCTCTCATCCTATTCATAAAACATGCAAGAATTAAATTACAACCAAACAGTTTACCTCTTGGGATGCAGCAGCTTGCGGTGGAACCTGTCTTCCCTCTCGTCTCTGCCTGCTGGATGCTTCTCCTTGTCCAGCCATGTTCACCACCCTCTTCAATATAACTTGCCTTTCTGCCTTCTTAATCTCAGCCCACAATCACTTTACCTGTCTCTTTCCTCCCTAGCACTCAATTCTCCCATGCAATTATCGTATCAGTCATCAAACAGCGTCGCATCCTCGTATTTAACTTATTACATGCCGCTAAAAATAAGAACTCAAGTTGTCTCCCAAGCTTTTCTATTTTTAGAAAATCTTGTTTTAGCATAACCGATATCGGTTACCTAAGCGGTATCGGTCAAATAATACCTCCATTCATTCCTTATTTTATTAAAATTAGGATTCCTACCCAAAACCCACATCTAAGTTAAACTCATTAAATTCACATAGGTAAGAGCTCAGAGCCTACCGGTACGACTACACGTCATCGTGGTGGGATAGGTGGTGGTGGTCCAGCTGGTCCAGCACCTCCTGCTCCTCCTGGCTGAGCCATGGCTCCAAATCTCCTCAGCTGGGTCCTCAACCAATCAAACTCTGCCTCCTGCTCGCTGGGGTCTACCAATCACTCACTCCTCCACTCAAATAATGCCACCTCAGCCCACAAACTCCACAAAATCACTTCACACCTGAGACTGCTAAAATGGGGCGCTCAAATTCACAAAGTCACAATGACATGCCATATTTTTTTCTTTTTATAGGTTTTGGCCTATAACCGATACAGTTATTTCATGCCTAGAATTCAGTATCGGTCTTGAACCAATATCGCTTATACATAACCGATATCGGTTCCCTACTTCCTTCACCTAACTCCCGCCCTTGTCCACCAATCTCCACTTTTACCCCCATCACCTCTCCTTAGCTTTGCTGAGTAGCCTTATTTTGACTCCAATTGGCCCGACCCATGGCCGCAACCAACCGTTTGTCCCGACCCATGGCCGCAACCAACCATTTGGCCCGACCCAAGGCCACAACCAACCATTTGGTCCGACCCACGGCCGCAACCAACCATTCGGCCCGACCCAAGGCCACAACCAACCATTTGGCCCGACCCAAGGCCGTAACCAACCATTTGGCCCGACCCAAGGCCGCAACCAACCATTTGGCCCGACCCAAGGCCGTAACCAACCATTTGGCCCGACCCACGGCTGCAACCAACCATTTGGCCCGACCCAAGGCCGCACCCCACCAATCAGACCCGACCCAAGGCTCTCACTCATCAATCGGCCTAACCCAAGGCCGCACCAATTAAGTACCTCGCCCAAAACCCACAAATTACAATTTTATCCACCCATCATGTAACTTTTTGTTTAATCAGCTCACCTATTCATGTTTTAGAATGATTAGGATACTTGACTTGATCAGTCGACCAACTTTTCCTAGACCGAGACCGTGACGTTTATCTCAACCAAACCAACCATTTGCATCTTTGCCGAACATGCCTAAACGTTCATATACCTTACCCATTATATCCCTAGAGCTACTTCCTATGCCTTGGATACTAGGATTATATCACCCTTGTTTGGATAAACTATCGACCTTTGCCTATGAATTGCTTATTTTCTCTTCAAATCATGTACCCTGGTAACACTACTACATTTCAACGTGCGTCTGCTTCCTTGAACTTACCCCACCATCTTCCCATCATCTCCACACCATTCACCCTTTATCAACCCTATCCCTGATTTCACGTCACCTCAATCTATGATAGATTTGAGGGGGATTACCTATACCCTTAACGGGAGTAACCACTTCTTATTATTGTCAGTGCAGCTTTACAAGACAAGCTACATGACAACAAGGGGCTAATGTAGACACCAAATTTATGTCTTACGACACCCTGTGCCCCACATCTCATTTCACAACCTAACCTCACCACCTAAACCCTACACACTTATTAATTAATTACCTTATAATTAATAAATCCACATCTCCAAACCTGCCACCTCATTTCACCACCTCATCATGACCTAGCCCTAACCCTAAACTAACCTAATTAAAACCTATAACTTGGTCTACATCCACACCCATGACTAATTACTCCTTACCCGCACCAAAACCAACCTAATAATGACTTGACCAAGCCCACAACTAATCCCTCGGGAGAAAAGGAGGGAAAGTTGGCTATTTTACTAAAAATAGCCCACTTTGACTTAACCAACATCGGTTCCTACTCGACCGCCGTCGGTTACGTAACCGCCATCGGTTCCCTATAAATGACCTCCCCCAACCAAAAACAAGGGATCGGGAATTCATTGGAAGGATCCAAAAATTCACTTGGCAGAGCAGAGACAAGTGAAGAAAAGAGAAGAGCATCGAGTCGAAGATCTGTGGAATCGAGCCACTGGATTTGATTACCACCCCCTTTCAAGCATTGGAAAAGACTAAGGATAGCTTCATCAGCTCATTTTCTAATACCAGATCATCCCAACTGAGTCTTACTGTCACTACCACATTCCTTGGACCTGAATCTTCATCAAGAATGAGTAGTCTGTCTTGTATGTTTATAAGCACCATTTTCCTGAGTCTTTTGATTCATAGTAATTATAACCTCACTCCTACATCTACCACCTGCCAGTAACCTGCACTTAACCTTCATCCATACAGCCTTGTATTGCCCAGAAGATAGTTTTATCACACTCTGAGTCTTCCCTGTCATCTCACTATTCCCCTCAGCCATCCACTAGTCTTAAAAACCCCACAATCACCCTGCAACCAACCTCCCTCCAGGAGCACCTAGATTACTGACCCACCGGTGTCGGTTATCCCCTACCGGCAGCGGTTCTCTAACCGTGGTCGGTTATCCAGTGACCGGCATCGGTCACTGTGACTTATACCCAAAACCTTCCTCTCACCTATTTGTCTCCTAACCTCAGATCCAGTCTGGTTTATCTTTGTAACTCGAGCTAAACATATCAACGACCATTGACCAAACAAACAACGTGATGTTTTATTATTGGTAGTTTAGTCTCTATTGCTTTGTAACGAGGCACCTAAATCATGATTTCACAATAGCTTCTTTATTATCATTAGTGTTAATTCGTATTAAAAGGGGAACTGACCACCTTCGAAAGGAAGTCTAATATTTCCTGGGCCCAAGGCAGTTCCCTCATTTATTGTCTAACTAAAATCTAGTGGTCTTGTATTCTTACTTAGTAGGTAGTCCTTCCCCAAAAAAGGAGTTCTTTGCAATCGATCTAATCTCTCTCTATGGTACGCGCACACCCTCTCAACATTCAACAGGTATTCCTCCTAGCCCTAACCCTTATCTGTTTCTCAAAAGAATGAAAGGATAGAAGCAACTCTATTCTAAGAACGGAAACATTATGTGCGAAACGAGTTATGAATCACAGAAAATTCACCAATTCAAATTTCCATAAACCTCGATTTTTCGTGAGTTTATGAAAAATTCACCACTAAAATCTTCCCCGATGGATTAGGTTTCTAAAAACAAGGATGAGGAGGAAGAATTATTTTACACGAAGGTTAATTGATTAGAGGAAGAAGATAATTTTTTTTATAACATCCATAAGGAATGCCTTTTTTATTAGGTAGATATGTAATTTTAAATTCTAGAAATGAATGAGAAGAAATAAAATATTATTTTTAAGTTTTTATTAAATAATAATACTTGTAATAGTCCAAACAACCATTAATTCCCAATACTTTAATCTTCTTGAATAATTACCATAAGAAAGAGGATATCAAACAATATTTTCTACATTCATTTTATTTTCGAGAGGTAAGAAAGCATCAACGAAGACTTCATGGATTCCATTTGAGAGGAAATAAACTATGATGAGAAATCAGATTTGAAATGTGAAGGAAAATATGTATCTGTTATAACAAAAAGTAACACTCTAGGATTTTCACATTACAAACCCCTATTTGCTAACATGGGATTGTCTCCATGTTGTGGGACTTGTGAACTGATAAAAATTTCTACGGAGAAGGCTGGTTCCTCTACCTAATCCTATTTCTAAACATACTCATAAAGAAGGAAATGCAGCTAACTAATCTTAATCTACGCATTCGAAGGGACTAGGCGAGAGAGAGAGGGGGCTAGAAGGATACATGAAAGGTATAGCTTAAGATAAAAGTGGCGGTGATAGCACTAGAAAAATGGGTTGATCGCTCTCCATAATGGAAGGAAAGAGAGAAAACATGGGAGAAAGGGCATAAATATGTGCCATAGAAAAGAACCATGTAGAGTGAAACTTTCCACACATTGATAACACAGAAAAATAGAACTTGCAAGTAGGAAATACACACAACATGTAAAACTAAAAGAGAGGCATGATACATTAAATTAGAAAATGGAAAAATATGTGCCACAAATCCCAATTTTATTACTATAAATATACAAAGACCATTAAATTACTCGTAGAAGGTGATAATACGTTGTAGAGACAAAAATAGAGGTCTAAAATCATGGGAATTCGGAAACCATTTTGACATGATTTCGTTATGAAAAGAGAACTTTTTTGAAATAAGCATCAATTTCAAATATATATCAGAATATAGAGAGAGCGAGAGAGAGAAGTGGAAAAATAGAGGGAAAGAGATTCGATTTGATTTTTCCATTAATGAAAACATCTTTTTTCTCTGTAACACAAATTTCAAGATTGAACCATTGTTCGATCATCTATTAATCTCTAAAAACATCATGAGCACCCTGTCGAACACGTTCCTTGATGTCCTTTTTCTCCTAGCATAAGGTAAGAGGCCCATACTTCATCAATTTAGGTGATTACACTATTAGTAACTACACATTAATGCTTAACCTGATATTTCTATTTTTCTCCTACTAAATTCCACAATTTTTGCATCTAATGATGCCAAATTGAAGGGATCAAGAAGACCTTTCCATCAAGACTGATTTTACGTGATTTGGAGCTCAAGAGAAAGGTATATGCATTTGAAAATTTACATATCGAGATGAACAAGAGAGTGACACATGGTAGAATTTGATTGGCCTCAATTTTTTTGTCCAAATGTTTGTCTGCATGTTTATTTTCCTTCTACCCACATGTTCCTTTCTAATTCATTATAGGGGGCTAGAGGACCCAAAACTTTATCCAACATGGCTTATTCCATGGACTTGAGGTCTTTGGATGCATCTGTGTGAGATTTTCATGGAAGTTTTCCATGTGTCCACTTTTTCCCCTTGATCCGGTCGCTACGTGTCTACCTTGACCACCCTTGACTTTCAACTCCATCGCATACTCAAAATCCTTTGAAATACAACTCATTCTCGGAATTTACGTCTGGAGTACCATTTGCTAATCCTGCACTAGAATATCCTTCATGTGATGGGAGGAAATATGAATTTTAAATCACACTAGAATACTTTTAAAGTTTCATGCTTTCCATTGGAGAAGAAGGTGATGATAAGCTATTTTATTCAATTTTAGATTCTATATGGGAGGATATCATGAGTCTATTAGAGTGCAAGGAAAGAAAAATATTTGTTGAATGAAAATAAAAATTTGAAACATTACCATATTTCAAAAACATTATCAAGATGAATAAATATGTGTTTAAGAGCTTTTTTATGGAGATAAGAAGCAGATAACAAAGGAAGACCACAAAAATAGTTGATTTAGTTTAAAACTTAGTTGTCCTATAAGATACCTAGCTAGCTAATATCCTAAATTATATTTTCCACAAGTGGTGTTCACTTTAGATCGTAAGAATGAGTTATAAAGCATTAGAATTTACGCAAATACCTCTAAAAAACATAAAGTGCATACTATAATGAGTATTTCTAAATCTTGAGCAAATATTTGGAAGAAAAGAGAAGTTAGAAACCCACATTTCAACCTTATCACTTTCCATGGATATTATAAATCTGATAACATGTCATAAGCTCATAAAAATGGAATATATATCTCTCATCATGTCTCTAGATTTGTATAGTGGTTTATATATTTTTGTGAAGAGAAAATCTCTCTGTAAAAGACATGTGTGAGGATCAAAGGATACTTGCAAGGGTGAGCATGGAGCTGATAAAAATTATTTAGAAAGGTTTAAACAAGTGTGTGGAGGTATGTGTGGGAGTATAAAGTAGGTCGTGCAAAGGCTTGTGCACATTAACATTAAAGCAAGGAGTAATTTATGTTTTTAAGGCATGATAAAACTAGGAAAAAGAACGAGTTGACGTGATTATCAAACAAATCTAAAAATTGAAAAAAAAGCATGGATAAAGCATGGTCGAATAAGATAAAGTGCATACGGGGATAATAATATACATGAAGCATGCATGAAGGATTAAAGAAGAATCTATTTATAGTCTACATGATAAATATGGAGCTCCCGTAAACAAAGTACGTCACATTTGGAGATCCAAAATTGAATTTATTTATAAGAAATATTGAGCTGGAAAATCGTATAAGATTTCTATACAATTACTCAATTCTAGACACCTAAAATTACCACCACTAATTCCTCTGTCAAATTCCGCTAGACCCCTTTATTATCACATATGATCCTTATAGTAATTTATATTAAATCTACACCCATCATCTTGATTCAATCAATTAATTATTACATCGATATTTCATATCCTAATTCCTATACTACACCCACATCTTTGTCTTAGTAATTAAAAACATCAAACATCCTTCCCATCCTTACTCAATTAATTAATTAAACACCACATATCCTAAGTCAAATACTCATCTTTATTCAATTAATTACTTAAATACATCAACATCAACATCATCACCATACTTATCTCATGTAAATCCATACACTCACCACATCATATTATTCTTATGAAAATCATACATTTATCACACCACATTTAACATTTATTTTCATGTATTTATCTGCCACATCATTCTTACACTCCGTAAAATCCTATTAAAACTAAACATAAATCAAAATCAAATACAAAATACATCTAATAATATGTAAATAAATTTGAATTAAATCATATCAAAAATAAATTAAATCATATCTACCTAAATATAAATTAAATTGTACCTAAATAAATAAGAAAAAAATAATATATCTAGCCTATTTTTCAACCTTTTTAACCATTCTCCACCCAACATCACGTGTAAATTAAATAAGAAAAACAAAAATGAAATCTATAACCTCTTAACTATTTAATAACATTCCCATACCCGTATAACCACTTACAAACCCAAAATAAATAAAATCAAAACAAAATCTATAACCTCTCAACAATTTAATAAACATTTCCAACATGTATAATCATTTTTCTAACACACTCCCTTCATTAAAACAAACAAATTGCTTTATTTGGGAGGTTGTTTCAAAAAAATTCATACATCTCCCGGATCAGCGGAAATTTCCCTAATCACCGACAATTCTCCCTGTTGACAAAAACTCTATAAATACAAGTTCCAGGCCTTCATTCAAATTTAATTAACAATTATAGCTGACAATTGATAGTCACCTGGACTTAGCCTTCAACAAGACATTGTTCAAAGCATCCTCAAGGAAATATTATTGTATCCATACTCTTCTAGATCCCTACTTCATCTTTGGAGATTATCCTCATTCAGGAGTTTAACTCTACAAATCTTCTATCAACACCTTCAAGCTTCACCTCTCTGGTAATCTCATCTTTTTCAGCATTGTTTATCTCTTTGAAACAAGGTAAGCATCTTCATTTGAATATCATTGTCTTACTATTTTATTATTTGATCATTTCTATCAAGTTATCTCATTTTTTATTATCTTGTACACATATACATAAATCACCGGTGAATCCTTTAGTCGCTAAAATTCACTAAATCACAAGCGATTCAGTTTGTTAGACCTACATATAAATTTGATTGTCTTTCGATATCCAAAGCTCAATCCTGACAATTAATTTTCCTTTACAAGTGTCCATAAAGTTTCATCAAGCTCCTCTGAGCCATCTACAATGTTTTATTATTTATCTAGATCAAATAGATTATCACGCATGCCTTTGAGAGTGCATGGCTGCCTATATCATTACTCCTTTCAGCCATATTGTGATTTGTTTACTCCCTTTTGATAAGGAACAACCATCAAACCAACATATAGCCTTGGATCATGCCAATCCTTTGCCTCTGCATTTTTGGTTATATCTCCTGTTATCATTTTATCATCTGTTATCAATTTATTTTATCATTATTCGATTAACTTCTTGAACACAGATTGAAATCCTTGCATGGAAGTCCATTTAATTTTGGGGACAAGATTTTTCCAAGAAATATACCTCATATCTTATAAATCATATTTTTTGTTCAATGTCTATGATTTATAGGTGTTCTTCGGGATAGGAGCTTATACCATTATTCCACGAAGCAAAAATTCAAACGTTGACCATCGAAACTCATGGGTATCAATAAAACCCGTCATTTTGAGGTTTGTTTAGTTTTACTTTCTTCCTTATTCAATTTAAGTTGAAGAGGTGGGATTTATTTGCAACGTCTTGGAATGCCCAGTGGAACACTTGTCCCTTGTTTTATTGTTTTAATTAATAAAATATCATCTTTTTTTTGTTCTTTGTGTTGTAATTGCCATTGATTTATTCAATCTATGCGATCGGGTGAATCTCCGAGAGATTTATCTATCTTATTTCTACTACATTTCACTCGCCTTATGCTTCTTGTTTGTTTCTTTTTTTGTTTTTGTTTATTGCTTTCTATTTCTATTTTCCATCTTTGTTTTTTCTCAAACTCGCATATTTTTATTTCTAATTAATTCATAGTCTTAGAAATTATCATTCATTAATTCCTATTTAAAAACATGATTTTGTTAACTTAATATTGTGTGGTGACTTGGTTTTGCAAGGCTATGATTTTTTGATTTTGTGTTTTTGTTTTTGTTTTTTTTGTTTAAATTAAATAAGTAAAATAGTCTTTCATTTATTCAAAATATCAAAGTTTTTGTATCATTTATATTTCTTTATAGTTGACCTTCAAACATTTTTGTCTAATTTTGGCTTTTGTTTTTTGCTAACGTGTTTTGCGGGTTGTTATTTTGGTGATCTTTATTGTTGGATTGATTTTTCTCAAAAAAATCTAAAAATTAAAAAAATGGAGCATATAGCGGTGAGTCCTAAAACCTTCCTTTTTGTTTCCAGTATTGAATATTGGTTTATTGTCTTCAATGAAACATCATTTACTTTTTGGTATTAATTTTTGTTTCACATAGTTTAATTAGAAAGGTAATCAGTTGCATTCACTTTATTTTCCCCCACACACATCAAACCACTTAAAATATCAAAACACATTTAAATAATTCCAACCCGGGTGATAACTATTGGGATTTCATCACCTAATAGGGAAACCGAATCGATGTTTTGGTTGAGTATAAACACTTGTTTTTCTGTTTATTTGCACAACATCCAACTCCCTTATCACAGAGGGATTATGAAATGAGGGGGTAGGCCCCAAAACCAAGCCTATATCAAGAATAATATAGAGTTGGGACTCACGTACCTTTGGGTATATCAAGGAATCCACCTTTAAACATACATTAAACCACTTGTAGATCTTCATTTCCTAGGACCCATCAGCCATTTTACACATTTCACTTTTTCATAATTAAATCAATAAAATCTAAAAATCCATTCTGCCTATTTTTGTCTGTTGTTTGTAATCCACCCACTTAGTTTTTTTTCATTATTAGGTGAGTGTGTGTTTGTTTACTATTATACTTACATAGAAATCATGTAATCAAACTTCAGAAAACATGTTTACACCATTATCTATACCATTATCAACAACGTTCTCTATGTCATTAGAACATTATAAGCAGCTTTTACCCTATCACATCTCATCTAACATCATTTATCTCTAATATGTTTCCAAATCCATGTAGACCATCTTATGTCTCTTATGGAACCTCCACCCTTCATCCAATACAACAATCTTATAATAACCCCATCTAACAAACTTATGATTATTCTTTATAACCAAACTATTTCAAAACTATTTCTTGTTAACCCATGTCCAATATATATTATCAAGTGGTATTTTCCACACCTCCTTCTTCATCAAAATCCCATCAGACTCTTAATATACTTGATCCTTTACCTAATTAACCTATCTCAAATTAATTAATTCTCTCGATACCTCAGACATCTCAAACCTACACACGCATTCCCTCTCAGACCCAATCAGCCCCTCTCGTTCAACAACAACAAAATATTCAACATGCCCACATGTCTCCCCTAGTACACTGTTATCACTGAATCATATCACCCTTAGACTTTACACAAGTGCATGTACCTGAGCTCACGATGTGATTGGATAACATGGGTGCTATCTCCAAGTTGTGGGACTTTCTACTTGAGATAAACCTCCAGAGAAAGTTGGTTCTTACAAGTAAACTACCCGCCACAATCTACTCTAATGCAGGAAAAAATATCTTTCCTAATATAAATTTCCAAGGGACTAAGGAGGGAGAATGCATGAAAATTAAATCCTACACTAAAGCGGTGATACACTAGAAAAGGAGGGGTGTGAGAGTATTCTTCCAATGTGTGAATAAAAAAGCAAAGTGCACACTAGAAGGGGTGATGACAGTTCTCCACAATCTAGAAAAATGCATTCACAACAACATCTCAAACATACACCATGATAATGGATCCCTGCAAGAGCATAAAAATAGACACAATATTCTTGTAATCAAGGTTGGAGGGGCAAGAAGAATGCAAGAAAACACAGCAGGGGAAGATGCATCCACAAACTTGTATTTTATTGCTTCATGATATGCATAGTTCAATCTATTACAAGAAAAGAGCCTGGATCACCATACAAGGAGTCCACTATAAGGGCCTATAGTACATTGGCTTCACAAAGAAATTTTGATAGATCCTTTCTACTAGAAAACTCCTCTCTTTACAATGAGCCCAACATTCCAATTTATAGAAAAAATGAGAAGAGAGAGAGAAGGGGAAAATGGAAATCCTAAAACTTTTCCTTCAACTACTTGTAAGAGGCACCAAATGGAGTGAAATGATTATACATTTCTTGCAAAAGGACCCCCATACTGTCCCGGTGTGTAAAGAGCAAAAAAAATGATGACCATGCCTCTTAATTGCACTCCCAACTACCAATTAAAACACTCTCATGAACCCGGCCACGTTTTATGAAAATTCTCAATTTATTTCTCATAAAATCTAGAATTTATTTACTACTATGCATTTTTCTTAGATCCACGATTAGCAACGGTACCAATTTTGTGTGATTTCTTTAAGAAATGCAAAAGTTATGGCCTTACGAGTGTGGGCAACTATTTTGGGTGCCGGTGTGTTTTCTATCATTTAACGGGAATGAGCATTAAATGACTTGATTTCATTGAGAAGACGCGTCGTACTCATTCCAAAAATTCCAATTTTGTGAAAATCAGAGCTTAGAGTCAAAATTTATGGCCGTTAGAAGTTTCGGAGTAAAAGGTTGACTTCTCCTTTGAATTGTGGGTATTTCAAAGCAAAATCGAGTTTGTGTGTCTCTACTGTCTTGGACACATTCTTTCGCATCGGCCGATTCAGGCCTCTTTTTCCCTGCATGTCCACCATTGATCGGGCCATGAGGGCCATTTACCTCCACATTGGCCACATCCACAAACTTGGTGCCTTGTGTGGCGATTTCACGTTTACGCATCCCATGCATCCCGACGTCCCAAATGCCCCATAATAGACTGACTCCTGGAAAATTGACCGATTTATGTCCCACCCGTACTTTTTCCGATCTCTCACAGACTTCCTGGGAGAAAAATGTCTGACTTAACCGATTTTCTTTGTATTTTGGCCCCAAACTTGGTACAACAAACCTCAGTACGAGCCACACTGGTACGATCCACACCCTCCATACCCACCATGCATTAAAGCAAGCCTATGACTTCCCTTTTTGAATATTTTCAATTTTCTGTAACTTTTTTGGCTTTTTTCCTTGGATGGGGAAGTTAGAGAGAATCAAGGAACTCCAAAAACATGGTTTTGGGCCCCAGATTAATTCTACTTGCTTAGGACTGAAGAATTTGATGCATGTTATCAAAATTACCTTGAGGGGTGAATTTTGGATAACAATACCTTTATTACAACTGTATTATCTCAAGCTACCCCTTATTAACCTCCGTATACAACCCATCTACAAAAAAACCATCCTAATCAACATTTTCATCAATCAAATCAATCATATGCTCATCCACACTCACATATTAATCCCCTCACATCTAATCCTTCAAATGATCCCATACAAGATCTATTAAATAGATTAGATAATTTATAAGCCACTACTAAGGGATCCAAATATGTCCTCACTTATGATGAGGTTTGTAATGAACCCATTCATCCATCTGTACCATACACATCATATCCTCTACATTGGGAATTACCTAATTTTACTATGTTCCATGGTAAGGAAGACCCTCAACAACACATATTATTTTTCAAAAACTAATGTTATCTCATTAATCATGATTAGGATCTCACACTTAGAAAATTTCCTATGTCACTAGCAGGACTTTCCTTCGACTGGTATAATTCTCTCCCTCGACACTTATGTCTCTCTTTCACCGAGCAAGCCCCGATATTCCTTGATCATTTCACCGCAAATGTTACTTGTAATTTCACTATCTCGACCATTCTACAATCAAACAAAGAAAATGAATCCCTTGTTGACTTTGTCACTACGTGGTGAACTAGTATCAATCAATTAACTTTCCCACTACCTTAATTGTAATTGATTGATTTCTTTTCAAAATCATGTTCTCATCACATTTCTTCCTTTCTATAGATCCATTCATTCCAAACCTTTAATGAAATCTTTGGTATGGCCAATAAATTACAAAACAAAGCCCTCAAAGAAAACCATCTCAATTTTCAATCTCGACATCTCCCATTTTATTCCCCTAGATCTTCCTATCATTCGACAAGACTACACTTGTTTTATCCGATTCCCTATGTATTTCTATGATTCGGATGAAATATCACACATGATGACACTATTTGACTCCCTGACCTAATACCCTCGATAAAATTAGTCCATATAGGTATCTTGCATCCTTTGAGTCACATCATTAACAATATTACATGTGATATTTCCTATGAAGAGATCCATTCATCTGCGATGCTTCCTCTTAAACACTAAGAATCCTTAGATCCTCTTTTCGATGGTCCTCAAACATCAATATATACTATATCATTTGTTACCTCCTTGAAAACATTAGAATCTACCTTGGAGACCATTACTAAGGAGGAATTCATCATCAAAGATCTCTTCATCAACCCACTTTTAAACTAATCAAATAATTAGACAACTCACATACATATAACACATTTAAATCATGTCTCAAAAAAACATATCTCTCATTCCCAATCCTATGCCTAGATACTCACTTATTCCCTATTCTAGAATCTAGTTCTAAATAAAACACTATCCTATCAAATATCATCATATTCATCATCTAATGTGGAACCATCTTATTATCTAAATCAAACATTACAAAATCAAAACCCACCACATCTACCGCCTCATCCTCATCATTTGTCATAAAACCCCCTCCTTTACCTAAAATCAACATTACAAAATCAAAACACACATCATCTAAGGTCTCAACCTTATCATCCATTTTGGGACCCCATCCTTTATCACAATCCAAATCTATCAAATCTACAGTTCCACCCTTACCATCTATTTTGGGTCCCCATCCTTTATCTCAACATTATAGCACACATTAGTACCCCTTCTCATCCTTAATTGGTCCTTCCTCGTCCATTTTGGGACCTCATCCATCATCTAATTATATCAATTCCACATCATATCCTCTCTCTTATCAACCTCACAATGCACCTATGATGTTTCAACACATTACAACATATACAAGTCCACCCCTATTAGAAACTAAAACCCATTCTCCTAAGAATTTTTGTAAATCAAAATATAAATAAAAATCATCAATTCAAATCCTCCAAAAGGGACATACATAGACATCCTAAAGATCCTCATGCAGGCTTCTCTCATCACATTACCACCAATTAAAACACCCAACCCACAAACATGGAAACCCACATGGTACGATCCAAACAAAACCTTTTCCTATCATAGAAGCCCCGGTGACAACAAAAAAATTTGTAAAGATCTTAAAGCCATAATTCAACGAATCTTCCTCATCGATGATCTTCTCCTAGAATAGGACCATCCTAATCCATCATCAATATAATCTAAATCTACATGCTTGTCATCTACATTGGCATTTGTAGGTCAATGGGGACATCCTCAAACTCGTATTATGAAACCTTCGTCGAACATCTTGTCGGCACCTTCCATTGAAGGTCTCTCAATATCATCAATGTCCACACCTTCCATTGATGGCCCATCAATCTGGTCAGCATCTACACCCAAGTCACTATTAGTGTCCTCACCAACGCCTCGTGGGACAAATGGGTCATCCACAATAAGATATGAGCAAACCTTTCTCCCCTATTTGAAATGTTTTATTAGGGTCTTTCCCTTAACCCACATTAAAATTAAATAATATCTATGGATGCATCCTATTAAAAATAATAGACTGATCCCTTGAAGGACAACTATTCAAAATATATAAAATCATATTGTCAAAGAAAAGAAAAAGTACACTTGCTTCCTCGAAGGACAACTTCAAGTCAAAAATCATAGACTGATCCCTTGAAGGATGGCTATTTCTAAAAATAAAAATAAAAAATTGTATACCATACCCTAGAAGGATGAATAATTATGTAAAAAGGCTTCCCACATTAATTATCCTTCAAAAAATCAAATATTAAAATAATCGAGGAAATATTCCCGCATTGATCAAATTTCCCATCAAAGCAATCTTCCTCCATTGATCAATCTGCATCTAAAGTCAAGTATATAAATTTGGGGCTTTTCTCTATGAATATAGTAAAAGGGAGAACCTTCTTTTCCCACACAACCTACATATGTCAATCATTCTCATGTCCTAGGAGGGTACACTTTTTCACTTCATCTCTATATCCAAGATCCTATGTGTGACTACCCATTGTTAGTCATTTGTTAACATCTATTATAAAGGACAAAAAGTGCAAGAGCATTCATTTTATTGTTTCCCATCACATATGTGTCAAATATAATACAAATAAATCAAACCATATTTAATTCTTGACCACAATTTCAATAAAAATTAATATCACTTGAAATCAATATCAAATAACACATAAACTAAAAAAATAAGAGAAATAAAAAAACAAGATAACTTTAACAACCGTTAACCTTGCCACATAAACATCTATCAATATATCTATCATCATATCAACATCTCTCAATATCAACACAATCCTCAACACATCTCAACATTCCATCATTGCATCAAAAACATTACATCTTCTTAGTAAAATTGACATTTGTTAACTTTCCTCCTCCTCAAGCGAGTTACTTCCTCGATTACCGTTAGGAACCCCATCTAGTCCTCATAAACCCACCTTTGTGGAAACATAAAAGTATGGTCATTTTTCCTCATCAAATCATCATTTTATCCCTCATCATTGGTAAGTCATATTTCTATAGGACATGAACCATTTTGGTTCCCCTATCGCTCGACTTCCTAACCTTGTAAGTCAACCTTTATGGCAACATAATTCATTAGTCCTTTGACCTCATCAAAACATTAATTTTTCATTGTTAAGACATATTTCTATAGGAAACAAACCCTTTTGTTTCTCCAATCACTTGTTTTTATGATGGAATTTATTTTATTTTTCTACCTCGTCTCGTCTTTGCATTATTCCATAATATCTCAAAGACTTATCATCTTTGTATCTTTTCATCTTTCTCTTCCAAACTAGTATTTGATTCCCTTTTACGTAATTAACCCCGAGTTTGAGGGGAAACACATCATCACATGATTATGCATCCCTCACTTACATCACATCTCATTTTTTTGTTTTGTCTTGTTTCAAAACCACTCAACAAAAATGGGCAAATGTAGACACCTTAAATTAGCACTGTTGATTCTTGTGTCGAAGTCCACTACACCCCCTTCATCATCGAATCTGATCTTTATCCTAATCCATAGAAAATATACACCCTTTCCCTTTATTCAATAAATTAATTAATACATTGGTATATAATATCGTAAGTCCTATACTACACCCACATCTTTTTCCCTTTAATTAAAAACATCAAACATCCTTCCTATCCTTAATCAATTAATTAATTTAACGCCCCATATCCTAAGTCAATTAATTGATTAAATACATGAACATTAACATCATCACCATAATTATTTCATGTAAATCCATACACTTACCACATCATATAATTCTAATGAAAATCATAGATTTATCACATCATATAATCACACCATATTTAAAATTGATTTTCATGTATTTATCTACCACATCATTCTTACACTCCATAAAATCCTAGTAAAACTAAAAAGAAATCAAAATAAAATAAAATATTAATCTAATCATATCAAAATAAATATAAATTAAATCATATCTAACTAAATCTAAATTAAATCATATGTAATTAAATAAGATACAAATCATATCTAGCCTATTTTTCAACCTCCTTAACCATTCTCCACCCAAAATCACATGAAAATTAAATTAGAAAAATCCAAAAATGAAATCTATAACCTCTTAACTATTTAATAACATTCCCATACCTGTATAACCAATTACAAACCCAAAATAAATAAAATCAAAATAAAATCTATAACCTCTCAAAAATTTAATAAATATTTCCAACACGTATAATCATTTTTCTAATACACTCCCTTCATTAAAACAAAAAAATTCTTGATTTGGGAGGTTGTTTCAACAAAATTCCTATATCTCCTAGATCATTGGTGATTCCCCCAATCGGAGGTGATTCTCCCATGTTGACATAAACTCTATAAATACAAGTTCCAGGCCTTCATTCAAAGTTAATTAATAATCATATATGGTATTTGATAGTTAACATGACTTAGCCTTCCACAAGACAAAGTGTTAAAAGAATCCTCAAGTCAATATTATTATATTCATACTCCTCTTGATCTATGCTTCATCTCTAGAGATTAACCTCATTTAGGAGTTTAATTCTACAAATCTTCACAAAACATTCAAGTTTCACTCCTTTGGTAATCTCATATTTTTAGGCATTATTTATCTCTCTGTAACTAGGAAAGCATCTTTATTTGAATATAATTATCTTACTCTCTTTTATAATTTGATCATTTATGTCAAGTTATTTTCTTTATTTATCAACCTCTACACATCTACAAAAATCATTATGATTCCTTTAATCACAGGATTCACTAAATTGTCAGCAATTCATATCTCGTTAGATCTTATTTCAAACTAGATTGTCTTTTCGATATCCAAATATTAATCGACCACTACTCTTCCTTTACAAATGTGCATCAAGTCTCATCAAGATGCTTTGAGCCATCTACAACATTTTATTATTTATTCGGATCAAATACATTATCCCGATTTTCTTTGTGAGTGCATAGTTGCCTATATCATTTCTCCTTTGAGCCATAATTTGATTCCTCGAATCCCTTTCGATTAGGAAAACTATCAAACCAACATATAGACTTGGATCACGTCAATCACTTCATGGGACTGACTTTTCATGGAAATGTATCTCATATCTTATTAATCATATTTTTTTGTGTCTATGATTTGCAGGTGTCCTTGTAAGAGAGGAGCTTATCCCATTCTTCCACTGAGAGGGAAATTACAAACATCGAACATCGACACTCATGGGTATCACCGAACCCCATCATTTTGAGGTTTGTTGAATTTCACTTTAGTTCTTATTCAATTAAGTTGAAGAGGTAGGATTTATTCTAAACATCTAGATTTAGAGTCAAATGAAGGATAAGTTACCATCTTATATATGTGTAGATATTTATGTAATAGGTTGCTCCATGAGTATACTATGTGACTTTGAGTGTGGATAGATCTGTTAATGTTGTTAGAGTCAATAGCAGTATTACCTCACACATGATTCTTTGTAGTGAAGGGATGTGTCTTTGAATATTGTAATCCACCATGTTTATAATGAATATAAAGATTCTTTTGGTTGGGATAAATTGTATCTATGTATCTTACTGATAGATTGTATCATTTGTTTATCTTCGCAGTAAGACACAAGGAGGGACCTAAATACAGTTATGTGTGCTTTGGGTGAAAACTTAGTTTATGCCTAGCTGATGTGCCATTGCACTGGACATTTTTGTGTTAGAACTAGAATTCAAAGTGAAATTTTCATTCCTTTTTGGGACCCTATTTCATTTTGACTCTTAAGATGTGGTGCTTACATGGCATTTTAGCTTCCTTGGAGAACATAGAGGTAAATATGATTTTGTGAAAAGATACAACATAGATGCTATTTTCAATCCATGTAAATGGGTCGAAGATAACATGTATGACGAGATTTATAAGATATTATTCATCTTCTTTCAACGATAATTACATGAATGGTTAGCAACGTATGCATAGAACATAGAAAGTACGGTTGGACGAAAGTAGATATGAAGCTATAGTAGGTATGAGGAGTTCATTGACTTGGATTCATTGCTTTGGCATATGCGTAGATTTTTATGATCCGTAAATGATAATAAATCCCCTATTGTTATACTTATTTCGACATATCTTTTAAATTTATCAAATTTCATGATATATATGGATTTAAATCTTATTAAGGTATGAAATAAAATGTATGGAAAACTTAAATTAAGATTCAAAAAATAAACATTATTCACTTTTTGATCAAACCATCTAGATTTAAATTTTACCAATTTTTTATAATGTCATAATCTTATAAATATGTTTTTTTGAATTTAAATTTTACTAATTACATGAGGAAAATCAATCAGTAATTAGAATGTAAAACAAGAAGAAAATAAGACACCAAAATTGTTTATGGGGTTTAGAAATTTCCTATGTACTTGGGTTCACTTGAACCAATATACTAAAAAAACTCAACTACAACTATAGTAAAAATCATAATAAACATTAATATATCCAGAACCTTCAATTTTGTATCTTCGAGAGATTCAAAGAACTCTAAAGCGAAGATTAATGTTCATGCCCTGACTTCTGAAGAACTTATAAAAGCTCTTTCCTTTATTTATCTATCTTATAGTGACATTTTTATTTAAATTTGTGTGCATGTATACTTTGCTTAATGCTAAATCAAATGAAACAAGAACTACCACCTAAAATAGTTCTACAATTTAGCTAAAACAAAGTATAAACACTATCATGATAAGAATTAAATAAGGGTTAGATGCTAGCATTCATCAATACAAACTTTGAAACTAACAATGCTAAATATCTAAACTCCTCTATTCTCTAACAACAAATAAATGAATGGACCTAAGTAAGCTCCATGGCTATCAAAATAGTTGTCCTTAATGTTCCAAGAACCTAGGAATGGGGGCTAATCAAAGTTGGGCTACAAGACCCTTTTGACACCTCCCATATGACCCAAGCACTTTAAGAAAGAGGCTTAACTCTTCAAGATGATGAACTCTCAAAAGGGCAAGGTGCAAGCTCTTAGTATCTTTGCTATATGCTTTACATTTGCTCTCTTAGAAAGTTTAGGTGTAAGTAAAAAGGTAGGTGGAGGGCTCTTTATATAGCCCAAAGGATAAAGGATTCAACACATTCTCATGAATGTGGGATAAAGGTAAAACATGATTAGGAATGGATAAGGTTGCTTTATTAAAGGTAACCTTACTTTAGAAGGGTTTAATACATGTTTAGCAAGTCATGGGAGTTGGGGGTATTTTAATTAATCAAAGGTGATTAATTAATAGGTAGGTGTAAGCTTATAGAAGATAATTAGAGGAATATTAGTACGATTTAGGCTATTAGAAAGGGATTAAATCAATTAAATATTGATTTACTAGTTAAATGAAGGGGAAGACTAATTAATTAATAATAATTAATTAATCTAGATAGAAGAGGTGATTTATTAACGGAAGGTCGTTAATTAGGGTATTTGTTGGATAGGAAACTTAATTAATTAGCTTAGTGTAATTAATTAATGATGATATGAGGGAAAATGAGTTCTTTTGATGATATGTCATTGATTTGCGAGAAAGGGGATAATTAGCGCAATTTAAGTATTTAAATTGCTTGGGCGTAATTATAGGTGTCTACATTTGCCCCTCTTTGGGGTGGCGTAAGTGATGCCACTTCAAAGATAGTAGACAGAAGAGATTTTGAAGAGATAGAAGAAAAATTAGTAGGAGGGAGAGATGCCCCCTCGAGTGTCGATGGGGTGATGAAGGAAGTCGATCGACGATCGAAAAAGATGAGAAGTAGGTAGAAGAATGGGGACGAGGCAGGATGCCCCAAGGAGAGGGAGAATTAGGGGTGAAAGGGAAGTGGTGTAGAAGAAATATGGATGAGGGGAGAGAAGAGCTTAACCTCTAGCCGCTTATTTGTTTGGAACAAATTTGATGTCATCATATTGCCATAGGAACTACATCATCGGTCCTTATGAAAAATATAAGCATACGACAAAGGTAGAATGACATGAAAAGCCATACTACGAACAATTATCCATTTCTGAAAGTACCAACTCCACGCAACATACAATAATGCAATGCAATACGAGAAGGAAACAAGATCATATAATAGGAAAACAAGTACGAACGCACATATCCAACCCAACAACGGTCAAGAAAGTTGTACAAATATTTTGTTATCAGTGCTGAAGAGATCCACAAGTTCGTGATTGATGACAAGGGTTAAAAATGATGCCCCAAGCAAGGATACATGCAAGGGGAAAGGAAAATGGACACGGGGTCCATGAAAAGCATTTGTGTGCAATGTAAACAAAGACCAGAAACCAAAAGTGCCCCAGAGTACAGACGAAGCAAGCAACTAGCTTTTGTGAATGGTTGTGAATCCGGTGATCCACGAGTCGTATTAATCAGGGAAGATGTGAGACAAACCAATAGGATATGGAGAAAATACCATGCGCAAGACACAAGTTTCAGCCGTAAGAAGCAAGTTACCATTTTGTAGGGTGTTTTACTTTTTAGGAATTTTTGAAAATTTTGCCTTGTTTTTGGATTTGATTTATATATATATATATATATATATTGTTTTTGTTGTTTTTGCTTTCCAAACCATGGTGAACAGTAGAAGAAAGTAGAAGAAGAAAGTGAAGGGCCTAGGGGCAACAGAAAGTGCCCTAGGTGGAAGAAAAGAGAAACAAACGACAAATAATGTCCTTGTTTAGTGGAAAAATGAAGAAAAAAATAATTATTTGAAAAATAATTATTTACGAGGGTGTGAAGAAGAATAAAAATCGCCAGGGAGAAATAAAATTTTCGGGGGAGAAGAAAGGGGTATTGGACAAAAAATGCCCCAATACAGTGAAAAATAAGATAAAAATAATTATTTAATTAAAAATAATTATTCCACAAAGTGAACAGAGGAGAAAACGGTGAGCGAAACGGGTGTCCTGGCCATCCGATCAGTGAAAAACAGGCTAATATACCCCCAGGAGGGTAAAAACATCACAATCAGTTCATTTAAACCGCTTAGTTTAGAAAACTTACTGTGAGGCTCTGACACTCAGGAGAGATGGTGATCGCACGTGATCATTTGAGGCGTGCTGTAGATTGTAGATGATAGATCTATAGACAATATCAAATGTTGTTTTCAAGTGTTATTTTGATGTCTATGGACGGGATGATATGATGATATTGGTGTGGGGGGATAGATTTTTTATTATGCGCAACCCCTCTTGCCCCCATTGATGATATGATATGTGATGATTAGCTTAGTATACATGCATGATGTAAACTTAGCATTTTTGTTTATATATGATGTATAGATGATGCTAGATGTGATGATAGTGATGGTAATGTGATGTGAATGATAACAAAAACAGAGCACATGCAAGAAACATAGCCAAATGCTACAAAGAACACCAGGAATCAATGCAATACACCATGAATCACCATGCCTTATTAACAAGTAACAAAACACAACCAAATGCATTAAGAAAGAAAGAAAGAATTAACACACTAGCATGTCAAAATCCACTACAATATGCACAAGCAAGAATGAATCTATTCTAAGGAAGAAAAGATAAACTATGAAAAATTACACCCAAGTAGGCAAACAACTTAAAAGCGAGCACACAAAACACTATACAAGAAACAAGCAAAGCAAGAAAACAAGACAATGCAAGTAAATGTTTTTGTAAGATATGTTTTCATAAACTAGTTTTCTATTGTTTAGGAAACAATTTTTTTGTGTTTTTGCTTGAAATAATTTTATATTGTTATTGTTTTGGTATATTGTTTTTTGTTTTTTTGTGAAACAATTTTATATTGTTTTGGTGTTTTGTGAAAAAAATTTCTATTGTTTTTGTGTTTTTCAAAACAAAGTTCTATTGTTTTGTGTTTTTTGAAACAATTTTCTATTGTTTTTGTGTTTTCTCAAACAATTTTCTATTGTTTTTGTGTTTTTTGAAACAATTTTATATTGTTTTTGTGGTTTTAACAGTTTTCCAAAGCTATGTGTAGGTAACCAAGAAAGTGTGGATGCCCCCAGCGTTAGGTGGGGAATATACAAGGGCAGAAGCCACACGCTAATGAACAAGAAGGTGAACTCATTGAGTTGCCCCGAGCATAAGATGGGAAATAACGAAAGACCACATCCCTCACAGATGAATAGAAGAAGGCAAAGCCGGATCAAGGCTGGATAGAATGGTGTGCATAAGGAAACTCGAAAGTAGAACCAGGTCTAGGCCAAAGACAACTACCCAGGATGCTTGTGAACAATGAATCCTCCCGAGGTGCTGGAAACCGGTTTTCACCCAAGGACTTGTCCAAAGTGCCACAATTGCATGGTTTTCACTAGTGGATGACCTATTTTCTCTTTTTCTTTTTCTGATTATTTATTTTATTTTATTTTTTTGATGTTTTTGTATTTTTTTTTTTTTTTTGTGATTTTTATGACTTTCTTGTGCCATGTTTAGGCATAAAACCTCTTAAGATGCATGGCATTCATGGGCTCCCGGAGCTCATCACCATTGGGGTGAGCCAACTTGTATGCCCCTGTGCCATACTTGGCAACTATGACATAGGGTCCTAACCAGTGTGGTTCAAACTTCCCTTTCTTTTCTCACTCTGCTCTGGTGTTGAACTGGTTCTCCTTCATAACTAAATCACCCACCTCAAACTGGCGAGGGATGATTCTCTTGTTGTAGTTGCGGGAGATTCTATGTTGATATACCTTCAGGTGATTAAGAGTGTGAATGTGCCTCTCATCCAGAGCTCTAACTCAGCCAATCTTGCCACTCGATAATCTTCATCCTTATCCAAATAGTCCCGAAGAGAAATTTGTAGGGATGGGAGTTCAATCTCTAAAGGGATGATAGATTCTGTCCCAAACACTAGGGAATATGGCGTCGCACCCGTAGGAGTGCGAATTGATGTTCGGTAGGCCCAGAGGGCTGGGTGGATTTGTAGGTGCCAGTTTCGACTAGTTTTGCTAACCATCTTCTCCATTATCCTTACCAAAGTCTTGTTTGTTGCCTCAGCTTGTCCATTACCCTGAGGGTAATATGGCGTGGACCATTTCAATCTGATTTGGAACCGTTGGCAAAGACCTTTCACAGTTTTGTTCTTAAATGACTTCCCATTATCTGTGACAATGGTTGTAGGGATACCATATCGGCAAATAATATGATTCATGATGAATTTAGAAATATGTGCTCCTATGACATAGGTTAAAGGGACAGCCTCCACCCATTTTGTAAAGTATTTTGTAGCTATGATGATATGTGTATGACCATCAGATGAGGTAGGAGTAAGCTTCCCTATTAGATCAAGTCCCCACTTGGAGAATGGCCACGGGGTAGTGATTGGTTGTAATGGTTGCGATGGAGCATGGATGAAATTTCCATACTTTTGGCAAAGCACACATTTTCTAACATAATTACAACAATCAATTTCCATGGTGGGCCAATAGTAACCTACTCTTAACAATTTCTTAGCCAAGACCATTCCATTTGTATGTGCTCGCATACTCCTTCGTGTACTTCTTTAATTGCCTGGATTGACTCCGTCACATCCAGACAACGTAACAGGTTCCCATCGTAGCCACAACGATAAAGTGTACCTCCTAAAAGGGTGTAACGGGCTATCTGGAAAATCACGCTTTGCTTTTCAGAACGGGAGATATTGGGAGGGAAAGTACTGTCCTTATGATAGGTGAAAATGGGTTCGTACCACGGGGAATAGGGACCAACAACCTCACAAGCCAGGAAAGATTCCATCGTCAGACGTCATACGCGGGTGGTGTAGATTTTCTTCGAAAAATGGAATATCATTGTTCCCTTGTGGAATACGAAGCATAGATCCCACCATTGCCATAGCATATGCCGATCTGTTTTGTGCTCTTGGGATCTGCTCAAAGGTAATGCACACAAAATACTCCTTCAGATTTTCCACCAACTTCTTGTAAGGTATGAGCTTGTCATCCTTAACTTTATACTCGTCATTAACCTGTTTGATGATTAGTTGTGAATCACCTACAACCTTAACATGTTGAATATTCCACTTGATGGCTAGCTTCATCCCTGCAATGAGTGCTTCATATTCCGTAATGTTGTTCGTGCAAGGGAAGGCCAGGTGGAAAGCTTGTGGTATAGGATCACCCGAAGGAGTAATAAGGACCACTCCTGCACCTGAACCATGAAACATAAAAGATCCATCAAAATGTATCTGCCATATGATAGATTCTTCAATGTAGAGAAAAGATGCATCTAGAAGATCTAGACTCAAAGGTTCTGTGCTTTGCAAAGGTGCTTCCGCTAGCTGGTCGGCAAGTACTTGTCCTTTAATTTATTTTTTATGGACAAATTCTATATTAAAATCACTGAGTAGAATGATCCAATTAGCCATTCTACCTGTGAGGGGGGTTTGGACAACAAATACTTGAGTGGGTCGACCTTGGATATGAGCTTGGTCTTAGTATTTAGCAGGTAATGGTGAAGTTTCTGAAAGGTAAAAACAACGGCCAAGCAAGCCTTTTCAATCTGAGGATAATTACGTTCATAGGCGATGAGGGTGCGACTCAGATAGTACACTACTTTCTCTTTATGGCTAAGGTCATATTGGGTGAGTAGTGCACCAATAGCGTATTGCGTAGCGGAAATATAGAGCAAAAGTGGTTCTCCCAGAGTGGGAGGCATGAGGACAGGTGGATTAGCTAGGTATTGTTTAAGCAAAGCAAAGGCTTGTTGTTGCTCGGGTCCCCAGATGAAAGTGATGTCCTTCTTAAGCAAATGAGTGAATGAGTGACATTTATCTGCAAGCTGGGAGATAAAGTGGCGAATGGCTTGAATTTTCCCTTGCAAGCTACGTAGTTGATTGATATTCTCAAGTGGAGGCATTTCTGTGATGGAAGACACTTTAGCAGGTTCTACCTCAATACCTCGTCTTGACACGATGAAGCCTAATAGTTTCCCAGATAGCACACCGAAGACACACTTCTCTTGTTTTGGACTTTCCTAGGATGTCATCTACAAAATGTAGGATGATCCTCTCTTGTTTTGGACTTTCCATGATGTCATAGAATCATATTGTGAAATATTTTGTCGCGTGGCATGGGTGATAAGTTGCTCCCACATTCTTAAGGCCAAATGGCATCACCTGATAACAGAAGGTGCCCCAAGGAGTTGTGAAAGCTGTTTTGTGTTGGTCTTCTTTAGCGATCTTAATTTGATTATAACCCGAAAATCCATCCATAAGTGATAGCATTTCATACCCTATGGTTGAGTCAACAATCATGTCAATGTTGGGCAACGGAAAGTCATCTTTAGGGAAAGCTTTATTGATGTCCCTAAAATCTGTGCAAATTCAGATACCAATAGGTTTCTTCTGGATAGGAACAATGTTTGATATCCATTCAGAATAATCAATTGGCCTGATGAATCCTGCTGCAAGCAACCTTTCCAACTCTTCTTTAACTAACAAGGCCACTCTTGGGTGCATCTTTCGAAGCTTCTGTTTGATAGGCTTAGTGTCTGCATGCACAACTAGGTTATGCATGACCAAAGTTGGATCTAAGTCGGGCATGTCTTTGTAAGACCATGCGAACACATCAATAAACTCTCGCAGTAGCATAGTGAACATCTTTTGTTCTCTGGCCGAGAGTGATGCTCCCAATTTTACTATCTTGGGATCTTCTTCGGTACCAATATTGACATCAATGGTTTCTTCAACTAACAATTTTGATAAATCCTCCATACGCGTAGGATCGAGAGGTAGGTTGAGATCTTCATCCAAGGATGTCTCTACGAGATTTTCATCCTTGGCGTGGTCACTTTGTTTGTCCTTTGATTTTCTTATTTGTTTGTCAGCCAATGCCTCAAAGAGGTTTTCACTGTGTGACTTGGACTTTGATTTTTGCCGAGGCTTTTCTTTAGAACTCTTTCCCTCGCTTTTCTTTAAATTTTGCTAACCACGAAGTTCAGCCTCCTCGCTCGAAGTAGGCGCAGGTGTCTAAGTTGATAAAGAAACCCTTCTTGTGATCTCCAATGGGAATTGTATCCCTTATGCCCATGAACTCTGCAATAGCCTCATCGTTCTTGAATAAATCTAGTGGCACGTGACGTTGTTGGTCCCATTCAACAAGGGAGGGGTATACAAGGTCAAGGGTTGGTTCAGTGGGGATGATGGTTAGGACAATGTTATTCATGAAAAGGTTTGTGGAGGCCAGATCCTCATATTGGCTACAACAGGAATCCGTATCGCTATCTAGATAATCAGAGCTATCCTCATGCTCAGAACAAGTCGCATCTTGATTGTTGGGGTGTGCTCCATAAGGGCGAATCCCAATGCCATATCTTTCTATTTTGAAATGTGGAAGAGGGACTGGTTCTCTTTGTCCTTATTCATTCCTCCCACATCCTAGGCCTTTGTAGCCCATGGAGTACATCATTCTGCTAGATTTTTCATATTTTGGGGTTTGATAACAAGATGGCTGAGTGTCCTCAGGGACCCAAGTAGTAGGTGGATCAAGTAATTTTTCCTTAGCTAATAAGCCTCTAGGTAGGAACGACCCAATAGTGTGTTCCTCTCTAGGTCTCCTGAAGTGGTAGTTGGGTCGACCTCTAGTCTTGGGTGATAAGGAGAGGTCAGAAACCAAGAGCGCTTGTTGTACATTATACTCCCCACAACCATATTCTAGAATTTTCATCTCCCATGAATTAAATGGAGATGTTGAAGTAGATGCCCCATGAGTGCAAGAACTAAGAGAATTTGAATCTACTCGAGATTCCATGGCCTCAGAATGAAGAGGGACAACTATATCTGTGGAGGGACATGCGTATGTACCCTTTCGTGCAAAGCTATTAAGAGCTCTACAATGAGCAAAGAGCTCTAAGTCTCTTGCTATTGTTATTGTATGTCCCTCATGCTTCAGCTTGATGCATTGATGAAATGTTGATGGCACTGCTTGCATGACATGGATCCATGGTCGGCCTAGAAGCATATTATATGGAAGTTCCAAGTCTAAGCCGTGAAACTTTGTCGATGGCAAGTGGGGCCCACCTCCATTGGGTAGCGTAATGGTGCCTCGCCGACTCTCTTTCACGTTGTCGTATGTAGTGATAGTGATGATATGGGACTCAAGATCTTCTTCCGTATGTCCCAATTGTTTGAATAATTTAAGCGTGTAGATGTTCAATCCAGATCCGTTATCCATAAGCACCGTTTGATTTTCCCGGGTAACAACTACCTCAATGTATAAGGGAAGATTATGTGTAGGATTCTCGGTAGGGACCTCCCTATGGTTGAAAGTGAGATGCTCACTTGGTGCAATATTTGCCACCGTGGTTTGAAGGTACGCCGGATCGACTTCTAAAGGCACTCCCGACCCCTGAAGAGTTTGATACAGGATGTCCTTATGTACATTGGAAATCTTGAGAAGGTCTAAGATTGAAATCTTAGCAGATGTCTTCTCAAGTTGTTCTAAAAGGTTATACTTACCAGTATGCGGGGTCGACGGAGAGGGGTCGGAATTACGAGGCGGGCGCGCCTTGTTACCGTAGCACAGTCCTTTCCCTTAATCCGGATGGTGTTGACGTGGTCAGCAGGGGAGCGAATACATCCGATAAGCGAATCGTAATGATTGTTATCTCTCTTGGTATACAAGTAATTCGTGGCTTTATAGGTTTGGGATGACTCTCCCGATCTAGTTTTGCCTTTTCCGACTTATCATGCTTGGGGAATGGTTCCTTATAAATCCCCATCTTCTCGTTAGGTGTTTGCATGTGGCTAGGGTTATCCACCTCTATCTCCCCGTTGTCAATGAGGTCTTGAATATAGTGGCGAAGTCGCAAACATTTATCTATTTTATGACCTTTAACGCGATGCATTTTGCAGTATTCATGCTCCTTATACCATGAAGGTTTAGGAGCGTTGTCATCAAATGGTTGCGTTGTAGGATAGGTCATCATGTGGGCCGCATCCAACTATGTTTTAGTATGACGGACAACGGCTCATTGAGGGAGGTGAATGTTCGTCACTTTGGTGGTGGTTGAATTGGGCCCTTGGTCAGTTTAAAAGGTTGACTGGTTTGGACTGTTTGAACATGTTTGGAATCAGTGATTCCGTCTCCCACCATGTTTTTGTTTTTGTTAAAGATCTTCAGCTTGTCAGTGGGTTTGACACTTTGGTTGTCTTTAGATTGGGTTTTGAGGGTGCCTTTGGCAATGAGAGCCTTTTCTATTTGAATCCCTTTCTCGATAACCTCCTCAAAGGTTTGGACACAATGCATTTGGAGGTGGAAAGCTATATCTGGGTTGAGATTAGGGATGAAAATACTGACCAACTGCTTCTCAGGGAAAGTGCAAGGGAAGCGACTAGCTATCCCTCTCCATTGTTGGAGGAAGCTAGCGAAGGTCTCATTTGGGCATTGTTTTGTGCCGCACAAGTCTGCCATGGTGATGTCACTCTCTATGTTATACGAGAAATGATGCACGAATCTTTCCACCAATTGTGGCCAGGTGAAAATTAATCCTCGTGGTAAGCGCGTAAACCATTCCAATGCTTGACCCCGAGACTCTTAGGAAAAAGTCTGATGAGGTAATTATCACTATAAGACACCTCTTGACATGCCATGTAGAAATATTTAACATGATCCCTTGGGTCTCCCTTTCCTTTGTATTTGTCAAACTTTGGCATATCAAATTTCTTTGGAAAGGGTTGAAGGGTCATTGTCTTTTCAAAAGGATAGGGGCATAGTTCTTCGTATTGGTATTTCCTAATACTCCCTATATTGCTTTCTTGTATGCTCGCAAGTGTTGCTTTCATAGATTGCACTTCTTGTGCGAGCAATTGTTCTTTAGTGGGAGAAGCGGGGATGTGTACACGATGATACCCTGTGTCTTCTTCTCCTTGGTTTTCTCGATGGAGTTCATGGATCCTAAACTTAGGCTTTGACTTTTGAATGTTCTTGTTTGTGTCTTTATGTACCTGGAAAGTAAGCAAAGCTAGTTGTTGGCTTAGGTTACTGAGTTGTTGTTGGATTGTGACTTGGTTTGTGTCTTCTTCTTCTAAAGGTTCTTCCTCTTCGTATTGTGGAGGTTCTTCCCCTGTCTCATGTTCTATCTTGTTTCTTTGTGGCACTTTGATGAGGGGTATTCTATGCCCTACCACTTTATCATTTTCTGCATAAGAAGTGGAAGCATTCCCACCTATTAAAATATCTTCCATATTGATAAGGGGGCGTTCTTCCTTAGTAGTGTCATTTGTAGGTAATATTGGTTCATTCTTGGTGGGCAATTTGGCCCCTAATTCCATGACCCGTGCCAAAACTCTATCTTTATTTCTAAGGAGAAACTCATCTAGTAGAGTGGGGTCAAAATCAAAGTCTGCGTGTGGTGATTCTAATTCATTTCCACTATGGTCAACCATTTCTTCTATTTCCTTTTTTGTAGAAAATAGTGGTCCTAGATCGTGTCCGATAAATGGGTTTGACCCTTGTTTGTTAGAGGTTTCCCAAGCTTGCGCCTGTTGTTCCTCATATGTTTGTTTCTTTAAACCTAGACGCGTCTTGGGAGCCATGTTTTCATGATAAGTTTCACTAAGGTAAGTTGTATATTTGTTCAAAATTCAATGACTACCCCTAAGTGAAACACAAGATGTATGTGTTAAGAGTAAATTAACAAAGTGAGAATATCAATGTGATAGAATGATAAAGTCACCAATGAAACAATCATTTGGTACCAAAACTTAATCAAATGAAGTACTTCCTAGACTACATTTCAAAGTAATTTGTGACGCCAGATGATTAACAAGATGTCTCCACTTATGCCAAGTTCAAAGGAATGAACAAGACGTAAGTAAATACATGAAGTTAAATGTGATCTCCCAATCAAGATATACGATGAGCAAGCTCAAGTCTGATTAAGACCTATATCTCAAAAAGTGCCAATTACGATTTGTGAATGACACAACAATATCACCAAGATATGTTAACCCACTTTGCAAGAAAGTGAAGTATTGATATCGAGTTGTTATTGATATAACATGCACAAATGGTAGTGCCTAGCACCTTTTGAAATCGAGGTAATAATAAAACCGAACAAAAAAATGCTCAAAGTATAGCTAGGAATAGTTAAGAATGTGTGTAGCGTAACCATACAATATAGGTATTTATGTCGAGTTTACAAGAAACAAGACGTAAATATCGAAATTGTAATGATACGAGACAAACAAGCTAACTCCTCTATGGAAGTCCGCAGTGATGAACCACGCCTAACTACAATGATGATCTTGACGTGGGTATCAAGATCACAATGGCTACCAAATGACGTGAAAATGCCTCCACTCACTTTAGACATTTAACTAACCCAACCGCAAACATGGATGGGCATAAACGGACATAAAAGTGAGGGAAACAGTCGAATGGAAACACAAAGGTAATCACACCTCTTTTGATCAACAAAGTGTCAAAAGAATATGAAGGAAATAAATCAAGAAAAAATGACAAAAAATGCTAGTCTCACTTCGGCAGAGTTTCGCCTCGCCCTAAGGCAAGTAAAAACTAGGCGAAAGTAATACGTCACACGTTTCTCAAAAAGAAGGTTCACAACTCAACACTGTTTTAAAGTGGTCAAAGTGGGCTCCTGGCCAAAGTATATTCTCCTAGGTGGTTCTCTCCCTAGGTGTTACAAAGTTACCACGAGTGAGTGCGATTTACCCAAAAAGTCACACTGACTAGTTTGGGAGTATCTCGGCTTTACTTTACCCCCTTCAAGAATAGTAGGCAACTAGTGCATCTACGTGTACTATCACTGGGGTCACCACAACGGACAACTTGTAACGCTATCTCACAAAGGAAACACTAGTCAAGTAGGTAGTGGAGCACTTCCCGTTTCGTCCACAAGGTTCCCTCTTGCATGGACTACTTTGGGGTTCCTGGAACCACCCCCATTGTTGTAGCTTAAGGCGTTATGCCAAAGGGGTTATGTTCCAATTGAGCGGAGAGGGATGTACCCTTTTCTGAAACCTGCAATACAGTGTTTTGAATATGTTGTTCTTTTTATCTTGTTTAATTAGGTGTGGTTTGATTGAACACCTTTTGGCAACCTGTATAACAATTGTATTAGTAGTTTTTGATTTCATTTTGATTCCTCCTTTCTTTGACAAGCGTTTTTAGGTCCTGCACTTAAGCGTTAGTAGTTCTCCAAGAAAATCGTATTATTTAAAAGAGGATTAAGAGTTGATTTTGATTCTCAAGATCATCCAAGGATGCAAGAGAAGAGCATACACAACAAATAATCCAACTAAAAAGTAAAGAAAATATTTTCAATCAATGAACCATACAAAATTCTTGATAAATGTTCATTCCTTTAAACCAAAAGTGAAAGATGAAGTTTCCAATTTATCAAATGTTATAAAATGAAGACTAAAGTTGCTTTTGATTCTCAAGATCACCCTAAGGTGCAAGAGAAGAGCATACACAAATTTTATCCCAACTATATAGAAATGGAAAACTTCAAATCAAAGGACCATTGAAAAATGCTTTGTAAAAGGTTCATTCCCTTAAGCAAAATGAATAATCAAGTTTCCAAGTTTAATCCCAATGTTAACAAGATAGAGATCAAAGTTGTTTTTGATTCTCAATATCACCAAAAGGTGCAATATAAGAGCATACACACGCTTTGGTCTAAATCGAGTAAGCATGGAAATACAACATTCATCAAAACATTAGACATGTTAGAAAATGACCAGTTTTAAAATAACAGAAAAACTGTAACTTTTGTAAGTATAAATCTTGAATTTATGTTTTCATTACATAGTTAACTTCAATACCTTTCCAATGCAAAAAAATGGAGTCATTTTGAGTTCGGGAGAAAAATTATGGCCTTCGGAAGATGGGTTACGCATATGCTCTTATGCTCATGGGTGTGCACTTGACATGCACTCAAAAAATGTAAAAAAAAAACGTCCCTTAATCTACAAAATGGGAAAAAAATTCCAACCAAGATTCAATTTTGACAACCCATCACATTAATATATGAATAGAAGACTCAATGCTATCAAACATTAACATACATGCTCAAAAATTTAAGATTTTCAAGAAATTGACAAAACTAGCATGTAGAATGATGAAAAAGTAAGCTCTAAAAATGAAAACATGATGAAATCTTGAAATTTTCTCACCAAGATTTAAATTTTGACAGCAACCCACCACATTAATATGTAAATAGAAGACTCAACACTATCAAACACTAACCTATATGCTCAAGAATTGAAAATTTTCAAGAAATTGACAAAACTAGCATGTAAAATGATGAAAAAGTAAGCTCTAAAAATGAAAACATGGAGAAATCTTGAAATTTTCCCCTCAATTCCAATTTTGACAGCACTTCACCTCCTTTATACCTACAAGGAATACCCAACACATGCAAACTCAACAAAACAAGTTAAGAAAAACAAGTTAGATCAACATGTGTAAAAGAGGGTTAGTAACCAAAAATAAAACTTAACTACAAAAACTTGAAATTAAGTGCAAAGGAAAATGGAGTAAGTCCCACCGGGCGTGCCAAATATGTGCATGTATACTTTTCTTAATGCTAAATCAAATGAAATAAGAACTACCACCTAAAATAGTTCTACAATTTAGCTAAAACAAAGCATAAACACCATCATGATAAGAATTAAACAAGGGTTAGATGCTAGCATTCATCAATACAAACTTTGAAACTAACAATGCTAAATATCTAAACTCTTCTATTCTCTAACAACAAATAAATGAATGGACCTAAGTAAGCTCCATGGCTATCAAAATAGTTGTCCTTAATGTTCCAAGAACCTAGGAATGGGGGCTAATCAAAGTTAGGATACAAGACCCTTTTGACACTTCCCATATGACCCAAGCACTTTAAGAAAGAGGCTTAACTCTTCAAGATGATGAACTCTCAAAAGGGAAAGGTGCAAGCTCTTAGTATCTTTGCTATATGCTTTACATTTTCTCTCTTAGAAAGTTTAGGTGTAAGTAAAAAGGTAGGTGGAGGGCTCTTTATATAGCCCAAAGGATAAGGATTCAACACATTCTCATGAATGTGGGATAAAGGTAAAAATGATTAGGAATAGATAAGGTTGCTTTATTAAAGGTAACCTTACTTTAGAAGGGTTTAATACATGTTTAGCAAGTCATGGGAGTTGGGGTATTTTAATTAATCAAAGGTGATTAATTAATAGGTAGGTGTAAGCTTGTAGAAGATAATTAGATGAATATTAGTACGATTTAGGCTATTAGAAAGGGATTAAATCAATTAAATATCGATTTACTACTTAAATGAAGGGGAAGACTAATTAATTAATAATAATTAATTAATCTAGATAGAAGAGGTGATTTATTAATGGAAGGTCGTTAATTAGGTATTTTTGGATAGGAAACTTAATTAATTAGCTTAGTGTAATTAATTAATGATGATATGAGGGAAAATGAGTTCTTTTGATGATATTTCGTTGATTTGAGAAAGGGGATAATTAGCACAATTTAAGTATTTAAATTTCTTGGGCATAATTATAGGTGTCTACAAAATTCACACCAAAAAAAAAATCCAAAACAAGAAAAAAATAAAGCACTTGGAGTGTCTTTGAATTTTAGACAACTTTCGAGTTTACAACAAGTCCTTAAAATGCTCCTAAGTGTCTCAAAATATTATATTTATAAAAATTCCCTACTATGAGGAATGTAGAGTCATGAATGCAACATTTACAAATACCAACTCATTCTAATACATATTTGAGTTACTTGTATGGCATAATTACCATGAATGTTTTGGTGGAGGGTTGGTTGGGGTTTGACCCACCCAATCACCGACCTCCAAACTATTACTTTGTTTGGGAGTTGTCGATATTCATGGGAATATCAAAAATATTATGCCTTTACAAATGATTTAACCTCCTTTGGATAACATGGTTATGGCCATGTCTATTGATTTTTTTGCACTTTTAGAGATGCATAATGACTTTGACGAGTTCATGAATGGTTGGTGAGTTGGATTTCCCGCCGAGTAAATGTGGGATATTTTTTCAGTTTATTCTAAGGTTGGAATATTGGCGGGTATGTTGGTGTCAAGTTAGTATAGTAACATAGCAAGTTGTTGGGTTTCGAAGCCATTTTTAGCATGTTAGCTCATTAGGTGGGTATAATGAGTTATGGAGTTGGTTTTGGGCATTGGTGGTAAGGTAGCTCACTACGATAGTGGTTTATAGCTCTCCCCTAAATTTCTCTTCAACTAATTCTCCTAGCTAGCTTAGTTAAAACTCCACTTAGACTACTAGTCATCCCAGTTCTTGGCTGGATGAGATACTTTAAATTTCACAATACAGTTGGGTCCCCTTCGAAATAATATTTGACTCTATATTTAAAAACCCCCTTTTCCAAAGAAAAAATCGAAGGTTAAGACAATAATTTTTGTTTCTCAATTCCACATTTGAAGCCAATTTTTCCAACTTATATTGTTTGAAACACGCTTGATTGCTATGTCACATGTGCCTTTATTTCATCATGCTAACTCATGGTCTTGCATGGAAAATATTTGGAGCATACATTTTTCATTTTGACTTGTTCAAAATCTGCAAGAAAGATGGTTCTCAAGAAAATTTTGGGAACATATTCAAGTGTGAAAAAACCTCTAGATCACACCTCCCAAAGTGAAACTTACAATCGTCTTCCTGCACCTCACAAACACACAAGATCCATATACGTATCACTATAGGAAAAAAAAACTACTTCAAATTTGTGATAAGAAAAACACCAAATGGTCATTTTAGAAATGGACAATCTACATGCCACCAAGAGGATGGAGTGCAAATGACTTCCTTGTGAATGTTCCAATCTTTAAAAATGACTTAGATTAGTTTAAAAATACAAACCAATACCAATAATAGTTGAATGTCTAATTGAATCCATTTACATCTTTTAAACCACTCGCGATTGTAACTATCATTACAAAATTGATTAGTATAAATAAATAAACAATAAAATGACAAAAGAGACAATTATTAAATTGATTCCTTGTAACATGGTCATTCACCTTAAAATATAGTCTCTCTTAAATATAGATCAGTAATTATATACACAAAAACACAACATCTAGGATAACGTCCACTTACCATCTGAAATTGCTAGATCACTGCAACTGTGAATGTTTGTTAGTGTAATCTTAATGTGATCTACCATTGTTACCATATTTATAAATCACATGTATTTCCCATATGGAAATTTCATTTAAAATTATTTCCACATTGATATTTCACATTGTGATCAACATTACAAAAAATGCCAAAAATATGGATCTTAAAATTCATCTAACATATACATGCCTAAAATATATACATTCCCAAACAAGATTTACTCTTAAAATTAAGTTTGAAACTTAAACACTACCAATGTGCCCAATAAGCTATTAATATTTTTGTTAAAATTGCTAAAGATCAAAATATGAGTTTAATCAAGTATACCCAAACTTTACTAGGGACACAAAAGCTAAATAAGGAGATTGAAAAGGAGTTTGTTTCAAATTTTCAAATGTAAGAAGATACTGAGAATGATAAACATGTCTCTCATTTCGTCCCATGAATCTGAACTCCAAAAATATTCAAAGTTAAAATCATTGGAAAATATTTTATTTCAACATACAACAGAATCCTATATAACCAAATATCTAAATTAATTGCATTCCATCAATGATCATTAACTATAAAGAATATAATTTAACAAATTATTTACCAACCCATCATAATATATTTTCCTATTTAAGTGATTTTATTTCCTCGTTAATGCCTCAGGTTAACTCATCAACTAATGGTGGATTAAGAACTTAAATTACCTTTGCATTAGGCATGTTTTTCAGCTTCATCTTACCATGGTTCTAATGGCATGATGGATGGATTTTCCATTTGGTGTCCCCTCATATGACAATGCGTGAAAATATTCCTTATGTCATCCTTATGGGATGAGGAAATCTAGTTGTCATTTATTTCCTATGAATAACGACATTTTTCTTTAGCACACATATTTGTTTTAACAAAAGGCATCAACTTCTTTGAAAATGTCCTTCTCTTCCAACAACTAGCAACATAATCATTTCTAAACCCACATTTTCTAAATATCCTAGATATATTTTTCATATAGAAAGAGAGGATTATAATTTTTACAACAGATTTCTCTTTTTCATGCTCAAAGGTGTGTAAGATGAAAGGGTGGTATTTCATTACCTAGTCTTTGTGATTTCTTTTCAAATCCATCCTCTCGATGATGAATCACCAATTTCCTGCACCAAGTCTTCCTTTTGGACAAGTGGGGTAATCTCTTGGCTATCACAAGCTTGTCTCCTTTCAACATTCTTCAAGCAATCTCCAAATTCCATTCCCGCACTAGGATAACCCTAACCTTAAAAAAATATGATCCTTGACCTTTATTGGGATAGAAATACATTGGCCATTCTTACCAAGGCCTCTTATATCAAATCCCATTTTCAACAATAACTTATATCCAATGCGCTTAGTGTGTTTTTAAAAATCACCAAAATAATACCTAAATCCAGATCTAAATCTAAATGTGAGGAAGAAGAAGAATAACATGGTGAATAAATTACAATGAAATCACTTATCATGGTTTTCACATCTGAAGGGGAATGAAAATAATTCTTCGGCTCACCATATCGTAATCTAATCAAGAGTTCATTCTTCGATTCTAGCTCTTATTTTAAATGATCATTTTCTCATTATAGTAATAAAGGTTACATCTCAAGAAATCTTTCTCAATATAAATTTTTCTGTTAATTCTTTCAATATCTTCTAACCTCTCTCTTTTCAAGGCTTTCCCCATAGCCACCTACAAACAACCTGCAGTTTCAAAAAAATGTAAACTACAAAATGGAAGATTAAGACAATAAATTACACAAAGATGATGGTGAATAGAATATAAAAATGATATCAAATGCAAACCAAAATCAAACCATTGAAAGAAACTAGCTCTTATACCGAAACATGATATGTAAATGACAATATACCCCCCATTATTTTACTTATTTCAATAGATTTTTTAAATTTATCAACTTTCGTGATTTATCAGCTTTCATGATTTATATGGTTCTTAATATTATGAAAATTTGAATTAAAAATGATTTAAAAATAAACCATAATTGAAATTAAGATTCAAAAAATCAATGTTATTCATTGTTTGATCAAACCATCCAAATTTTCATTTTACAAAATTTTTGTAAATGTCATAATATGACGAATATGCTTGTCTTGCTTTAAATATTACCTATTAAATGTAGAAAATAAATAAGGAATCAAAATCTAAAATTAGAAGAAAATATGACACTAGAATTTTTTATGAGGATGAAAGAAATGGCCAAATCCCGTAAACAATTCGTGTCATATTTTCTTTTGATTTTAATTCTTATTACTCGTATATTTTGCTCATTTAATTAGTAAACTTTAAATTCAAACAATCATAATTATTAGATTATGAAATTCACGAAAATTTGGTAAAATGGAAATATGGGTGGTTTGATCAAATAGTGAATAACCTTTATTTTGTGAATACTAACTTCATTTGAGAATGCATTTTAAATCAATTTATAAATCACAAAAGTTGGTAATTATAAAATATCTATACAAACAAGTAAAACAATAGGGGGTCTATTATGGTTTCTGAGATCATTGGTCCTAGCATTCTGTTGATTTTTAACTGTGTCTATAGCATTGATTCATATAAAGAGACCTTTGTCTATCAATAACCTTAATTTTCATTATGGCTTAAAGATTGTCCCTAATTATAATTTGAGAAATTCCTAAATGCTTGAACCTATAGTCTCTTCAAAAATTAAAAAAATCATTACATAGGATATTAACTACAACTATAAGATCCTCATTACCATGTGTACACTTATCATCAAAGGATGGAGAATATAAACCCTAATCCCAATGAAGAGAAAGGGAAGGAGAATTGGTAGAAATTGATCTTGAATGGTAGACTAGGAAACAAGAGTAAGGATGTTAGGAAAGAGTCGACGCATGGGGTCATTAGAGCTTTTACATGTGGAAATGGCTTAGGAGGCGGATTTAAGGTAGTGGTTCGGGAAGGAGGAAAAAAAAACTTAACAATGGTGTCACCCCATTTCTAAATTATTTCAAAGAGGTGTTGGGATCTAATGGATGTAACTAAACTAGAAATCAGGATTTCTTGGTTGATTTAGCTGAGGAAGCTTTCGAACTTGACCTAAAAACACGATTTGTAGATGCTTATTATAAGGCTTTATCGGAGGATGCCATTATAGGTTTCTTTAATGGAATTTTGTCCTCTTCTTCAGCCTTGTATCAATGGGTGTTTGGGAACTGGACAACTAAGTGTGAAATTTCTTTATGTTCAATTTTTTTTTCATTTTTCATTTCGAGAGAACATGTGGATTATCGCGGTGCTTTTAGAGTGCTCTTGGTATTGGGAAATGTTGGTTTGTATTTAACTTAGTGGTTCCCAGATTTTGATCTTAATACCCACACCGCAATTTTGGGTTAGGTTACCCAACTTACCCTTGCACCTTTGGTATGCCTTAGAAGACATCTAAAATGAGTTAGGCTCATTCATAAAAGAAGACATAGAATGAGTTCAATTAGTAACATGCACTTATGCAATATTTTGTGTTGAAGTAGATATAATTAAAGGTATACTAGATCACATATCTCTAAAATTGTGGAATTTGTAGTGAATCCAACCCTTGGATTATGAGGAAACTACCTTTCAATGTCAAATCTCCAAAAAATCTAGGTCACCTGCAAGCATCATGTATGCTTAACAAAAACACCAAAATTGTAAAGAATGGTACTTCAAGATGGGGAACTTTGATTTTAGATTTAGTATCGGAAACAAGATTAATGGAAGATCTAGGTAAAGTGAATAATGATAATGGGGTGGAAAAAATAGCAGAAGTTACGAATAACAAGGAAGTTACAGGTGGCACAAAGCAAGGGCATTCACCTAGACATCATGACTCGAGTCGGACAATTTATCGAGATAGCATGTACGAAGTTGCAAATGAAAATAATCTTATGTTTGTTATTACTGCATATCAAGGCAAGTGACACAAGGTGTCAAAAATAAAAAGGAAGAAGGATGGATAGTAAATATTTCAGATTATTTCCCATCTCAAGGTGGGAAATAATTCCTTCTTTATGTCATCCCTTCCTCTGGGCCATTGTTGGGATCTTTTGTGGTGTTTTTTGGTGTTAGTTTTGTTGGTTTTGTGTTTTTTACAGGGGGGCATCAATCCTCAGTTCATTTCCCTTAAAAAAAGTGTTAAACAATCTAAAAAATAATTCATCATCACCATCATTTAATTTTTATAATAAGAAGCTAACGCATTAGTTGGGGAATTCGATTAGTGAATACGATCTAAAATGGGCTCAAAGTTTGAAGTAAATAAGGGAATAATGGAATGGGAAATCTTGGAGATATTTTTATATCTTGAATTAAAAATAAATCATTCCTAATTGTTATTGGATATGCATCATGTATTTGAATTGCACCCATAGATTGGATCATGACAGCTACATCATAATTCATATCTCTTAATAAATAAACAAAGGCACCTTAGCTGTGGGTATTAGAAGATTTTTAATTCCTTCCCATGTCTTTTGAAATCTGAAAATGAAATCTACCATGAGTTCATTTCAATCTCTCTATACGATTTCCATTTTCTAAAATAATGATATATTATCTTCTTTCTCTTGAAACTAATTATACGAGAGGTTATGCCAAGCTCATCCCAACCATGAATGGAAAAATTCTTAACCTTATAAACCATTGAAGTTACTTTCCTTTAAAAGATAAAGTCAAGATCTTGACTACAACATGATCCTCAAGTAAAACAATTGATTGAAAAGACATTAGTAATAGCTTGGATATGGTTAGTAGGGGTAGTGTGATTTTCACCATTGAAGAAGGGAATAATATTTAAAGGATACACTAGTATAACATGCATAGCATTTAGAGACAAGGTAATACCACCACCTGAGAATAATAAAAGGAAATTTCCTCTAATGAGCCATTAAAAAAATTTAACTTAAAACCCTGGAAGTAAGTGGGAAAGGCCTACAAGGAGGAGGGGTAGAAAGGGTTATTCTCATAGGAGATTTTGATGTTTGGAATGTTCTACCTCTTAATCTTCTCCTTGGTGATAACTACAAATATTCAAAAGCTTCACCACTTCCTACACTTTATGTTGTTTACATTGTTCTCATGAAAAAGGGAGGATACTTCATCACTTAAACCAAAAACCTTGAGCTAGGGAGTCGCCAAATGTGTGGGAACAAGCCTCTAATGACTATAAATCACCAAACACACATCAGATTTATGTTAGGAAATAATGGATAAAATGTGTGGAAAAATACCACAAAAATTGCAATAGTAGAAACTAATATGCAAAAAAATATCACATATCTCGAATAAAAGTGTAGAAAAATAAAAGAACACAACACACACAAAGTATTTAATATGGTTCACCAAATTTTGGATACGTCCACAAAGAATAACTTTCTCACACTTCATTACAAGACACCACTTTCTCTCGAATACAATACCAAGATATATTTTGAGCTATTCTCATCAAAATCTCATAAATTCACACTTGATCTCACCACCGCAATGTAAATTTTTCCCTACATCACTAGGAAACTACGTTAGATGTTTTAGAATACCATGAATACAAACCCCATGGGACAAATCCTCCCATTAAACCTATGCATTAAAGTACTGCCATATGAGGAAATCATGTTTCCCAAGGTATCGGGAATGCCTTTCAAGGCGAAACAATATTTCTTGGGGATTCGCCCCAAACCCATACTAGCAAGGGCTTCTAGCCACGGCTCTACACCCTAGTGAGAAAAATATGGAGAGTGTACAATACTTTTAGTGTACAGTATTCAACACTTCTACACATGAAAATAGTCTCCACAACATAACAATTTAGTGAAGATAAAATATAAGCTTTCAATAGCTATCCCACTGGGCATGCCAAAACTCTATCTATAAGATTTGTAAATTTGTTGAAACTTAGTGTCAATAATTGAGTGAAATTGTTTTCCATCATTAATCTATGGGTTACTCATGATCTTTCTCGATATGAAAGGGATTATTTCCTTCATTCCAATTTTTTGTAACAGTCCCAAACCATACTCTATCCGAAACATACCATATCTAAGTTAAAACTTCAAATGAGACATAAATAAAAGGAGTTAAACTAAAATAAATTGGAGGTGATGCACCAAAAGTAATTGAATCTATTCCTTGTCTTTAATGCAAAAATATAACCATAAAAAAGCTTAAAACACAAACTATTGAGGAAAATATTTAAAATAATGAAGATATGCAAGAGGGATGAATTTTGAAAATAAATACAAAGCATTTATAAAGATGCAACCACACTTAAATTGATATAAAAAATAAACAAAATATGATCACATAGAAAAGGAAAAATAATTTGAATAAAATTCAAAGAGGCCATATTCAAACACAATCCGACCCTATCAAATTGGCATCATTTTTAATATATAAAAAATGATAGAAATAGAGGAGAGAAAAGAGAGGGAAACTCAGTTTTAAAGCTCCAAACACTAACAATATGCATTAAAGCTATAAAAACATGATTGGAACAAGTACACGACCATTCCCCCATGTCACTTTGCTTATAGGAGAAGGAATGGGAACCATACTTAATCAAATTTGGTATTTAAACTACCTCAAAATGCATCTTAATTGTTGGTACTATTTTCTACCATTTTCCCCTAGGGTAAGTACACGAAGTTGGGGGGCCAAAAAGTGGACAAGAATCTAAAAAAATCAAAACACGTACGCATTTTGTTAAAATGTGCTTGCATTTTAATTTGTTTGGCTTGGGAATCATCAAAGCATAACGCATACGCGTTACATAATGCGTACACATTATGCCTACTATAAAAAAAAAAAGAGGCCCAAGCCTCTATCATTTTACCTCCCTCAAATGTGAGTTTCAGAGCTTAACCGTGCCCTCATGTTTTTTCATTCAGCTGGATCTCAAGCTCAAAGGATTATTTCTGGATTGCCGGAAAGATCTGAATCGATGATGGCACCATGAAGAAGAGGTAAGCACAATTATTTTCTCAAAATTGCATTGAAGTATGATCATTATTGATTAAAATTTGAAATGAATACATATTTTTATTTTTACGAGTTAGAGGTTGAGGGAAAGCAACAACAACCAAACCCTATTACTCCCGAAATCCCTCCCGACACTCCCACAATTGCTCAACATCCCTCAGGTAGTCAAGGAGATTTAGCATCCCAAATAGTTGAAAACAAAATTGAAATTGAGGATTTAATAAAAATAATGAGGGATGCACAATCTACAAACCCCCACTACGCCTCTCTTGCAAACACATTGGAGGCATTACTTGTTTAAATTGACATGGAAACAGGAAAATTGATCATTGGACAACTTACAAAGAGGGTTGTAGGGTTTATTATTCCAACAAATTGTCATATGTGGATGTAAAGAAAAAAGAAATTTCAAAATAACTCATATGCACCTTATTCATGGACCCCCGCACTAATTTTCCTATTCCGTTGACATGTAAATGATTTCCCATCCATTGGTGCAATAATAATTTGATTAAAAATAATTTTTGGGACTGATGGTGGATGGTGTTTGATTTTCCATCTTGTAATAACAATGAGGTAGCACTATACTTTCCGAGGAAAATATATTGCTAGTTTATCCTCAACGAGATCCTAAATTATTTTGATTTCCAATATTTCTAGGGCTGAGGAAAAGTATCTACACAGGATCAACCAAGTTCAAAATGTGCACCTATTCAATAGGGTAGATTCACCACTGAAGCCCCGACCCTAAGATTGTCCCTCAAGGAGTGAAGGAGACAATAGAGATTAATACACTCCACGCACCGGGTGCTATATATGACCCTTTTTTGACATACGAGGGATATTTCGAGCCGGATGCTCATGGAGGTACACATAGTATTCCCTCGGGAGTACTTAGCATGAGGCCACATCTTTATTCGTCATGTGGTAGCTTATGGTTGGGGCTCAAGGAGGACGATACTTTCATGCATACTGATTTTGGTGCACCTGGTGCTAGGGGTGAACATGATAATGTCACTATGTCAGATGTCCTTTTGAGTGAGACATTTGGATTACATTCATCAAAGCATTACCTTCGGAGGTAAATTTTTATGTGTGTTACAAAAAGTTTGGAGTACCTGATTTACTTATATATGTTAAATTTTTGAAATAATTGTATTTGTACATATACATGCATTGATATTATAGTTTGCGAGAAGGTGCATATTCATCCCGACCATAGGCGAGCACCATGTATACACATACATTTATAGAGGTAATTTAGAATGATAGTTGTGTAAAATTTTCACATACATGTGTGTGTGTGTGTGTGTGTGTGTGTGTGTGTGTGTGTGTGTGTGTGTGTGTGTGTGTGTGTGTGTGTGTGTGTGTGTGTCTATATATATTTGCATTTATATATATATATATTAGTTTTGAAGTCAAATATATGTATGTTCTTGTATGTCCATCTAAGTCATGTGATATACACGTTTGATAAAGATGTTGACTTCACTAGACACCCCACCATCTCTGCAACAAGTAGATAAAGGTGTTGCCGCTGCAATTTCATCTCGCGTAACAACAACTTACCGAGGTATTCAAACAACACCAAAATTTTGTTAAATTTATAGTGTAATTCATATTATGTTAAATTACATGTTAGTAATGTCTTTCATTGTAGAATTATTAAATTATGTTAATAATGTCCTTCATTGTGTATATGTATGAGTTACCTGTGACAAGTAGTAGTCATATTCATTTGATACAATATTTCCATTATATAGATACATGTACTTAGCTCTATTTTTGCTAATTCGATGTTAGATTTTCTAATCTTATGGGTATATAGGGAACTTCAACCCACTCCATTTTGAATTCAATGGCACAGTAATCCTCCATCTTGTCATCTTCATACCCCGTTCCTATTGTAGTAGTTCCCGATGATTCATCTAAGCGTGAGATGCAAATTCGGCGTGATCGACAACTTGCGGTAAGTTTGTGTATTTATGTAAATAATTTCATTCTAACATGGTCTTAAATACATGTTGAAAACATATATAAATTAAGTTTTGACAAAAAAACATTGTTTGCATTTACAAGCTCATCTATAGGTGAGAATTGAGTGGAAGAGGACTCAAAGCATGGGATCAAACAATCGAAATTCATCTCATGGATCTACATCTTCGTTTGAGGGAGGACGTTCTTCAAGCAAGGCCAAGAGAGGGATATATTTTGATGAGTAAGAATATATATGTCTTACATGACATTGTTTTTGTATGCCTATGTGCATGGTATTGTATGTACGCCTATATGGCATTTGAACTTCATGGTATATGACATATCCTGGGAATTTTTGTATTTATTATGCACATTAAAACACTACTTGGAACTTGATAATTTTTTATGAGACCTTACATTTTGAGATTATTTTCACATGAATCTAATATGATGTGCACATGACAATATTTAAGACATTATGGATTATTTTTTCATTTATTGGTGATGTACATGAACTAGAATTTTAAATGTATAATATGCATCAAATTTTGGAAATCAATATTTATATAATGTATGTATATAAAGAGTTACCTAATCGAGTAATTATTCATTCAATTTATCAAGGTGCATGTGTGTATTTACCTTACTTGCGCTTCTTCTTGCTCATGGTCTCTTTGATCTTGGTTCCTATCTTATCATGCACTTACTACATTATTCTATGCTTTGTACTCTTCTCCCCTCTTAAAACACCCAACAATCGTCATAATTTGATGCCTTTCATTTGTTGATATTTCTAGAATGTCTCCGGATACATGCAATGACATTCGATTCGGACAATAAATGATTCTTGATTGTCTAATCTGTCCAATTCATGTTATTACCTTTAAATTTGTAGGCATTTCAAGTTATTTGGAAATCACATCACACCCTTCATTAGGATTGATGACTACCCCTATCCTTTTGAGGGATATTTTGAAATCATCCATGGGTTTATCATAATATAAATTATCAATGAATGGAAGGTCACTAAGATATAGGCCAGCTAACTCCCATCCAAAAATAAAAAAGAAATATTTATTGGGTGATTGATAACTCCCATGTGTTCTTGGATATACCCCTATCAAATTCATCCTTAAGCTCAGTCTAGTCTTTCAGGGCTCTTAAGAAACTACGCGATTTGACAGGGTAACCCGAAAGCACAGGAGTCTAGGGAACCAAAATGAATCCTCTAATAATGTTCACTTGGCCACCATAACATGTTGACGTATTTGGTTCGGTCCCATGAGATTCCGTTTACAAACTACAGCCTCTGGCAACCCTACACTGACTCAGACTGCACTATTTCATGCATTTGCAAACAATAGCACATCAAAAGAACTGGATGGAGACGGAGAAAACTACAACAAGATTTCGTAGAGGCCGCAACATGTAGGTCTCAAATCTAATGAGACATCTCTAGGTGCCACAGAGTCTGAGAAATCACCCTTCAAAGATATGGTATGTTTGTGCCTCAGGGCTCTTAAGCGACTATGCCTAGATGGGGTATCCGGAAAGCACAGGGAGCGTAGGGAACAAAGCGAATCCTCCACTAGAATTCACCTGGCCTCCCTAATGTGTTGGTGTAGTTTTTTTGTTCCCACGAGCTTCGTTTGAAAACTATAGCATCTCGCACCCTCACCGATTGAGAATACACTATTACATGTGTTTTCAAAAAATAGCACAATGAGAGAATGAGATGGAGACAGAGAAAAATATGAGATAAATTCATAGAGGGACTCGATGGGGAGGTCTTGGATCTAACAAGACATATTTATGTGCCATGGATTCGAGAAATCACTTGTCAAAGATATGGCATGATAGGGCCTCGGGGATCTTAAGCAAGTACACCGGATGGGGTATCCCAAAACCACGGGAGCATAGGAAACAAAAATAAAGGCTCCAATAGCATTCACCTAGGCACCTCAACATTTTTGTGTAGTTGGTTTGGCCCCATGAGCTTCTGTTTGTAAACTACAATGTTTGACAACCCTATCTTTGACTCAGGATCGAACTATTTTGCGTGTTTACAACTTTTACACAACAAGAGAACCAGATGGAGATGGAGAAAAAAAGGAGAGGATTTTGTAGAGGTCTCAGTAACATGGAGGTCTTGGATATGACAAGACATCTCTATGTTCCATGGAGTCTCGAGAAATAACTCACAAAGATATGGCATGTTTGGGCCTAAGGGCTCTTAAGGGACTACGCGTGGATGATGTAGCATGAAAGCATGGGAGCGTAGGGAACCAAAAAGAATCCTCCACTAGTGTTCAACAGACCACCCGACATGTTGGTGTAGTTGAATCGATACCACGAGCTTCGTTTGCAAACTACAGCCCTTGGAAGCCCTACGGTGACTCGACTACACTATTTCTTGAGTTTGCAAACAATAACACAACAAGAGAACCGGATGGAGATAGAGAAATTTACGAGAGGATTTCGTATAGGTCCCCAAAGCATGGAGGTATCATATCTAACAAGATGTCTCTAGGTTCCATGGATTCTGAGAAATCACTCGTTGAAGATATGGCGTGTTTGGGCCTCGGGGATCCTAAGTGACTACGCTGGGCCGAGGTACTGAAAGCATGGGAGCATTAGGAACAAAATGAAGTCTCCACTAGCGTTCACCTAGCCAACTTGACATGTTTTTGTAGTTGATTTGGTCTTATGAGCTTCCATTTGTAAACTACGTGCGTCTCGGGCGGCAGCCCTACGCTGATTTAGACTACACTATTTCGTGTGCTTGCAAGCAAGAAAGCACAATGAGAGAAACTGATGGAGAAGGAGAAAATCATGAGATACTTTTGTATAGGTCCCCAACATGGAGGTCTTAGATCTAAAGAGACGTCTCTAGGTGCCACAGTGTCTGAGAAATGACTCATTGAAGATATGGCATGATTGAGCATCGGGCTCTTAAGTGACTATGCTCGGACGGGGTAGCCCGAAAGCACGGGTGGAGGAAACCACCAATGTTCAATGATTTTGCCACAGGATGCAACTATGTAGACTATGAACTTAGTTTTTTTTGGGAGACCACCAATGTTCCAACTGTTTATTTTAAAAGAATGAATATCTTCAATCAAACAGAGAATGAAGAGCCTGAATTTTTTTGGACATTACAAAAGGTTGTTTGTGCCCAAAAAGAAGTCAAAGGCCATATAAATATTCAGTCTTCAACTTTAGATGAAAATGAACATCGTGAAGAAAAATAATTAGGTGAAGATGTCACTATGATTCAAGAAGAAATGCCTCCTGAAAGTCATAAAGAGTCAATTTGATTACCCAAAAACATCTGGAAGAACTTAAAGAGAAGATACGAGTAGAAGAAAAGGAAAAATGGGAAGCGTGGAAGGATCACAACTTAACTGGAATGGAAGATCTATGTGATGTTGTCGATAGAATCATGGATAATCTTAAGGAAAACATGCCAAGTTGATTATTTTTATTAATCCCAGCTGCTTCAACTTAACAAATCAAACCAGGTAGTTCCAAAAGCAACATACTGGCAAGAAAAACGTAATGAAGTATTGATAATTGAGCCTGAAACTCGTTTAGAATTGTAATTTATTTTTTGATTGAGCATTCACCCATAGTTTCTTTTTTGAAGGTAGAAATTCATTTTATATGTGAGAAATAGAATGCTGATTTAGTCTATTACTTTGACTATTTAGGTTAGATTTCTATAGTCTACGAAATCCTCTTACGAGTTTTCTCTGTCTCCATCTGGTTCTCTCGATGTGCTATTGTTTGCAAACACACGAAATAGTGCAGTTTGAGTCAGTGTAGGGATGCCAGAGGCTATAGTTTACAAATGGAAGTTTGTGGGACTGAAAAGACTACACCAACACATCAAGGTGGCCTAGTGAATGCTAGTGGAGGATTCATTTTGGTTCCCTACGATCCTTGAGCTTTGGGGCTCCGCGTCTGGGTGTAGTCACTTAAGAGCCCGAGACCCAAACATGCCATATCTTCGACAGTTATATTAAGACTCTATGACACCTAGAGACATCTCATTAGGTCTAATACCTCCATGTTAGGGCCCTCTACAAAATCCTCTCGCGATTTTGTCTATCTCCTATGGTTCTCTCGATGTGTTATTATTTGCAAACGTGCGAAATAGTGCATTCTAAGTCAGTGTAGGGCTGCCAGACATTGTAGTTTACAAAGGGAAGATCGTGGGACCAAACCATCTACTCCAACATGTCGGGGTGGCCAGGTGAACACTAGTGGAGGATTTTTTTGTTCCCTATGCTCCCCGTGCTTTCGGGCTACCCCGTCGGGCGTAGTCGCTTAAGAGCCTTGAGGCCTAATCACACCATATCTTCAACAGGTGATTTCTCGGACTCTGTGGCACCTAGAGATGTCTCTTTAGATATGAGACTTCATGTCAAGGCCCTCTAGGAAATTATCTCATGGTTTTCTCCTTCTCCATCCTGGTTCTCTCGATGTACTATTGTTTGCAAATGCGTGAAGTAGTGCGGTTTGAGTTAGTGTAGGGATATCGAGAGGTTGTAGTTTGCAAATGGGAGTTCTTGGGATTAAAATGACTAGGAAAACATGTCAAGGTGGCCTGGTGAATGCTAGTGGAGCCTTCATTTTTCTTCCCTACGCTCCCCGTACTTTTGGGCTACCACATCCGGGCGTAGTCGCTTAAGAGCCCTGAGGCCCAAACATGCCATATATTCGAAGGGCAATTTCTCGGACTCCATGACACCTAGAGACATATTTTTAGATCCAAGACCTCCACATTAGGGCCCTCTATGAAATCCTCTCATGGTTTTCTCCATCTTCATCCAGTTCTCTAGATGTGCTATTGTTTGTAAACACACGAAATAGTCCACTCGAGTCATCAGAGGGCTGCAGACACCTTGTAGTTTTCAAACGGGATCTTTTGGGACCAAACCAACTACGCCAACACATTGGGGTGGTTAGGTGAATGCTAGTAGAGGGTTTATTTTGGTTCCCTATGCTCCCCATGCTTTTAGGCTACCCCGTCCGGGCGTAGTCGCTTAAGATCCCTGAGGACCAATCATGCCATATCTTCAACGGGTGATTTCTCAAACTTTGTGGAACCTAGATATGTCTCGTTAGATCCGAGACCTCCACAATGGGATCCTCTATGAAATCATATCACGGTTTTCTCTATCTCCATCCGGTTCTCTCGATGTTATATTGTTTGCAAACGCTTGAAATAGTGTAGTTTAAGTCAATGTAAGGCTACCAGAGGCTGTAGTTTGCAAACGAAAGTTGGTGGGACCAAACAAACTATGCCAACATGTAGAACTGTTCTATTGAATGCTAGTGGAAGCTTCTTTTGGTTCCTTATGATCCCCGTGATTCCAAGCTCTTGCGTCTGGACTTAGTTGTTTGAGAGCCTTGAGGCCCAAACACGTTATCTCTTAGGCGGGATTTTTTGGACACCGTGGCACCTAGAAACTTCTAATTAGATCTAAGATCTTCATGTTGGGTACTTCTGCAAAATCCTCCTGTGATTTTCTCCTTTTCCTTTCGGTTATCTCATTGTGAAAATTTTTGTAACCGCATGAAATAGTGCAGTCTGAGTCAATGTACGGTTGCCAAAGGCTGTAGTTTACAAACGGAAGCTCATGGGACCAAACCAACTATGCCAACATGTCAGTTGGCCAAGAAAATGCTATTGGATTCTTTATTTTTGTTCCCTATAGTATCCGTGGTTTGAGCTACCTCGTCTGCAGGTAAAATCGCTTAAGAGCCCCGAGGCCCAATCATACCATATTCTCAACATGTGATTTCTCAGACTCCGTGCACCTAGAGACATCTTGTTAGATCTGAGACCTCCATGTTGGGGCCCTCTACAAAATTCTCTTGTGATTTCCTTCATCTTTACCTGCAGTTCTCTCGATGTGCTATTGTTTGCAAATGTGCGAAATAGTGCAGTCTGAGTTAGTGTAGGGCTACCAGAGGATGTAGTTTGCAAACGAAGCTCTTGGGACTAAACCAACTATGCCATCACATTGAGGTGGCCAGGTGAACACTAGTGGAGGATTTTTTTTGGTTCCCTACACTCCCCACGCTTTTGGGCTACCGCGTCCAGGCGTAGTCACTTAAGAGCCTTGAGTCCGAATCATGCCATATCTTCGAAAGATGATTTATCAGACTCCATGGCACCTAGAGACATCTCGTTAGATCCAAGACCTCCATGTCAAGGTCCTATATGAAATACTCTTGCGGTTTTCTCTATCTCCATCCGGTTCTCTCGTTGTGTTGTTTGTAAATGTGTGTAATAGTGCAGTTTGAGTCAGTGTAGGGCTGCCAGACGCTATAGTTTGCAAATGGAAGCTCATCGAGACAAAACCAACTACGCAAAAAGTCGGTGTGGCTAGGTAAACACTAGTGGAGGCTTATTTTTTGTTCCCTATGCTCCTAGTGCTTTCGGGCTACCCCATCCGGGCATAGTGGCTTAAGATCCCTGAGGTCCAAACATGCCATATCTTCGATGAGTGATTTCTCAGACTTCATGGCACCTAGAGATGTCTCATTAGATCCGAGAGCTCCATATAAGGGCCCTCTAAAAAATTATCTCATGGTTTTTTCCATTTCCATCTAGTTCTCTCGCTGTCCTATTGTTTGTAAACGCACGATATAGTGGAGTCTCGAGTCAAGTATAGGACCGCCAGAGGTCGTAGTTTGCAAATGAAATCTTGTGGGACCAAACCAACTATGCCAAAATGTTAGTGTGGCATGGTGAACACTTGTGGAGGTTTTATTTTGGTTCCCTACACTCCTCGTGCTTTCAAGCCACCCCGTCCTAAGCGTAGTCCCTTAAGAGCCCCCGAGACCCAAACACGACATATCTTCGACAAGTGACTTATTAGACTCCGTGGTACCTAGAGATGTCTCATCGGATCCAAGACCTCCACATTGGTTCCTCTACAAAATCCTCTCACATTTTTCTTAGTCTCCGTCTGGATCTATCAATGTGCTATTGTTTGTAAACACGCAAAATATTGTTGTTTGAGTCGGTGTTGGGTTGTTAGACGTTGTAGTTTGCAAATGGAAGCTCATGGGACCGAACTAACTATGCCAACACATCGGGGTGGCGGATGAATGTTATTTGAGGCTTCTTTTTTGTTCCCTATGCTCCTCGTGCTTTAGGGCTACCCTGCTCAGGGTAGTTTCTTAAGAGCCCTAAGGCCCAAACATGCTATATCTTTGACGGGTGATTTCTCAAACTTCGTGGCACCTAGAGACATCTCGTCAGATCTCGATACCTCCATGTCGGGGCCCTCTATGAAATCCTCTCATGGTTTTCTCCATCTCCATTCAGATTGAGTCAGTGTAAGGTTGTCCATTGCCAATCACCTAAATAATATAGGTGGTGAAATGAGAATTTTAATAAGATATTTTTACATTATAGGTGGTGAAATGAGAATTTTGGTTTGTTTTTCTTTTCTAATATTTAATTTCTTTTAGCTTCACTTGGATTTGAGAATAATAAATTCTCTAATGATGCCAACCACGTGAAGGTGGAAGCTTTTTTGGCACCACTAACCTACATAAACATGTTAGTAAACTATTAAATAGAATTGTAAATCATACAAAATTTAAACAAAATCATTTAAGTTAATATTCAAATTAAATTCATGAAGAACATACCTTTGTAAATTCAATCTAATGAATCACAAGGATCAACTCTATTCTTGATATGAGTAGCAAGAATTGCTTCATGATCCGATTCACGAAACTTCCATGATTTTTGTTTGGTGGTGGCCTCGATATTTGATCAATTTAATATTTGTTGCAAGGACCAAATGTTAATAGTGAAGTATCTTCCGATTTACTTCATATTCTTAAAACAATCAAATGTTTTATTTTTTGATATGATATCATCAAAGCTAAGTTCTAGTGACTACCACCGATCTAGTGGGATACTCAAGGTCTTAACCATCAAAAATGCCTTATTTATCGCAAAGTAAAAAATTTAGTCAATTTATAAATACATTAAGAGTTGACCATTTAATAATTTATAGATCTAAAACATATATGTACATATATGTATGTACCTTACTCTACTAAATTAGAGACTTGGTCAAAGTCAGTTGATGTTGTCATTTGATTTGAAAACCCCGCAAGTTGTAATGCTTGTGGAACTTGATGCGTGTCGAGTGGAATTAGAGGTCTATAAGTACATTCATCTACCCTTTGTTGTGACTCGCATTCATTCCATGAAAAATCAATGCATGATATACAAAAACATGTCATGCACCTAGTATAAATATTCAAGCATTTGCATCTCGAACTGCAGAATGAGTGCATATAACTTGATCCTGCAACTGTCATACAATATTCAAAGTTTTCTAGATATTGTTACTTTATCAACCAAAAATATCTATAAACCATTGATCTCTCTTGATAATCATGGCCCATATTCTTAACACACCTATTAACAATATTTTTGCATCTATAAATTTAGCCCCATCCTTGAACTTTAACTCTTCTCTTGTAAGTGTTCTTTTCACACATGCTCCTACACCATCATTCTCTCTTTTTCCATGCCCCACCTCAAAGTAAAACTCCAGTTCTCACTTAGTTATGTTGTGCATTTTTTCTTTGTGAATCTTGCTTAGCCAATAAAACATCTGTTTATTCTTGAATTGTGATGTGTTGTTTTCTTACCAAATGTAATGTTGATCGAAACTAATGTTCCTCTCATTCAAGTTCACACAAAACATCTAGAAACAACCTTGTACATATTCTCTAGAATGTGTCCGATCATCACCGATGTAGAAATCAACTCTTAATATTTGTTGATCTTTCGGTGCCAGGAGAGTGCATGAATGTTATATGTACAAAAATAGAAACTCCTCGAGTTATAATATTGAGACTGAACCTCCATTTTTAGATGTGTAATTGCGTAGTCAACCACTGAAACAATAGTACGAAGTGGGAATGTGTCCTTTCTTAACTTGAATTGTTCATCCAACCATCATGTGTGTGCCTTGCGTACTATAAAAAAAATTTGACCATATATTCGATCAAGTAATTTTTTTCTAAAAATTTCAACCTCTTAGATTATTTTCCATATTTTAATCTATATGCCACCGATTTATATTTGGTGAAATCAACCAATTATTTTCCTATTGAATATGTACTTTCGTGATAAACTTTTTAGATTCACGTCCATCCAAACATGCTTCGTTATCTCGGAATAAATTCCCTTCAATATTTTTTTGAGAAATTTATTCCACATGTGCAACATGATGTCGTATGCAAAACACTATGTATTTGACAAAAAGCATCATAATGCATTGAAAATTCAACATGATGCCTGCAACAACAAGTGGTATGTGAGTGATTGATTTTCACATAAAAGGGTTTGCTCATTTCAAAGAATCTTTGGCTAATGTTAATTTGTGGATTTTCATTTTTAAACTTAGAGAACAATTATATTTGAGTCATATCTAATAAATTTTTACACACAATTCACGATTACGAGAACCTATTCTTCTTTTTACTATATCTCTTCTATTTGGTGACACCCTTGTGTTCTCATTCCAAAATTTTACAATTAATTCTTTTAGAATATTAGATGTATTCTTGTCTTTTCATGGAAGTCTACTAGAGAAATCCCAATAGTCAAGTGTTATTGACTAACTCAAGATGTTTATGTCTCTCTATTGCTTTCATTAGTGTTTTTTTGTTTAGCTTCAAAGCACTACTTGTTTTTCTAATCAAGCATTTATTAACTATTTTATCACTTACTATACAATTAGTTAGTGCACATCATGTAGCATTACTATATTTGGTGCATCTTTTGCCACCTACAGTTTGGTATGATTTATGTATGTTTTCAACAATTGACATATTTTGATCAACAACATTAGATGTTCTTAACCCTGTGGTCTTCATTATAGGTATCATCTTAATTAATTTCATCAATGAAACAAATAGTTGACATCTTTGTGTGTCATTTAAATTCTCAAATAATTATCCCAAATTCCACTAGCATTTCTTCTCGCATTTCTTTTAGACATTTTGTTAGGCATTGGTTTTATAATATTTTCATCAATTTCAATTAAGTTAATTTTTTTTTTTGCAAAATGGAAGGAGGTGTTCTTAGAGGTGAGTATTCATTTATAAGGTTACTTTCTTCATTTGGTGTTTTCATACAAATTTGGGGGTTAACATTTGGATTCTCAAGTAAGGGTTCAACAATTGGATTCATATCAATTTCTCCATCCATACAACATTATCATTCAATTCAATATCGTTATTCACCGCAATTTCATTATTCTATACATTTTAATTATGTATTTCATCCCAATTTTCTAATACATTAACTACATTTGATATAGCGGATGTACCTTGCCCTACTTGAAGTTTTTGCATTCTCTTCAATTTCTTTATTCTCTTCTCTTCCAATTTCTCTGGTGTCTTATTCTTGACTTTCCTCTTGTCCTTATCTCGATGTTTATCTCCCATGATTAGAAAAAATCACCTAGTGGTATAGGGGACAAAATGAAATACTAAAAATCGTGCAAGAATGTATAGAAAATTACAAACAAAAGAGAATATTTGCATAATTCCCATGAAAGAGATGAAAGGGAAGATGGGGGACACAATATATAAAACAAATAAAAATGCATGTGTTTTGCATTTTCTCTTTTCCAAGCCATGCCTCAAGGCTTGGGATCCGGCCTGGATCCCCAATCCTGAGGCACGGACTTGCACAAACATAGCAAACAACGAGTTTTTACAAAAAAATGTTAAAATGACACTTCCTCTATGATAAATACAAATAAAACAATCGATGCATTTTAAAATATATATACCATGACGTAAAAGCGTAGTCTCTTCTTTACAAAAATATAATTTTTCAAATTTTCGACTAATATATGGTTTCCATATTATTTATTTTATAACTATGCCTTTTTATAGCTAATTTTTGAAGTGCAAATATGTCTATATTTCATGGTGTATCTTTTTTTTGGGTGATCGAAATTAAAAATATATATACTAGCCCAAATTAGGCATAATTCTATCCATATTCAAAAACAAATCTATTTTTCAATATTTTTTGAGGTAGTTAGGGGGCACATTGAGCTCCATTATTTTTCAAAACATAAAATTTCTATACTAGAAAAATAATAAATAAATAAATATTCTCTAAAAAATCTAAAATAAATGGATCCCAAACTAGATTCTCCTAGCTATCTTTCTACTAAATGGTTCTCAAAAAAAAATAGTGGGGGCATGAAATTCACTCTATTATGTTTTCTTTAAAAATAGGAGCATTTGTTGGTATTTTATTTTTTTGAACCACTTAAACTTATCTATTTTCAATAAAATTTAGTAGCTTAGAAACTAGACTCAAAATGCTACGATTCATATTTCTACAACATCTTCCAATTTTGAGTGTAACTATTTTGAAAAACTTGTACAAGTTGAAGTTTTTTTTTTTGAAAAATGTGTCCACTTAAGACCCCCTTTTGGCCCACTAACTTGGTGTACTTACCCCCGCCTAACTCCAATAACCTTTGAATTTCATGATGATACCTTCCCAAATATAACAATTTCGTGAAATTTAGAGTGATGGGGAGAGAGATATGACCATGCATATTTCTTGTGTATCAAGGAAGTGAAACATATTCCCTATGGGCCTTTAAAGGCCATTTTAATGGTTTTTTTGCTGGGTGGATAAATCATTTAGTCACATCTTTGGAGGAAGGAGCAAGTGTGTTGTTTGTACCTTTGGGTCCTAACCTGATTCTCCGATTTTCCCATCCTTGATCCATCCCATGTCACTTAAGTTGGCCCATTAGGGTACCGATAGAACGTGGGAATTTTCCGCCTATGCTCGAGTTCCTCATTTGCTCCGTAACACCAACATGACTATACCTCATCACTTATGTCGTCCCGTCTAGGTACACAAGACCCATAATTAATATTTTAAGCATTCCTTATATAGTCAACCTAGCTATAACACCAAATATTCCTACCATGAATTGACCCATCGTTCGAATCACTTATGTGGTGATCACAATGAACACATGAACAATTACTTGTTTTCCTATTTTGATTGATTTAGCTGATTTGGAGTAGGTTTCATCCAATTTTGAAAAATTTTGGCTAAGAATAAAAATAGAAGGGGTTTGAAAAGGTAGGAATTGATTATCCCCAACACTAGATTTTATTTCTTCTAGTCAATTAAGGCCTAACTCCAAGAGGAAATTGCAGTTATCCAAATAGTCAAGGAGATAATACTTTGGATAATGTATTGATGATAGGATTAATGGGTGTTCTAGTTAAATAGTTGTTACCCCTAATTGGTTTCTTATATGTATTTTAATAACCACATTAACCTCAAGATCCACTAGTGGAAATGAAAATGAGGGATTATTTTGTGGAGTAAAAATAAATATCTTACAATGTATATAAACAAAAGTAGGAGATTATGGATTCATGAGGTGAAAAAAACATTACATATGACCCATCTATTTTGTTGAGTATGGAGATAGAATAAGTTAAATGAATGTTAACACATATCAAAGTGAGGTAATGATATATTAATCCTATTCAAATTATCATAGAATATATGAGGATAGATCATGATGCCACACTTAAAAAACCTATACCTAAGAGAAGGATCATGCACCAACAAAAGAGGGAAAAATTGTATGTTAGAAAACATTGGAGCAATGGATTCTGAAAAAAATCGGGTTCACGAAATTTTGACACCCTATAAATATAATAAGAGTTATGGTGTGAGATATATTATGAGTTAAATATTCTAAATAAATTAATAAAAATTAATCATCCAACTTAGAATAAATATTTTGATTGTTGTAACTATGATAAAATGATATAACAAAGTTGCTAAAAACAAAAAAAGAGATAAATAATTAGTTGTGTAGTTATCTAGGTGTGAAGAATTGGTGAAAAGGCTATTATGAATCTAAAAATGGTTCATTCTATACATGGAACTATAAAAGACTCTTGTACATCCAAAAATTCTGCATATTATGGTTAAAACATGTTATGTATGGTTTTAGACCTACGAAAATTGGTATTATGTGACTTTACTTACCATATTATAGCTCAAAAGTGAGTATCAATATCAATTGTTGGGAGCATACAACTTAACCATCACATTTAATTACCCAAATATAAATCCTATACACCTATATAATTTATTTTAAACAATTAGATAATAAAGAAGAAATCCATGATTGGGTGACGTTGGACTACTCTTTCGGGTAAACTCCATAATTAGGTAGTCGAGTTGTTGTACTACATCCTCTGAAGTGAGAGAAAGATTCACATATTTCTCTTAATACTAGTGCAATTAGTTTATGGAATCTAATCCAACACCCTACGTATACCCTCATGTATTATGACACAAAGATAACTCGCAAACTAAAGAGTAGAAAATGTAACCAACACAATTATATGATTTGGTTTTTATTCATATCCTTATATTAATCCCATTTTTCCCTTGAATACAATTGAAAATTCTTTGAATGACTTTATATTGCTAATATTTGGCTCTAAGACCTTTGCATGCTTCAAAATGGAGTATTTTATACTCTCGAACCTTTTTTAGTGATTCATACCTATGTAGTGGCTTATATAACTAACTTGTTACTATTTTAGGAAGATTTAGGATATTCTAAACTTTTTAGTGGTGATATTTGCAATGTATGGTTATGATAAAACAATATGAGTTATAGAGTGAAAATGAATTCATTACATAGGATTCCATATTTTATACATTCACATTATGGATAACCTAATGAAGATGAAATAACTCGCATCATAATTTTAAATTTGGATGAGAGGGTTTTGGAATTTATAGGTTGGTTCATGTTGTAGTATGTCCTAACTCTTTTATGTACAATCCTAGACATGGAATCAATGCTGAAAAATTGAAGTCTATTAAATATTCCTATGGCTATATTTTTACAATATATAAATATTATTGTGAGGATGATTTCAAAATCAATGCTAGAGATTATAAATGATCGAAGGAAAATGGATCGAGAGAGGGGATAGAGTCAATCATTTAAAACTTTAACCAATTTCAATTTTTGTATGAATCATTAACCATTAAACCATTCATTAATGTGAACTTAAGAATCATATAACAACCCTTCACATGAGCATAAAAATAGAGAGTACCCGAGAACACAATATGTGAGTGGGAAACCCTCATAGTGATCACACAATTTTTAGTGAGGCACCCAACCCACAAGGAGCACCAATGCCTAAAATTTTGTTGATATTACTCACAACAAAGGAATCCTAAGAATTTTAAACATCATAATATATTTTGAATTAAATACTACTAAAGATATGCTACGAACACACACAACTAATATGATCACAAAATTAAGCTAATACACCTTCAAACCTTCTTCAAACACACATTCTCGTAATTCACTCAAACTTTATAAAACATGGATTGATTTGGAAAAATAATTTTTCACACTATCTCTTCAAAACTCCTCAGACATTTACACACCCTCTCAACTTTGTCTTGATTCCCTCATATAAATTTCACTCTCTCACTTAGCTTGTAGTTTTTCCTTTCACAAAACTAGTTAAAAATGAACTATACATGAATCTTCGTCTAAAACATGACTAGGTCTTCCGTGACCCTTAATTTAGGTTATAAAACTTAAACATATACCTACAAATTGATATAATTCAACATGAAAGGCCCATATGGGTCGTAAATGCATCAAGACATTCAAACTTGCACAACTAGGCAAAGAATCCTAAATCCTCCTCCAACGAGCTCACCAAGGTCTCCAAATGCTTCACACATGTAAAAAAACATATAAACATAATCGACCTCACCAAGAACCTCTGCATCATTCATTTTATTCATATCAACACAAAGTAGGATTGTTTCTTAGTCAAATTAGGAACCTCCAGGATCCAATATTCATTAATGAATCTCAAGATCACATTAAAACACATCAAATATGTGATGTATCCACTCATTGTAAATCTAATTTCACTTACAAAACCACCATGTATTTTAGAACTCGTGAAATACTCAGCAATGTAAATACAACCACTTCTCCTCTTCAACAAACTGAACACACTGGAACCCATTTTTGAATCACAACTAGTTTACACCCTTTCTAATTCATTTAAGACCTATAAATTCATTTAATAGGAAAAATATTCATTCATATTAACTATCAAGTGGATAACTAGAGAAATATCATCCGAATCATTGGTCTTCTACATCAATCTTCTCAAAAAATCCTTGTCATCTTAAACCAGTTAAACTTGGTCAACTTGTGACCTCAATCATGTCACAACACTTGACTTAAATATCTCAAAGAAAGCATCCAACACATCAGATGATATTTCTACAACACTTATGAGGATAGTAAAGTTCATCACCATGCTCACAAGTGCTCCAACATTTCTATTCACCAACACCGTTAAAACTGCCATTTTAGCCCAAAAAACATTCAACCTATTTTGACCTTTCCAGGTCATTAAATCACCACACCCATATCTGAAATAATTACAAAACATATCATAGCTATTATATATCTCAAAACACTAAATTAGTCATATGGTCTAATTGAAAACCTAAGAGTAAGACCTTATTTCTTGGAAACTAGGGTCTTTGAGTGGGCTCCACTAAGTTTCATGACCTAAAACCACCACCATCTGAAATATGGGAGAGTCCTATCCATCATACAACTATGATTGTTTATGATCTAATCCATTCCTGGCACATATCATCATTTTTCTTCTATCACTTGTAAACCAAGGTTTTCAGAGGGTTTTGACCTTCTTACCTTTTTAATATTCGTGCATAGACTATAGAACCTCATTTAACCTCATTATAACTATAAACCTTCTTAGTTCCATCCTCCATCATCCTTAAAATTCTAAGTGGCCCATGAAAAGGTTGCAGATGTTCCAACCAAGAAAATGTTTCTCATATCAAAATGGAAACATGCTTTCTAGAATATTTTTTTGGTCTAAATACCATATCTTGAAAACTCTTCATCATTTCAACCCTAAATTTTCCCCCTGTGCATACATGAAACCCTTTTCTAATATCTCCAATACACAATTACTAATAAATAGCCTTGCATCTTCACCACAACTTGCATGACTAGGCCTTAGGATTTTGCATATTTAAGGATGTAACAAAGTGTTATAACAAAAAAAAGATGAAACCTCTTGACATACCTCAATGAGTGTTATTTAGGCTCACATGCACTGTAAGTTACTATCATACCTTATTAGGACTCCATGCACTAGGATTATGTCAAGTGTAGACATGGATCAAGTAAGAAAACTTGATACTTCTTCTTATAAAATATCAAAAAGGACCTAACACACTTTATACAACTTTTATCACACCCATGCATGCTTCCATGATGTGAAATAGCTCTCAAAATGATTCTCATCCTCCATTTTTCCTCTAAGAACCTAGAGTAGGTCTAGATGGGAACTTGTAAACCATGTCCAAACCTATACAAACACTTATATCCTCATATGAGTGCCTCAACACACTCCAATAATCATCTCAATACATCTACCATGATCCTCAAGCCATCATATGACTCAAACCATCATGCTCTATCACCTAGGCTAACTAGGTCACCTAATTAGCCTCGCTTAAGAAACCAATTCTCTATCTCCAATCTTTCCATCATGTCACACTCTATTTTTCTATGTCACCATCATAAAAATAATCTTCTAGTAATCGTATATCATCCTCTTTATTAAAAAAAGCTTTTACATCAATGACAACACTCTAACTCACTCATGTTAACAATCTCCCCTTTTTTCAATGATGAGAAACTACTTAGTTCTTTCCCCATTTTGACATTAATGACAAATTAGACATATAGCTCATGATCTCCATATTATTTAGAATCTTTCTAGCACTTCTTGGTTGGAAAAATCAACAAAAGTCTTCAACCACACATAGAAACATGTATTTCCTCACTAATATTATTTTTTGTCCTCTTTCTCACCATTGAAACATTATAGCTCCCCAAGGAAAAAGCACATACTCATGAAAATAATCATTCACAGATTGAAACATCCTAAGACATAATTATTACCTCCTTATTTACCTATTTTATCTTATAAATACTTATTTAACTAACTTGATTCTACCATACCCGGTTATAAGAAACATTTAGGGTGAGATATCTAAATAAATTCTTTCTGCAACCTGGACCAAATTCACCTTGCTCTAAAAAATCACATACATCATGAATGAACACCTTATATATCCCCTTATGAATATATTATCACAATATAACTAAAAACACAATATTTCATGAAGATAGCTTTCAATTATGCTATGGAGAAGGATTAGATCATTCATCATGGGCCTCGATGCAACATTATAGTGTTTTCTATCTCTTTCAATGCTATCACAACTTATTGAGCTTATGAAAATCTCCCCATATGAGTATACGTAAAACACTTTAATAGATCTTCCATATAATTCTTCTTTATACCTTATACACATTTTGAGATTGAAAACAAGCTCCATGCTCCAATAAGTCTTATCAAACTTGTAGCCCACTTTTATAGTGCTTGAAAGTGATTGTACCATGTCACCATGTAATTAAGGAAACTTTGAAAGACCTAATACTCTCTTAGCTCCACCTTATTGGAATAATGAGCATTCGTTGCATTTACATACAAAATGACCATGGTCCTTTATGTTCATATTGAGATAGTATAGTTTAGCCTTACGACATCAGAAGAACTTAAATGATTGGAAATACCTTGTCTTTGCATAAGTTTTGTCAATGTTTTTGGACACACCATCATCATTATTTCTTACAAAGTCTTCATGTCATATAAAAATCTTGTTCAAATTTCATAGATAACTCCACCATACTTAATAGATCTTTCTAAAACATGAGTTCAACTAAAAAGACCTGAAATATAACTATCTTCACATTTCAAAGGTAAATAGCACTTCAGATCCCCAAAACACCTATGAATCATTATGGAAACATCATAAACATCATGCTCTAACTATAACTATACCTTCATGAGTAAACTAAAAGACATAACACAAAATTTAGCAATTTGTTGTAATTTCACAAATAGGGACAAAATCCTATATATTTTATCAATGTGAAGTTAATCAACCATTACAATGGATTGCTGCAATATTTATACATATTGGACAACAATATACAAACAAATAAATGGGTTGCACAAGTACAACCAAAATCACAACTTCCAAAATACATTCAGGAAGCAACAATAATTAAATACAAACAAATAATAATTGTTACAACTACGTAACAATATAACCTATGCAATAATATGAAAAATATTGTTATAAATTTTTATAACAATATATACACTAATTACCTGGGTAAGCGCAACAAGTTTTTGGACAAATAAGGGGTCATCGGTGGACATCGTATTGCAAAAATAGCAAAATCTCAAATTGTAGGGATTATTAGCAATACGCACACTCAAAATTAGAAAAATTATATAAATATGAATCATAAAGATCCAGAATATAGTTTCTAAACCACTAATTTAAAAAAATAGACAAGTTTAGCTTTATTAAATACTTAAAATTATATGACTTGGGTTTTTTTTTAAAAAAACCTATAAGATGTAGTCCCTTTGCTGCGATTTGGATGACCAAATATTGTTATTTTTTTTTCATTTGGTGAAAAGTTGTATGTAGTTGTCTATCTTGGGATTGATTTTATTTTGTATTTTTCGAGCAATGTTTTTTTTTTTTTTTCGTGAAAGTGGTCTGATAAGATTTAGAAATGGATCACTTTCCATTTTCCCACCATAACTATATCAAAAATATCAAAATCAAATATATATATATATATATTAAAATGATTAGAATTTCTCCACACTTGCGATGGTATAATTTTTATCACATTTTGTTAAGAAAAACAAAATTTAGTCTTAAACGTAGACATGAACATTTGCGGAAAAAATGTCTTAAAGACCTATTATTAGTAAAAAATTATAAAATGATATTTATGTTATTCTATTCACTTTAAAATCAATATTTCTACGAAGCTAATAGTATCCCCTACACAATGGCACCATTTTTGTGAGATGTTTTAACTTTTTTAGCATGGTTCAAGTCTGTTGAAGAGAAAATTTGAAGTTTTTGACCTTTTACACTTCATAATGACCTTCATAGCTTTGGTTGGGAAAAAAAATATTTCCCGAGACTTAGGGTCAGATTTGATGATACAGATAGACCCACAATCGTGGTTTATAAACTGGGATAAGGTGTTTTATAACAAAAACCATGATTGCACTTTATAAACCACGATCATTGTTTGTAAAGTGCGGTCATGGTTCTTAAATCATATTTACACACATCCTAATATTATAATTACCATGTGGTTTTTACTTTTTGACTTTATCGTAAGAATTATTGTGATTTTTTTCATTTTCTCGCATGTTTTTCTTATCACCGGAAGAAAAACATCATGGGATACAAGAAATAAAGTCAAAATAGGAAGTCATTAAGTAAAAGACACCAAATGAATTATAGGAAAATAGATTTCAAAATGTTAGGCTAATGTGGAATCTTCATGAATCAAGAAGAGGTTCATCTTCAACCCCTACTATTGTAAGCAATGAGGAACCAAGTAATGTTTCTACTATCAATGTTGAAGTTGAATTAAATACTCATGATGAAGATGTTTTTATTGTCAATGTTGAAGAAGAATTAAATACTCGTGATGTAGCAAATGTTGAAATTGAAGGAGACAATGAATATGTGAATAAGGAAACTCAAGTTGAAACCTGTCAACAAGCAAAATTTCAAAAAAACACCTCCAAGGATTTTCCATAAGAAACCTAATTATTTTATTGAAATTGATGAAAATATTTTGAAACCAATGTCTGACAAACTTTCTAAACGACAAATCAAAAGAAAATCCACTGAAATTTGGGATAATCATTTTGAAATTTTAAATGATTCCCAAAGATGTCAGTTGTTGGTTAGTTTGATGAAATTGAATAAAATGAGACCTACATTAAACACCTTAGGATTGACAACATCTAATATACGTGGTCAAACCTCTACAATTGTTGAAAACCTTCATGATGCATATCACACTATTGGTGTCAAGAGACACACTAGGGATAATAATATTGTGCGTTGTGTACTTGCTTCTAGTGTTGTAAGTTAATGAATAAAAAAACGTTTGATTACGCTAACAAGTCAAATGTCGCAAGCTAATCGAAAAAATCTAATGAAAGAAATGGAAAGACATAATATCATTCAATCACTCAAGAACACTAATTTTTGGGCATTTTTGCTAGACCACCATGTAAGGACAAAGATAAGTCGATGCTATAAGAGAAGTTGTTATTCAATTTTGGCATGATAAGACTAGAGTTTCACCTAATACAAGAGATGTAAAATGGAGAGTTTGTTCTACTAATCGCAAACCACATCCAAAGCATTTCTTAGATATGACTCACACTCAATTTTTTTGTAGGTTTGAACAAGAGCATATGTAAATTAAAATTAGTCAATGTTATTTTGAAATGTTGAAACAATCCTATGTGAAAATCAACCACACTTGCACCACTTGTTGTTGTAGGCAACATGTTGAATTTGTGATGCATTATGCTAAATTTTTATGTATTCGTTCTAATTTTCATTCGAAACTATGTTATTGGAATGTGGTGTCCAATTTCCACCAATATCTTCCAAGTATTTCATTCCTATGATATTTTGTGAAAAATAATTTGGACAAATTTTTTTATAGTCAAGATTGTTTGGATGGAAGTTATGGTACATGTGGTGGGTTACCTAAATTGAAAAGTTACATCCATGAGAAAATTGAACATGTAATAGGAAATAATTTATTTGAGTTTCATAAATTTAAATCAATTGCATACCATTTGAAAGATGGAAAAGGGTATAAACGGTGTGAGCTAGTTACAGAACATATGTCTGTTTTTCAATTTATGAGAAAATTTAAGGATGAAATTGTCTATGAGTATGCTAGGAATACACACAGAGCTTGATGGTTGGATGAACAATTCAAGATATGCAAGGACACATTTCCTATTGGTAGTATTATTTTAGTGGTTGATTTTGTAGAGAATTACACACTGCAACCACAAATGGAGGTTCAATCGCAATATTACAACTCAGTACAAGTTTCCATTTTTATGCATATAGAATTTATACATTCTCCTAGCAGTAAAGAGAATGATAAATTTTTTTAAGAGAGTGCCACTTTTATAACAGTGATGATCATACTCATTCTACTGAATTTGTGCAAGTGTGTTTCAGTTGTTTTATGGAAACTTGTTTTATAGGGACATCAACTTCAAACAACATTATATATGGTCGATAATTACACGCCTTAGTTTCGTAATGCATGAATGTTTTATCGATGAGCTGGATGCACGTAAAGATGGGTTTGCAACATATTTGGAGTTTCACCGAGGCCGACATGGAAGAGGAGAGCATGATAGTGCGGTGGCATGTGTGAAAAGAGAAGAGTTGAAGTACAAAGATGGTGCTAAATTGAAAGATGTAAATAGCACAATGGAATGGTGTATTAACAACATGGCCCAAGGTTCTCAAGAAAATTCCACAGTTCATAGATATTTTTGTTGATAGAGGAACAAAAATTCCTAACTACGAGGATTGTATGAAACTCACCTGGGTCCAAGTGATATGCACTCATTTTGTAGCTCGAGACACTACTGTGGGCCACGTGGACAAGAAATTTGACATGTTGTTGTGCATCTTATATTGAGTTTTTCACCGTTAAGTGTGATTCACAAGAATGGGTGGATGGATGGATTTATAGGCCTCTAACTCCACTTCTTAGTTATCAACCTCCACAAGCATTACAACCAGTTTATGCAAATGAATTTGCAACAACCAAAGACTTTGAATTTTTTTTTATTTTGGTGCGACAAGGTATTTATGGTTATTTACAATTTTTGTATTGAGTTATGTCCATTGAAATTTTAATATGCAATTTAAATTTGAGTTGAAACATTTATTTTTTTGTAGGACATGTGTTTGCAGTTATTGTGACAGAAGACAATGAAGAAGGAACAAACTATTTCTTATGTCGTTGCATCGAGGAAAGAAATAAGTTAACTTCTCGTGTTATAGATGGTGAAGATATTGACCCCTGGGTTATTGGTAAAGCATGGAACTTGGCTTCGATGGTATCCATTAAAAAACTCTTCTGTTTGGGTGTTTGAAGACTTTGAGACACACATGAAAATACTCTTATATTCGCATCTAGTTCTAGTGACAAATATTCAGATGTATAGATATCGAGGAAGGCCTAATAACAAGATTCTTTGGAAGGTTCGAGAGTCAGATCATGAAGCAATCCTATCCACTATTTAGAGTAGATCCGATCCTAATGGTTCATTGGAATAAATTTACAATGCTCATGTCTGGTATATATAATTTCTTTGGTATATATAAATTTGTTAGCTAGATAGATTTAAGTTCATATATTTTATTAAATTTTTGTATTTTTTATATATCTAGTATGGTTTTCATTTGAAACTTAAATTTATTTGACTAACACTTTTATGTGTAGGTTATTGGTGCCAAAAATCTTCCACCTTCACCTATTTGGCACTGTTAGTAGAGAATTGTAAACTCTCAAAGCTAAGAGAAGGTTTTATTTTTTACAAGAAAAGAAAAGCAATTAACAACAATTTATGTACCTATAGAGGGGGTTCTTAGCTCAAGGAGGTGGTCGAAAAGCACCTAGATATTAGAGAACAAAAAAACACCTCCCCAATTGTTTACAAGACCATCCTTATGCATGTGCATAGTCGGTTGGATGCCACAACCCACCGTTCACAAAATATAGTGTTTGATAGCCTTACACTAGCTCAAACTGCATTATTTCACGTGTTTGCAAACAATAGGGCAACAAGAGCACCGATTGAAAAAGAAAAAAACATAGGTAGGCTATTATTGAGGGTACTTACACCAAGGTGTAGGATTAGACAAGACATATCTAGGTGGTACAGTAATCCGCGTAATCACCCATCGAAGTTGAACAATTTTTCGCCTCGGGACTCTTAAGGGACTATGCTCAAATGAAGTAGCCTGTAAATGATGTTGTCACACACAAAAATTACACCACTTCTAGCGTTAACCTTGCCACCTAGATGTGTCAAGCACAATCGCTTTGGTGTCATGACGTCTTGAGGCATGACTTCTCACTACTCGCCTCTGTTCATTTCTTAGGACTTCCTAGAAAAGGTAGTTTGTAAATATTTATGCCACAAAGGATAAAAGAATGCCAGAAGGCTCGGATTGGGTGGTTTGACTCCACCCGGGCCTCCTAGAGCCCTCCATAAAGCACCTAAAGGCACATACCCTCTCCCCAATCGAACGCATTAGCAGTGACATTTTGTTGGACCACGATGTCCCGGTGTATGACTTCTCGTGCTACTCAACTAGCATCAATGAGATTGCAACAAGGTTAACACATTACCATGTAAATACTCTAATGATTGTTAAATGATCTCTTTTTAAGCATGTTAATACACAATAGAACTTGTTAAGAATATTTTTTGCATATCTTTTTCCAACTAAGTTAAGAACCTTCAATTTACCATTATATAACATATAACATCATATATGATATGTGTCGATTGAACTATATCTTAGTTTCAAAATTAAATGTTAAACAAATAGATTTTTATTAGATGTTAGGGTTTCAAATAAATATGACAAGGATACCTGCTAGCATTTGAAATGCCTAAAAAATTGTCAGTGTATCATCTTTAAAATGCAAGGATGTGAATTATTTGACAATATACTTTACATGTACATATTTATGTGTTCTTATCTAGATTGATATGTCGTAACATATGTACAGACATCCTAAATAAATATATAAAGAATGTTCACAAATTCCTTGATATATCATTTTAAAATTCATTAAAGAACCTTGAATTTTTTTCAAATACCTTGGAATGGTAAGGATGTGAATTAATTCATAAACCCCCTCACAAAAATGAGTATTTTGGACTACAAGGATTGTAGGGTATAAAAAAATGGGGTTTTTAAAGTGTGTTCTTAAATACAAAAACATATTGGACTTAATCAGGAAGTGAATCTACTTACGATAGTAAAATCATGTGTAACTTCTTAGTTGATTGGCATAGCACGAAATTATAAAGAGATAAGGTGTATCTATTGATAAATGGGATAAGCCCTATTAATGTGATAATCTACAAAACAATACATAAATGCTTCCCTTAATTTCTTAACAATTATACCATGTAATGTTGCACCATAGTAATGTTATATTCATATAGTTCAAGATGAACTCTACCTCACTTATTTATAACAATGTTCGCATTAGTTGATATGTAAAAGATGAGTGTTAGCTTTAAAAGAAAAAATGTTAGTTATAGAAATTCCCTCACAACCATTCTTTCAAAGATGTGCACATTGTTAGGAGGCGGGGAAATAATTAGAGTTGCACATACATGCTACATAATTACTGTGAAAAAAGTAATTGCGTATTTCCCTTTTTGTAGCTCATTTTAATGTCGCCTTTTCCAATCCCCAAGGCCTAAGGGCCAATTCAAGTCTAGGACTTGGTCATATGTAATGTCCCCTTTCCTACGCCAAAGGCCAAAGGGTCAAGTTGAGTCCAATTTGTGGTCATATCCAAGGGGCTATGGACATTGGAGCTATTGGGAAGGGGCCATGTTGTTATAATATTCTAGTTTTGCATTTGGGGGTCACTTTTGGACCATGATGACTTAAAAAGGAAAAAATTAACTTTAGTTACTTTTATTTTAATGTCCCTTTTGTGGAATGAAATGCATCTAGGGTTATTGAGGCTCTTTTTCCATGGATAAGTATATAAGGAGCTAGGAGAGAAAGGAAAGGAAATTTTGCATACATTTTATTTACCTTTACATGTAACTATTTTTTTGTGCATCTACATCTTATGGAGTAAAATCCCACATGGACCCTAGCTTCGGTGGTGATAGACCCATCCCTAGCTAGTAGGTCATTCTTCAAGTAGTGAGAGATCAACCCTAGTCTTTCATTTTCGAGCCTCTTCAGTGGTTGTGTTACAAAGATATTATTAGAGGGTTCAAAGGAAGGGTTTGAGGATTTTGGGGGCATTTGGGGAAGATAATCAGAGGGGTTATAGATTAGACTTACGAAAGACATTTGGGCTGGTCTTAGCATCACTTTGAAGGCACCTCCATTAGTTTCCAAACCCTTTCCAAGCGAGGTGAATTACATCCTTTATTTAGAGTGTTTTCTAGTTAGTCCCTTAAAATATAAAGGTTGAAATGTCATTTCCTATACCTGTTAATGTTATTTCCATGACTCTTAAATTTTTCTCTTGTATTTGGAGAGTTACCAACCTCTGAAGTTTTCCAACTATCTAGGGCATGCTATGCTTTTTATTGTAGCATTTTAATTTCTGTAAAACTCCAAAAATATTTTTATTATGTCCTTTATAGTAACATCAATCTCCCTTTAAATTTTCAAGTAATTCGCGAGTGGATATTTTGGGAGATATTAATTTTATTTAATTTTTTATCCTTACTATCAAAATCTGCAAAAATCAGTATTTTATTTGGCTATAAAGTTTCAATATTTGGTGCATTTTTAAGTGGTATCCCACAAGGTATATTTCAGTGGTATCATATTTTTTGTTCCTCCAAATGTGTGGGTTAAATATGGTAGTTTTGAAAGATCTCAATGTGGGTTTTATGAAGGAAAATTTCACCAACATGGTGAAACAATAGGAAGCCACTAACCTTTATTTGAGCCAACTCACTCAAAATTTGAATCAAACCAAATATTTGGATAATAAGGAAATAGGTGAGAACAAGAATAAAGTGAACCCAATAGAGGGGATTGATGAGGATTCTTGTTGGAGGAAAACCAATATTTGAGTAAGGGTTTCAGAGATAATATGCCATTTCTAGATTATTGCATGATGAATATTGGTAGCAAGCCCAAGCGAGGTCATCATATGTTGGTACCAATTACAAAAGAACTCATTTGAAGAAGAAGCTTCTAGAAAAAATGGTATGATTTCCATTGAGAAAAATAATTGCATTAGTGAAAATTTGCTTGTTAGAGAAATTATTCCAGCTCAAGAGAAGCAATTTGTATATGCAAGTAAGAAGGATGTAATGGCAATTCTTAAAAAGTGTGAGGAATGGAATAGCAGAGCTAGAGCTGCTAGGTTGATAGCGACTCAAGAAAGACAAACCCCTATAAGAGTTCAAGGAAAAGATGTGGGAAATTGATGCAAGGAAGTCTACACCCATGAAATATGACTCTATGGAGTAGATGACACATGAGGAGGAGCCTCACATGGACACTTGTGTGGAATAGCACGTTGTTGAAATTTCCAAAATAACAACTCATGATAAGCAGATTTATGAATAATTACAGCCCATTGTAGATCGAATGCTCGTGGATTGTGGGGTAGAAAAGTCAAGTCATTTTGGAGACCAAGCTTGATGAGGATACTCCAAGGGATGGTGTTTTGGAAGCTTCTAAATTAGTAATAGAAGGTGAACCTTTTGATGATATTATTTATAAGGAGGTTAGTAGTAGCACGGATTTATTTAATCATATTCATCCTATATCATTACATATGTTTTGTCATGATGGTATTCATCCTATTGATGGTAAGAATGATAAGAATTTGGTGCATCAAATTCAAGTCATCATGAAGAAAAAGAGTGATAATCTTCTTTATGAGGAGATACAAGAGAAGAGAAGATGGCAGACCTTACACGATACAAGGGTTCATGGGCATTATAAGGTATGGGATCTTGGTAATATGTTGCAATTGTCCAAAACTATCAATTCTGATTTTGAAAATGTGGTGACTGATTTCATAAGCAAAGGAAGGAATTCAAATGTGTCTTTTGGGATTACAAGTGTTGGCAAGTATGATTTCTTCCTTTGAGACTCAGTGCAAGAAGGAGAGTAACTCTCAAGGTACTAGCGTTGGTTTTTTTATTGCTAAAAAGGGTAATACAATATTTTTAATCATCTTCAGCACTGATGGACTATGTATAACAACAGTCATAAAGAGAGGAGAAAATGTTTTATTAATAGAGCCCATGACTGATTTTTATACCAGCTACATGGTGGAACCCTTGGAAGGGTTAGTGGGGGCATTTGGTCCTCAAAGTTATAAAAGAATCAAGGTGCAATTTGTTGTTAAAAAAGAGTTGAATCCAAGGTGCATTCATGACTTTAGCATCCTAAGGTATGAGAAGGGTTACAATTTTCATAGCTTGTTGAGTTCTCCTATGTTTTTGCCATGTTTCTATCATTTGGGACAATGTTTAAATGCTTGGTTGATTGAGGAAGACTATTTCATAATCACGTCTCAAGGTATGCTAGATGGGATAAACACATCCTCCATTCACATTGCTCTTGATTCAACTAATAAGCATAAGTTGGAAAATAAAATAATGCAGGAGCCCATGATATTGAAATTACATGAGGTATGTGGTATATTGATTGTGGTTGAATTTTCTAGAGGTTGTACTATTTTTGGGATGCAATGGTTGCATGAAATTAAGGAAGATGATGTTGCATGTGTTAAAAAATCAAAGGAGAATGAAGATGTTGATCCTATATCAGAAATTATGAGTTGCAAATGTATTATGAGCAGCCCCAATTATGCTATTTCAGATGTGTTTTCTTCTCTCATGATGAGAATCAATGGGTACAACAAAAGGTATGAAGTTCCTTAGCATAAATTTTATGGATGCATGCATTCTAATGTTGATTTCCCTTTCTCTTGCATTTACGATGAATTGAAAATATGGGGAAAGAGAATAAATTATGATGAGGGAGCAGCCATGTGTATTCCCAACATAGAAGGAATTTATGAGTTATGTCCATTGAAAGACATGTCTTGCATAAAAAAGGTAACTCATTTCTTTATTGTCATTAAAAGATGTGAAGTACTTGAATATGTTTATACATTTGGGTTATTTGAAGTTGGAATCATTCATTGGACATATGGGATTCCATCTTTTGGGAAATTTGCACTCATCCCTCAAGTAGATAAACCAAAAATTTTCAAGGAAAAAAAGAAATCAGATTTCACGGTATACAAGGGCATAATGAGAATTATGTGATTGATGAAGAAAGAAGCATGTCATTGCAGTGGTTGAATTGTGAAGGAACTCGGTGTCTTGTGGATCATGTTGAAATCACAATGTATGAGACAAGTGGGATATTTGATGACTCCTATTATGACAAATTGGTTGCTACATACACAGAGCACACCATGATGACTTATGTGGAGAGTGAGTCGGATGATGTTGAATTAGGGAATGAGTTAGATATGATGGAGACTTTGACTCTAGATGGGATGAGTGGAGTCATGGAGGTGGGTGTAACAACAATGTTGCACATGAGATAGTTACAGAGATTGGGATTACAGGTTCAGATCATCCAAGTTTATCATTATGTTGGTTATTTGAGGTTTCAGTAGACTAGAGATCTCATTTTCTTGTTGATTACTCCAAGAACTGACACACCTGTGAGATTCTAGATGGTCACATATAGGATGATAACTAAAGATTTGAGGATGAGATGATCTTCTATCAGGGCAGTTTTTACCTTGTGTCATATTCATGTTTAAGGATGGAGATATTATGACATGTGAATTTTTCTTCCATGACTGGGCACTTAAGCTTTGATGACACCTATAGGTTCATGTTAGCGAGGTTCATATGGCCTAGGTTGAGTGATGATATCCTCAACTTTATACAAGCATGTATGTTTTTTCAATATGACAAGTCAGAGCTTACAGGTTCATCATTTTTTGAGTTGACATGGGATAGCACTCCTATGTATTTTACTACTTCTATGCCCAGTGAGCACTTCACCCACATGCTAGTCAGTGGAGAGATGAAATTGACTGATGGTTATTCGGTAGGTTCACATTCAGTACAGGAGGTGAACTATGTGGAGCTGATATTTCGGTTGGCTATCTACTTTGGAGGCTTGACACTTTTTCCCCACAAGATACATTGAAATACATTATGAGGAGCCTTGCTCTCACATGAGTGTAGGACATGTGAAAGAGTTATCACCATTTGTGTGTATACAGGTTGTTTCACAGGTTGATCTAGGGATTCTACAAGATTCAAAGTGGACTTTCATACCCAGGATTTGATTGGAGAGGTAGTGAGTGATCACATGATGACAGCCTTGCATTGGCAGGGATTGGACAGATTGGAAATTTCGGTGCGGGTACCAATGGAGAGTCGGTTTGGGTATCATTCTACTTCATGGAAAACATTGCTCTCGATACAATATAGAGGTCATGATGATTGCATGGGGTTTCTTGGTTACTTCGGATTACACCAATCTTTGGTTGATGGTAGGGTGATGGGGAAAAACTTACAAAGTGTGGTATTCAACTTCTATAGCATGACATGATAATGCATAGGTTCAAGCATTTCTCAGAAGGGAGGATTTTAATGTCCCCTTTTCCAACACCCAAGGCCTAAGGGGTAATTCGAGTCCGTGCCTTGGTCATATGTAATGTCCCCTTTCCTACGTTAAAGGCCTAAGGGTCAAGAGTTGAGTCCAAGCCGTGGTCATATCCAAGGGTGTGGACACTGGGAGCTATTGGGAATGGACCACATGGTTCTAATATTCCAGCTTTTGCATTTGGACATCACTTTTGGACCGTGATGACTTAAAAAGGAAAAAAATTAACTTTATTTACTTTTATTTTATTGGTCCCTCCATGGAATGAAATGTGTTTATCGTTATTGGGGCTCTTTTACCATGGAGAAGTATATAAAGAGTTGGGAGAGAGAGGAAAGGAGATTTTGCATACATTTTATTTAGCTTCACGTGCAATGTTGTTGTTTGTGCATCTATAGATTGTGGAGTAAAATCCCACAGTGGAACCTAGCTTCGGTTGTCGAGAGACACGTCCCTAGCTAGCACGACATTCTTTGTAATGAGATATCTACCCTAGCCTTTCATTTTGGAGCCTCTTTCGGGGTTGTGTTATAGAGATATTATGAGAGAGTTCAAAAAGTGTTTGAGGATTTTATGGGGCATTTGGGGAAGATAATAAGAGGGTTCTAGATCAGACTTACGACACCATTTGGGTTGGGCTTAAAATCACTTTGAAGGCACCTCCATCGTTTCTAACCCCTTTCCTAGCGAGGCGACTTGCATCCTTTATTTGTAGTGTTTTCCAGTTGGTCCCTCCATATCTAAAGGTTAAAATATCATTTCCTATACCTATTAATTTTATTTCTAAGACTCTTAATTTTTTCTCTTGTATTTGGAGAGTCATGAACCTCGAATTTTCTAGCTATCTAGGGTATCTTTGTGTTTTTTTGGAAGCATTTTAATTTCTATAAAACTCCAAAAATAGTTTTATTATGTCCTTTATAATAATATCAAGATATCTTTAAATTTTCAAGTAATTTGAGTGGATATTTTGGGAGATATTAATTTTCTTTAGTTCGTTGTCCTTACTATAAAAATCTACAAAAATCAGTATTTTATTTGGCTGCAAACTTTCAATATTTGATGAATTTTTAAGTGGTATCCCACAAGGGATATTTCATTCACCTAGCATGGTTATCATAGGTGTTTCTTAATGGAATACATTTTCTTAACAATTGTACCATGTATTACTCCAGGACGTGGTTTTTTAATATTAAATCAAACATACATATATAGAACTAATATATGGTTATGAAAACATACATAGAAGGATATCATGTGCAATGAAATTGAATCAAACATAGAAGTAATATCGTTATGAAAACCAACACATGGATATATAATGTATCAAACTAAGTGTTCTGGACGCACGTCTCTAAAAATATAAGTTCATAACATGTGTACATCTTGAACTAAGTGTGCCATACATATAGGACCACATGCAGTCACATAAGGCTATATATACAATGAACTATATGAAGAATCTTGAACTAGGACTAGATGGCCCATATACATATATATATATATATATATATATATATATATATATATATATATATATATATGTACATCCAGGTCCTATGAATCTAATCATGAAACATCTTCCCTCTCTTCACCCTACTAGAAGTAGCATGTCCATGACCTAGGGATGTAGTGGAGGGAGATGTTACTACAGATTTCATTCGTGTGGTCCTAGGTGTCTCTAAGAAAGCCTACAACCTAACCTACACATTCATAAACAAAAAGTTTTTAACACCCAAATTTTTAAAATAATTTCAAAATTTAGAAACTTAGAATTTAGTTAAAATGCATGTGAAATCTTACCGCAATGCCATGATCCCTATCAATTGTCGTTAATGCGTCACATGGAAAATAGTAGACTCACGAGGGGTAAGCTATATACAGATAATTAAATTTAAAATTAAATATTTCATGTGCAACATTTGATATTGTAGATTTAATTAATAAGAAATAATTCCTCCAAAATTTATCAAATTTGAAAAATTGTACCTTAGTGGATTTACAAATGCTATGGCAAAGTATCTACAGCAGCCTCCATCTGCATATATGGAGGAGTCTCTTTAGTAGTCATAAGCTTTAAAAAAACATGTACAAATCAATATTAATCTAGATGACTCGCCACATAACAGACCTAAAGCATAATCCACATGAACTTGCACAATTAGAAACAAAGTATAAAGAGAAACTAAAATACGTAAAATGCACATGAGCCATGCCAGAGTAGCCTCGGTTCCTAGAGGAGATGATGACCCTCCATGATTCTGCGTATAAAAGACAAACATATATTAATATGTACATGTACATGTGAAATATTATAATAATAAAATTGCAATCAAATGAAATTTGAAATGTAAGTACAACTTGAAACTCACGTTTTTAACACACCTAATCTGCAGAAGAGCTAGCATGTCAACACCGAATGTTTCCTTCACCGTATCTTGCTATTTAAAATAAAATAAAAAATTAGTTTTTACATGTATGTAAATGACATACAATCAAATACATATATATTAAAATCTCAAACATCAATTAAACTATTGTGTGTGTGTGTGTGTGTGTGTGTGTGTGTGTGTGTGTGTATAATATTTATTTGACATTTACCTATGAAAGACCAAGATCATTTGCACTAGTTCAAAAACAAATCGCCATCATCTCATTTAGAGAAAATAAATCATGTGATCCAGCAAATGATGTCTCACCCGTAGTGCATATAGAACCACATGATCCACAATTGTGTGGTGCGCTAGAACCTGGCGCCTCCACCAACATCATCGATGCAATATAGTAGCTATGTTGGGTCGAGTGTTAGTGAATTCCCTCAATGCATGTGTAAATGTCCAAAACCTCCTTCACTATATCATGGATAACTAAAGGTAGTGGGGGTTTTGGGGCATGGGGATCCTTGGTTGACTTACGCGCGTACCTCAGCTTACGCTTTGCAGAGCCACCTCCTTGCCCATAAATCTCAGAAAAGTCAAAATAATTTAGGACCTCATTAAGAACGAACTTGCAATATAATTTCTTAAAAAAATAGAGAGGACCCTCATTGTTGTTGCATGGTGGATAATCGAAACCATCCTCCATCGGTCCCCAAAAATTATTGATTCAGTCCTCGTGGCACCAATGGATTGGGAACCATTTGCAAGTAGCTACAAGGGTCATTGGCTCTTGGGTCACCAAATAATGCACAAATATGGTATTTTCCAATATTTTTTTCTTTTACACCACATGGGATAATTTATCTGAATACCACCGCCTACAATCACCTCTAAAGGTATTTCATCCTGTTTATTTGGTTAGTTGCAGAGTTAACTTCAGCAATCAATGTTTGCAATGTGTTAGCTAAAGTCATGCCGGATGTATTTGTGGCATGATTTTGTCTTATAGTCGAATAAGAATCTCAATGACAATTTTATTTTGTTGAATTTTTCCAACGATATCACCTTGTGTTCTGCTAGTTCCGTGGGGACATAAGGAGCCGAGAGGAAGCATAATTATATTTGGAGGAGGGTTTTGAGGAATATTTTGATGGTTTTTAGGATTATGAGCTTGTTGAGAAATTTCCAAAACAAAACAAAAATTGTATACATAAACAAAAATTTAAAAACCCACGAAAATCACAAAAACACCTAAAATGTAAAAAAATTATCAAAATCAAGGGCTTACCTCTTTGTCTTTGTGGTATGGTTGAAAATATTGTGATCTAGAAGTTCGAAGAGAAATTTTTAGGGGTAATTCAAAGCGTAAGCTCCAAAGGTCTAGAAGAAATCACAATTCAAAAGAAAATGGGGTAAAATGAGGAGTCGTGGGTCTGTTTTTTATATCGAAGGCCCGTGATTGCGGTTTAAAACCACAATTATGGTTTAAAAATGTGATTGCAATTTCAAACTATAATCACAGTTTTAGGTTCAGAAATCACCAAACCTATAAAAATAATGCCGTGAGTACGGTTTACAAACCGCGATCACGGTACCTAAATTTCATGATTTTATGTCCACTTAATTATCCACCAACTTGTTGCACATACCCACCTTATTAAATAATTAAATACTTAAGGTAATATAATGCATAAATTAACCTAACATTTCCTCCCTTAATTTTGCATTTCCTTAAGGGATGAGGAGAGGAACTCTCTCGAACAACTCCAACTTGTCAAGTGCAAGTGACGTTGTGAAGATATCTACTCGTTGTTCAATTGTTGGACAAAACTAAAGTTGTACATTGTGCTTCAACACATGCTCACGTATGAAATGAACCTCGTATCTCAATGTTTTTTGTTTGATGAGTGCATTGTTTGGCTCATTGATATCATTTCTTCAAGCTGAAAATACTCTTTTGATATGACTTATTAATACATGGGGATGTTTTGTGTAGTTATATCTTAGTAGGTTTGATGCATTTTCCTTGCTATAGTTTATGAAAACCGATTATCACATGAACCTCCTACTAACTGTCTTTGTGAGATAAAATGTGATGATGTGTGCAGGAAATGATGGATGTTGCTGGTAGTTATGGAGCCCAAGTTTGGAGCAAGCGGCAGGAGACTATTTCCACCAAGTTGACCTATTAGTTGGGGCTTGTTCCTAACTACCCGTAGAAATTTATGTGTTTTAATTAGTATTTGGTGGACAAAGTGATTAATGCCACCTGATATGGTGAGCCTTGTAACTAATAAGTATCTATATGAAGACTTTGTCTTCAGAACATAAGAACTACTTTTTGATATACTGAAAGAGATTATCTGCATTCTATTTTATCTTTTTTTTATGTTCTGAAACTTATTCTGAGTTAATGAAAGTCACGCCATTTTGAGAATCAAAGGTTGTTAATCCCTCTATCCCAAGGAAGAGCAAGGGCCCACTTGACCAAGGAGATAAGAGGTTATTTTGAGTTCATTTTACGCATACAATTCTTTGATTGGATTTACTACAATTGTTGTTTGAGAATCTTACATGCGTGCTTTGATTGATTGTATCTACTTTCTTCATTACTGATTTTATTTATAATAGATGTTTCCATTATGCAAATCTGGTTAACAAGTAATCTCACTTTTGCTAAGCTTCATTTATATAGTTGTATTTTCATTCATTTAAAATAGTGTGTGCATATTTCATTTTCCAACAAAAGATTAGTCGTTAGTTTCTTTTCGTTACAAATAGTTGAATTCTGTAGAACTGTATTTCAATTCTTTAGATTTGTATTTCATTTCCATAGACTAATCACTAAGTGAAGCAACCCCCAACATACTCAACAAATAGTTGGTTCCATCAAACTTCATTGCATACTACATATGACTATAACCGCCCTAGTTTAGAATGACATTGAGAGGAGATTATGTCAGTTAAATGATTAGAACAATACAATGACCCATCATTTTTGGTGTCGTTGCTCGGGAATAACCATAAGCACTATTGTTTTTATTCCGTATGCTATGGGTGCAAATGGAGTTCTTATAGGAAACTAGTAGTTTTCTTGGACCTTATTTTAAAAATAACTAACCTTGATGCATAGGTCGTGAGATAACCAACAAATATTTATAGCACATAACATTCAACAAATCTCTCTAAACAATTCACAAGGAAGACACATTGAGAGTGATATAGATTATAACTCAACACTTAGAACCTCTTCGAGCATTCTATATCCTCTTCTCACCACTCGGCAATGGGGGACCCTGGGAATGCTAGAGACCAACCTTTAATGCGAATCTTTACGTATCCTATTGTCCTCGATGCAGATGAGGATGCCTGTATAATGGAAAAGTGAAAAGTGAGCATGGGAATCTATAAGTACCCTTTCCTCATACCTGACTTCCCAAGGTCATGTCAAGACAGTTGGTGAATGTTGAATGCGAATGGATAGGTATAAGCTAATCAGGTAATCTTAAATCCTCAACACGCAATAATGGAATCTGCGAATCTAAGGCGAAGAAGGCCCTCCTAACCTAGATTTCTTTAATGGCTACTCGAGAGGCTCAATCAATGATCGATCTGTAGAGATCCTACTTCTTGGTTGTTGGATACATGGGAAATGACCTATCGGGCCTTCGTATTTATCTCTAGACAAGGTCATGAAAGTAGTGGTAGGTGGTTTAGTGGATTTTGTGGTTAGCTATGGGTGATTTTCTGGTCTAGCCCAAAAAATATGTGATTGATTGGCTTCTATGTTTAATACGGAAAACTATGCTATAATGTCTGGCACGAGTGGTGAAGATCTAAACTCCAGCGTTCAAAAGTCGGTGTCGTACTTGACTTATTTGTAGGCCCATTGGGTTTTCAGATTTGGGGATCACAACCGTGAGTTCATAGTTGTTGTGGACCTATTATGGTCATGTGAAGAATCAATCCCTTCTCCCAATTATCTAGTAATTGTATGCCTTTTCAACTTCTATGTTTAGAACTAGAAGTTGTATGATTTTCTTGGAGTACCTAATAGGTGTTTTGACAACTTAAATGCGTAGGCTAGTGTCTATGTCAATGATGAGGTCTCTTGCGTTTAGGTCATGTGGAACCAAAGGATCACAACCAAATGTTTGTTCTCGTTTGAATCCTTGTACAGTCATTCAGATGTTTTATCAAGGCAATCTGTAATTAGGATGATTTGACCAAAAGTTGTAAGCTTTGTCATCTTCGATGTTTAATCCTCTTAGTTACTTGCTAATTGCTTGTAAGTTTGTTGTTGTTCAAAAAACCTGTATCATAAGGTCCTGATCTATATCAGCTAATGTCATGGGTAGTTTTGGCTGAGGCACTATGGGTTTAAATATATACTCTCTAGGCCCTCTAGGTCCTATGATTGTCATACAAAATGGTCCAACTTTTAACTATCTTTAATAAACTGATTATGAAAAGAGTATTTACACTATGCAAGCATTCTTCTATTTCTATATTTTCAAAGGCGTATTTCAATGAATTTGAAGAGAAGATACTCTAGTATATCTATAAAATGAATAACTAATCTAATAATGATAATAAAAACAAGCAATGTAACTGGTATGCTTATTTGCGTCTGTGCAGTTGTGATTTTATCCTAAATATCTAAGCAGCTATATATTTTGAATTTGAAAGGCTCTTGATCCTACCTCAGAAGTGAGGAATGAATCACAGTTTCTTAGAAACTATCAATCCCCATAGCTTCCTTGGTGATATCGAGAGTGAACTTTTAACTGAAATAAAATAATTCACTACTCTATTTGATATGTTGTAACTAGAACTTTGATAGCTCAAACCTGGCGTTTACATAACAGTGGTAAATCTAGTTGTGTGTGATTTCATCCCCTCAGTGTGATCTCCTCATTCCTTCGTGTCCTCGTGAATCCAGAAAGTGTGTATATGATAGTATCAATAGAAGATAGTAATTGAACAATGGAAGCTTTGGATATAGACCGAATATAATGCGAGTAGGAGAGGGATAACGCAAGTGAACAGAGCTTGACTATGCAATTCCTAGCGGGATTTATTATGGGAATACAACACAAGTGTACCGAGAGTTTCAGAAATTATCCTTGTGACAAAACAAAACCTACAACTTTAATGGATTCTAGTCTAGAAATGAATCTATTATATCTTTAAAATGATTTGTATACGAGCAATGAAATAAGACTTTAAAACAAAAAGATGATATGACCTCCAAAATGCCAATAATGGAAGCAAAACCGAAACTAACGAGAATTATAAGCAAGGAATTAAAAAAACTGAATAAGAGAATTGAGAGGATGAGGGGTCATTTTCATGAAAGCAAGCTGGCTATTTATAACCAATGCATTTACCAGAGGGTAACTCCCATTAGAACTCTTTTACTATAAATAAAGAAAAAAACACTATTCCCAGGGAGCAGAAAACATTAATGCAAGCCAAAGTGGTTGAAGAAAGTGTGTAAAATCTAAGATTTATGTTTGATGTGATCATCGAGAAGGATCTGGAAAATGCGTATAGGACCACCACCTGTGAAAGGCGGTGGTTATGGGACCGCCGCCTTATCTTGGGTGGAAGTCACTGGACCACCACATTAGCGAGGCGGTGGTTTCATTATTGAAGACAAAAATGTAAGAAGAAAGGGGAAAAAGGGAAAAACAAAGCATGCGGAGGCTGAGCGGGGCATGCGGGATACAAGCGTATACTTGGCGAGCCTTTCTGGATTCGAACACCTTGCAAGGAGACCTGTATCATCATTGGGGCATGTGTAACATTGTTCCAATGGTGTAGTACCCTACAATTTTGGGTATTTACATATTGCCCCCTTGGAGAAGCATTTTAGCCATGAAGAGGCATAAAACGGTGGATCCAAGTATGGCAGTCTGAAATGGGGAGTTAGGCACTATACGACATGCCGGTGTCTTTGGAAAGTCACCATCCAAGATCCCACTGCCTGCAAAAAATGAAAAGGGGACTCATGTGTAGATAGATAAAACAATTTGAGAAATGAGACTGAATTGACATAAAAGAGGACTTACCATCTATGTGAGGTTTAGAACTTACCTTTGTCGGTGCTCCGACCCTACGAAAGACATTTGAAATCAAATTAAGAGGGCTATTTATATAAAATGAGGTCATTTTACTATTCATTTACGTGGATTGATTTGATAGATTTTGAGCTCTGGGACCCACGGTGACGGTTTTCAATGAGAGTATAGTCAAAACATTCGTGGTGAGATAGCGATCATGCCTCCGAGAGTAGAACATTGACCCGTGAAGTCTCAGGTTAGTTCTTCTCGATTTATTGCTTTTAAACCTAAAATGTGGAAATGATGAAATCTTTCCCTTAGGGGGATCATTTTTGAAAATGTTAGTTTTAAATGTGTCTTTAGGGGGGGCACCCATAGGGTAGGTTTCTTTTTTTGTTAAAAGGGGTTTTTTTGCTTGTTTTAAGCTTTTTTAGGGCTTACGGCCCATTTGGTTTCACAAACACAGGATTGCCTACATGCGCAGGGTGGCGGTTATGGGACCGCCGCCTTAGAAGGCGGTATTTATAGAATTGTTGCTCTGCACAGGGCGGTGGTCCATGACAAAGGACCATAATAATACAAAAATTAGCTTATTTTTGCATGGTCAGCATTTTTACGTGTTTTTAAAAGTTTTTCCAACTAGATTTTAGTACTTACTCCTTTTTGTGTTTTTGGGTGTATGCAGGAGGATTACATCAGATGGAGCTAGGAGAGGGAGTGTGATTAGCTCTCGGCAGTGTTGGAGGCACTCTCCCAGGTAGAGCGGGATACTCTTTAGAGGGATGGTATATGGAGGATTGCATAGGTTCCTCATGTTGCACTCCTGCCAGTCACATATTATGTGACTTGTTTTCTTATTGGGATGCAGATTAGAACACCTTCTAATTACCAGGAGTTAGGGGTGAGTGGTACATCACCCTGGATGATGTTTACCGCATACTGGGGGTTCCGATTCTTTGGCAGCGGCTATCTCTTAAGACATCGTATCTAGATCACAGGTGGTTCAGTGGGCTACCTATATGTGAGATGCGATCGTGATGATGGGGTCGAAGAAGGGTGTGAGGATCCACTCTATTTTTAGTCGAAATTCCCTTACTCCACAAGGATATCATTGACATCCTTGCATCCAAATCGATTGGGGACAAGGGAGGGGACACCCTTTTGTATTGTTGGGCTCCTATTATTACATAGATCGAGGGCCATGGATGTGTCTATGCTTGGGGAGTAGATATCCTCGGGACTACCTACCATGAATTATACAAGGTAGTCCATTTACAGGGATAGTCACTGAGCCACCCAACTCTTGTCATGAGTTGGGTGTATGAGCACATTATCCCATATAGGAGAGGTGTAGAGGTGGAGGATTTTAGGGCTGTCAGGGTAGCGAGGTGGACGAGGATGATAGTTCTCAGATCACCCCACCATCCAGTGGCTTCCTTGACTACTGCATTCATGGAGGCCACTCCTTATTAGGCCATGGCAGGGATATGGGGAGAGGAGACCATTACTTTGATTCCCTATTAGAACACCATCTAGTTGATAGATAGGGCAGGGAAGTTGGAGATACACCCCTTTGATAGAGTTCTATAGTAGTTTGGCCTCCCTTACAGTGGCATGCTCCCTCCAGCAATGCCAGTGTATAGATCTATCTGCGAGGCTCAGGGAGGTTCTAGAGGCTGAGGTTGGACTATTGTTACACTTGATATTCCTATTGTGAATAGGAGGGTGGTATGTGCACGAGGGAGAGCCGGTACTCCTCAGGCACTCTTACTTCAGATTGTTGTTGGTCCCGCCATAGCAGTGATGAGCCCATTGATGTGGACTCCAAGTCTGAGGAGTTCACTAGGGGAGAGACCAAGGAGGAGACAAAGGACATGGAGATCAGTGAGACGGGCGGTGGGGGGGATGATAGTGATCCTGAGTGGCATGATACCTAGGAGATCCTGTAGGCCGAGAGGGCGGAGCGGAGCATAGAGAGGGTGACTCTAGTTTTAGAGGAGTTGCTCTCTCGGGACTCAGGTGGAGATGGCAAGTCTATTGCAGGTTGTCACATCTCCCGGATGTGGGAGAGGGGAACCGGTCGATGGCAAAGCATCGGTGGTAGGCGTGGATCCTAGAGATCCTTCTTGGAGGCCTGGTGATCCTAGTGAGTTGTCACTCTTCTCCTAATATTTGTTTTAGTTAGACTCATCTTAGTTTATTATTTCTTTTTGTTTCATTTATTCTTGATTCTATTGTTGATTATTTTCTAACTTGTTTTATCCTTTGTTTATAGTGATTACTGATGAGTGGCGAGACTTGATTCACCGAGTGTGTACGATACCCTACTTCTCCCCTCAGAGAAGACTCGTCTGAGATTTCTGTGGACATGAGGGAGCCCTTAGCGGCCGGTAGGAACACCGATGTTTTTCCTCTATCCGGTATCGCAACGAAGATCCCGACTTGTCTCCACACATAGGTGGTTAGATATAAGACAACTGAGGGCCTGATGAGGAGGATCCATTCTCATAGTGAGATGATAGCTACCGGGCGTGACCGCGAGCCCTCAGTGCATTTGGAGTGCCAGCGTAGCCGGAGTCCTAGGCATGGCCACACACCCTCTGAGGGATCCCATAGGGATTGAGAGACTATTTTTGTAGTATTTTGTCAGATGTCTATATGAGTGTTTTTGTACTTTCTAGGCTCATTGAGCATTTTGACCATGCCTAGTGCATGATGGCATTGTATACAAGACTGATATATATATATATATATATATATATATATATATATATATATATATATATATATATATATATATATATTTGGATCTAGACTCTTGGCATCTCAAATTTTGTTACTTGTTTCTATGTGTGTATTCAGATGCTTTTAGAATATTGTTTTCATGTTTTCAGAATGTATGCAATGGATAACAAATGATAGTAGATAGAATGTTTTACTCTATATGTTTTTATAGTGCTGATATGAGATGATACTAACATATGGTAGTTTTGAACTTTTGAACTCTTTGGGCAATGTCAATGATTTCTTCTTATGTTTGTAAAAGCGTGATGAATGCATAGTGATAAAGAGATGAACTTTCCTAATTCTAAATCCACGCAACTAGTAATATGCGAGGGCTCAACACCAAGAGTTAGGAAGGGCACAAGTTGTATGATTTTGACTGAATGGAATGATGAGAGATAGACAAACTAGTAATGACAACCAAATTTGGACCTGCACACCTACCCTACTCAAAACTAATACCATGCTTAGAAATCCACTTACTTTCCAATTTATCTAAACTTAGATTTATAAATGGCAACTTGGTTGACAAAATCTGGTTTTGAGGATTTGATCTCTTTGGAATTTGGATATTTGTTTTCCCTTAATAGAATTGGATTTGTGTTTTTAACATACCAAGATTTGTTTGTTTGTGTGACTAGACCCCCCACACCCTATCTCACGCCACTAGTAAGAAGCATGGGTTTGTCACCAAAGGTAAGATACAAGTGAGTAAGGGCACTTCTTTCCTTTCCCAACCTCACATCACCGGTAAGAGATGTGGTCTTATCACCGAAGGTTGATGGGGAAAATAAGTGTGTAAAATAAAATATTTTGTTTGCTTGGTGCTTTTGATTTCATTTGATTTTGACATTTTTGATCTATGACTTTGGGATATCCTTTCATTCCAAGAGATTTAAGAGGGATAGATGTGACACCAAGAAGCTTCCAAAACAAATCATGGGCAAGGACAACTTCACCTAGTAGAAAGAAAGAGCAAAGCCAAGTATGCAGGTCTTGGTATGGTTTCATCAATGTTTGTCTGTCAAATTTGATGAGAAGATTTGAAAATAGTTGATGATGCTTGGAGAGATGTGATATGAATGCTTTTACCAATATCTTCAGAAATTTACAACAGATTTGTTTTAAGAGTAAGCTCCTGGACTACCATTTTTATGAAATGGACAGAATGAAGCTAGCTAAGAGACTAATGCAATGTAAGTAGCTATAATGTACTAGTAATGACTTTGGTGTTTTATGCGTAAAACCACTTAAGATGCAAGGAATTGACAGTTTCACCGAATTCCTCACCTTCTAGTGTGCACAAGAGATACGCACCATTTCGTAGTCCTTCATGACTCGGTATGGGCCCAACCATTTGGGCCGAAACTTCCTTCCTTCTCCGTTTTTAATCAATCCATCTGTCAAGTCTTAGAACTAAATCTCCTTCATATATTTCTCACTTGTAGACTTTTTGTGTACTGCTGGCACATCCGGTCAGCATAGGCTCTATGCCATTATTTGGCATTTAACCTAGCCTTGTCAAGGCTTTCTACTTGAAAGAGGTGTGCCTCCCTGTAAGCTTCTTCATCCAGAATCCCTTGTAATGAGATGCGGAGACTAGGTATTTCAACCTCAAGAGGGAGAACCGCTTCGCCCCAAATACAAGTGAGAAAGAAGTTGCTCCCTGTTGGTGTTCTTATTGAGGTTCAATGGGCCCACAAGACCGGATATAGTTTTAAATGCCAATCTCACTTGTTCTCCTTGGTGTTTTGAGGAAAATAGATTTTAACATTTTGTTTGTCGCTACGGATTGTCCATTGGCTTGAGGGTAGTAAAGAGAGTCCGTATGATGGTTTATCTTGAATTTGCTACATAACTCATGCACTTCGTCATTTTTAAAGGATGTACCGTTATTTGAGATAGTGATTTGTGCGACACCATACCTGTAGATAATTTGGTTCAGAATGAATTTGGCAATTACCCAACCTGGTATGGTGGTGAGAGGCATGGCCTCCACTCATTTGGTAAAATATTATGTGGCTGTGATTATAAAATTATGGCCATCGGTTGATGAGGGAGAGAACTTCCCTATCAAGTCTAGACCCCACATGGAGAAGGGCCACGGAGTCACTATTAGTTGTAGGGATTGTGCTAGCATGTGAATCTTGTGAGAGAATTCTTGGCATTTGTTACACTTATGTACAAATTCCACTTTGCGTCATGCTCAAGACTGGGCCAAAAATAGCCCATCTGATGTATTTTACGAGCAGTGGTGTGACCACCGAAGTGCCCCCACATATCCCACTATGGGATTCATGAAGAATCCTCTTGGATTCTTCTATGTCAATGCATCTTAGAAGCATGTCGTCGAAGGATCTACGATAGAGTACTTGGTCTAAAACAACATATTTAGTGGTAATAATGTGTAACCACCTTCTTTGTTGTGACATGGCACCTTCTGGGTATGTATGGTCCATGATAAAATTGATGATATCAGTATACCAGGGACATGTAGAGATGGGGGGCCTGGTTTCGATGAAGTATACACACTCATCGGGAAAGTCTAGATTTACCAGCTCGCCTCCATCTAGTGGATTGTTAGCTAACCAATCTGTAATGATTTGTCCCTTAACATATTTTTGGTTCACGAACGTTAACTCAAATTCTCCCATTAAGGTTATGAAATGGCCAGCCTTTTTAGATAAAGATCCTTGTGTGAGAAATGTTCAGTAAATGGTTTGTCTTTACAATGACCCTTGTTTCTGGTTTAACATGTAATGTCTCAAACGTTTTGTTGCAAAAATTATGGCAAGGCATTCTCTCTCTACTGTGTGTAACATGTTTCATAATCGAGCAATGTTCGGCTAATGAAATAGATCACATTCTCGCTTGTCATCATCTTCTTGAGCCAACATGCAGGCCAGCGAGACATGAGTGGCTCATGAGTATAGGATCAAAGGGCAGTCTGGCTTGGGAGGCATTAGCATGGGTGGTGACAACAAGAAGTTCTTAAATGCTTGAAGGCCTCTTTGTATTATTCATTCCAATTGACGCTATAATCTTTCTTGAGTAGATTGTTGATTGGATGAATGGAAAAGCTTAAATCTAGGATGAACCTACGGATTACACCAAGTTTCCCAAGAAATGACCTGGCTCCAGACTTTTTTGATGGTGGGATCATTTTGAGAACAACCCATATTTTGGCTAGATCGAAATCAATCCCTCGTGAAGATATAATGTATCCCAGAAGTTTACCTCCTGTCACACCAAACACACACTTCTTTAGATTTAATGTGACACCATATTTGATTAGTCATGAGCGGATGATACAAAGCACTTCAAGATGATCATAGCATTTCTTGGCTTTGGTCAATAAGTCATCCACATAGGATTCCATAGTTTTATGGATAAGATCATAGAATATATAAGTCATTGCCCACCGATATGTAGACCGGCGTTCTTAAGACCAAATGGCATGACATCGTAACAATAAGCTCCCTAGGGAATTATGAATGTGGTTTTGGCTTAATCTTGATCTAATATTTCAATATGATTGTACCCTGAGAACCCATCTATGAGGGACAACAGTTCAAATCTAGTTGTTGCATCAATAATAACGCGTCAATGGATGGTAATGGGAAATCATCCTTGGGACAAGCTTTGTTAGTATCCGAAAATCTATGTAAATACGTATTTTCTCATTCTTTTTAAGGATGGGAACGATATTAGACACCCATTGTGAATAGTCAATGGGCTTGATGAATCCTACTTGGAGAAGTTTTACTACTTCCTCTTTTACCATGAGAGCCACTTTTGGCTTCATTGGTCTTAACTTCTATTTAATTGGCTTCGCATCTGGTTTAGTGACAAGATTATGCACTATTACTTGTGGTGCAATGCTCGTAATTTCTTTATAGTTAAATGAAAAAGCCTTTTGATGTTCTTTAAGGATTTGGGTGTGTGTTTTTATCTCCTATAGAGTTAACGAGGATCCCAACTTCAAAATTCTTGGTTCCTCCTCCATTCCAATGTTTATATCAATGGTTTCTTCTATCAAAGAAGCATTACCTTCTTCAAATTTAGGTGGGGCTAGAGGTAATTCCAAGCTTTCTCCATTTTCTATCTCGTAGATATCGAGATCTTTCGTGGAGGAGACTCTACCATGGGATTTCCAAAGTAGGAAGAGGAATGAGATATTAGGGAAAGATCAACTATACAATGAGCAAGGTGTAGCTCCACATAGGCATTCAGATATTTGAGAGTGACTTTATCATCGTCAAAGTGACATATGATAGAAAAATCATCCCCAAATTCTCCATGAGCTAGGAGTGAGTTTGTTGGTATTTTACACACTAATGGTTCGATCACTGAATTGATCTTGTGAAATTTTTGTCCTCCAACTCATTGTTTGGGGTGAAATGGGAAGCTGAAGTTGCTATTGAGTCTGCAAGAAGGTTCTACTCGTGGTATTTATTCAATTGATATGAAGTTGAATCCCTTGCTTAGATCTAAGACGGTTGTTTTGTATAGTTGTAAATGTTCAACCCTAGTTTCATATACCTCATAGACTTGGTTTGCAACTAGTTGTGAGTCTCCTAACACTCTAATGTCATTGACACCAATTCTTTTTAATAGGATGAGGCCAAGGAGGAGAGATTCATACTCAGCTCTGTTGTTTGTACATTCAAAGTTTAATTTGAAGGTGAAAGGTAGGATCTTTCCCTCGGGTGAAGTAAAGATCACCCCGCCCAGCTCCAAAGTGACATCTAGCTCCATCAAAGTGGAGATTCTAATATTTGTTTGGAAAAAATGATGTTGGGATATCTGTCATATCTATTTCTTCTTGCCTTGATTACCTCTACCATAAAAAGTTCATCGATGGAAGAGAAGTGATTCCTGGGGTGTGTGTTATACCCATGGAATCACATGGTAGAAGAATAGGTAATTCTTTCTCCAACAACTCAACAATTTTTGTGGTATTAGTAGTGATACTACTTTTATAGCATTGGTCTCATTTTTGAGTAATTGGAATGTCCTCGATTGGATTTGTAATTTCCAACTCGGTGGTGGGTATCAACTTTTCTTTTGGTTGTGAATTAGTTGGATTGACAAGCTGATTTTTGGGAGTTCAAACTTGGAGTGAACACGGTCATTTCTTCAAATAAGCTACGTCTATATCGAAGGGTTTTGGGTCACCTTGTGCCACAAATATTTTCCCTTCGTGTAGAAATATTATTTCTTGGAATAATGTGCAAGGGATTGCCTTCATGCGGTGTATCTATGGCCGACCAAGGATCATATATAATTGGTTTCCTGATATATAATATAAAACTTGGTAAGGACCATCCGGGTCCTAAACTGATTTGGTAAAACTATGGTTCCAATTGAAGTGGCTTTGAGGCTATCATAATCTCTTAGCATATTTCACATCGTGGAATAGTTTGTTTTTCCATATGCTAGCTTTTGAAGAAAATCAAAGGGGACTATGTTGACTACTGCCTCATCATCGACCATCGTACATTTAACATGATTATTGTAGACCCAAACTTGTAAATGTAAAGGGTCACCTCTTTGTGTAATTTCGGTGTCTATTGGCATTTTGCTTATATCGAATATAAATTAAGTATCCCTATCGGCTACCCTGGAGGATGAATGTCAAAATCCACATGGTTTACTTGTGTTTCCGGAGGAGGAGTGATGATGATTAAATGGCCAAGGCCTAACACTTCTAAGAGGAAGCCCTATGGGTGGAAGATTTTTTTAACAAATCCAAGAAGGAGATGTGTGAGAAGGTTTTAGTTAAATTGTTAATTAGATCATGAAGGCCTATAGGCTTTACCAATGTTTGTTGAGTGCTATCTGGATCTAATGAATAACTTGGAGTTGGTTGAGAAGAATAATCATGTGTTCTTGTTATGGTTTCTATGGGTAGCTCAAAGCATCTAATTCCACTAAATTAACTATCTTACTTTGAGTTCGAGTTCCTAATTGGGGTGCGATTGGTGGATTTAATGAAGTTGAAGCTTCATGATCATTGTTTCCTGTCATGACACCCTTATTCATTTCGTTAGGATCTAACCTTTTGTTATTAGAATGGTTTGGGAGTGGGTCATTGAAGATCTTGAGGGATGTATTTTGAGGGGAAATTGCCCCTGCATAAGCAGTTGGCATGGGTACTAAAGAATTTGCTAAAAACATATCTATAAAGAGTTTTTTTGATCTTTTGGCAAACGCTGCATGAATTTATTGTATTCACGAAAATTCCTAGTATCGTGGCCTTGAATCTTATGGAATCCAAAATATAGATTGTGATTGTAATTTCAAGGCTATTGATTCAAAACCTATTGTGGCCCAAAATTTTGATAAGGTTGCTAGTTTTTAGAGTTAAAATTTTGAAGTTCTTGCCTTTGGTTTTGACTCTTATATCCATTTGGGTTATGATTTGGACTTTATGTTTGGACTTATCGCTCTTCTTGTTGTTTTTTCCATGATGGATGATTAAAATCCACCACGTTAATTGTTGGGGTAAAATTGTTATTTAGCTGATTAGTAACAGGTGACAAAATGTTTACAACATTTTCCCTTTTAGATTGGTCATTTACTCCATTTGTTGTAACCCGCAGTTCTTGTTAAGGATCTTAGGTCCTTGATTAGCATTCCCAATGTTAGGATAGGCTGTGGTTTGTTATTGGGAGTGGTTAATTTCCCATTTGTATCATATGTCTTATGAACACTATCAATCATTTGCTTGGTCGATTCGGAGAGCACTCTCGAGTACTTTATCGTAAGTTCTTAGTGGGAACTTCTGGACTTCTTCTTTTATCTCTCTATTGATTTAATTAAGGAATAAATCACATAGTTCCATTTGATCCATAATTGGAGCACTCGCTAATGAGTAAAGAACCATAGGCCATCTTTGGATAAAATGAGCAGCATATTCATTATGTTCTTGTTTGATATATAAGAACTCCCTGATTTCCATTCTTAACAATTTGTTCATGTCAAAAGCTTTGATGAATTCTAACACGAGTTGTTTAAATGAGTGTATCAAAGCTTCAAGTATTCTGTAATACTAGTCAAGTGAAATACCTTCTAGGGTTTTTGGGAATATTTTAGTGACAACCCCATCCCAAGGGAGTAACTCCCGTATGATTGTGGCATAGGCCTTAATGTGTGCGTTCATGTCTCCTTCCCCTTTGTATTTGGGAAAATCAGGAAGAGGTCTGAAAAGCATAACGCTTCGTATGATGAATTCTAGGGGATCTTTTAAATATTCCAAATAAGTCCCTACTACATAGGCCTCAACCATCGATGGGGCTTGCTGATGGGGTTAAGGTCGAATGGGTTGTTGATATGGCATAGCATATGCATTTGTAGGGACACAAGGGAATCCCTATGGTTGAACGAACATCCCAAGAGAAGAGAACATGTCTCCTTGTGGTGATTTTGAATAGATGTTTAAATAAGGAGCATTGTTGCAGTGCGGGTTGTTTGGTGCCAAGCCGAGAGGTGTCATGTTTTCAACTAGAGTGGTGTTTGAAAATGCTATCCTAGTTGGCGTTTGCTATGGATAATTATAAGGATTTTGAGGAGGCATGCCTAACGTGCCTGTTCCTGTAAGGAGGTTAACTTGACTAGGATGATGCGAGAGGGTTGGGGATTCAGATTTCCCAAAATATGAATTTTGTTTGTTTGAGAAAGTTCTAGCCCTCTAACCTTCTCACCTAAGGTTGAAATGATCTCCATTGGCGAAGACGTAGTGCTTTTCCTTAAGGTTTCTTGTTGTATGGCTTGAGGTTGTAAGGTGGTATGATACCCTGCTATGAATTGGTCATTACCCTTCCAAGCTTCACCGAGGGTATTTCCCATAGGTGGAGGAATGGGGGTGTTCTCCTGGAATAGGGTATCATACTATATTTGTAAACTTCCTAAAGGTGGATACATATTTTGGAAGCGTTGTTCACTTTTAGCGAAGCGTACCAAGCACTCCTCATCTAAAAAGGGGAGTGGGTCTGATTGTCTCTTGATACGTAGTGCGAACAAGACCTGAGGAGATGAAGCAGATTCTCCAGTAAATGTCATATTGTTAGAGCCTGATAGCTCTGGTTGTTGTGTTTGTGTAAACTGATCAAACTCCTCAATTCGGAATGAAGAACTAGAACCGGTTGCAGCGAGGGGAGTTTCGGATGACAAGTAATTACTCGAATAGTTATTAGCCCACACAGAAAGTGAGGGCGATGGTTGTATATTTGTTTGACTATAGTTTACTTTGAGACCTGAGAGAGGTTTTCCATATGCATCATATCCCAACATATTCGAGGGGTATATGAATACCTACAGAATAATGGGAAAGAGTGAAGGTGGATGGAAGAAATCAAAATAGAAAGAGGAATATTAGTTTGTTTCACGTTGGGTTCACCAATTTTATACGATGGAAAAGTGACAAGTAAGCATGGGAATCTACAAGTACCCTTTCCTCGTACCCAACTTTCTGAGGTTGTGTCGAGACAGTGGTGAATGTTGAATGCGAATGGATATGTATAAGCTAATCGGGTAATCTTAAATCCTCAACAAGTAATAATGGAATTTTCAAATCTAAGGTGAAGAAGGCCCTCCTAACTTGGATTGGCGTAATGGATCATTCAGATATAATGGCTACTCAGAGGCTCCAATCGATGTCAAGCTCTACCGAGATCCTACTTCTTGGTTGTTGAATACATGGGAAAATACCTGTGGGGGCTTCGTATATATCTCCAAACAAGGTCATGAAAGTAGTGGTAGGTGGTTTAGTGTATTTTGTGGTTAGCTATGGGTGATTTTTTTGTCTAGCCTAGAAAATATTGGATTGATTGGCTTCTATGTTTAATAAAGAAAACTATGCTATAATGTACGGCGGGAGTGGTGAAGATCTAAATAGAAACATTCGCAAGCATGTGAAGAATCAATCCCTTCTCACAATTTTTTAGTAATCGTATGCCTTTTCATCTTCTATGTTTAGAACTAGAAGTTGTATGATTTTCTCGGAGTACCTAATGGTGTTTTGGTAACTTGAATATGTAAGCTAGTGTCTATGTCAACGAGGAGGTCTCTATGTTAGGCTATGGAACCAAAGGATCACAAACAAATGTTTTTTCTCGTTAAAATCCTTATCTGATCATTCGAGATGTTTTATCAAGGCAATCTCTAATTAGGATGAATCACCAAAAGTTGTAAGCTTTGTCGTCTTTGATGTTTAAACCTCTTAGTTTCTTGCTAATTTCTTGTAAATTTGTTGTTGATCAAAAACCCGTATCCTAAGGTCCTGATCTATATCAGCTAATGTCATGGGTAGATTTGGGTGAGGCACTATGGGTTCAAATATATAATCTCTAGGCCCTCTAGGTCCTGTGATTGTCACACAAAATGGTCCAACTTTTAACTAACTTTAATAAAATGATTATGAAAAGAGTATTTACACTATGCAAGCATTCTTCTATTTTTTTATTTTCAATGATGTATTTCAATGAATTTGAAGAGAAACTACTCTAGTATATCTATAAAATGAACAACTAATCTAATAACTAGAATAAAAATAAGCAACGTAGCTTGGTATGGCTATTTGCCTATGTAGTTGTGATTTTATCCTAAATATCTAAGCAACTATATATTTTGAAATTGAAAGGCTCTCAATCCTACCTCAAAAGTGAGGAATGAATCACAGTTTCTCAAAAACTATCAATCCCCACAACTTCCCTGGTGATATCGAGAGTGAAATTTTAACTAAAATAAAATAATTCACTACTCTATTTGATATGTCGTAACTAGAACTTTGATAGCTCAAACATGGCGTTTACATAACAGTGGTAAATCTAGTTATGTGTGATTTCATCCTCAGTGTGATCTCCTCATTCCTTCGTGTCCTCGTGAATCCAGAAAGTGTGTATATGATAGTATCAACAAAAGATAGCAATCGAACAATGGAAGCTTTGGATATAGACCGAATATAATGCAAGTAGGAGAGGGATAGCACAAGTGAACAGAGCTTGACTATGCAATTCCTAGCAGGATTTATTGCGGGAATACAACACAAGTGTACTGAGAGTTTCAGAAATTATCCTTGTGACAAAACAAAACCTACAACTTTAATGGATTCTAGTCTAGAAATGAAGCTATTCTATGTTTAAACTGACTGTATGCAGTAGCAATGAAACAAGACTTGAAACAAGAAGATGATATGACCTCCAAAATGCCAACAATGGAAGCAAAACCTGAAACTAACAAAATTCTAAGCAAGGAATTGAAAAACTGAACAAGAGAATTGAGAGGATGAGGGGCCATTTGCTTGAAAACAAGCTGGCTATTTATAACCAATGCATTTACCAGAGGGTAACTCCCATTAGAACTCTTTTACTATAAACAAAGGAAAAACACTATTCCCAAGGAGTAGAAAACATTAATGCAAGCCAAAGTGGTTGAAGAAAGCATGTAAAATCCAAGATTTACGTTTGACGTGATCGTCGGAAGGATATGGAAAATGCATATAGGACTGCTACCCTATGCGGGCGGCGATTCTGAGGACCGCCGCCCTATCTTTGGGTGGTGGTCACTAGACCGCCACCTTGGTGGGGTGGCGATTTTGTTACTAAAGACAAAAATGCAAGAAGAAAGGGGAAAAAGGGAAAAAAAAAGCATGCAGAGGCTGAGCGGGGCATGCGGGATACAAGTGTATACTTGGCGAGCCTTTCTAGATTCCGAACACCTTGCAAGGAGACCCGTATCATCATTAGGGCATGTGTAACATCATTCTGGTGGTGTAGTACCTTACAATTTCAGGTACGTACATGCATCTATGAAAAAAATCTCACCATCCATCCTCCCCATCTTTCGAGGTATGACCAAAGAAGACCCTGATCAGTTTCTGTTTGAATTTAAAATCCTGTGCCAGACATATGATTATCGAACTATCAATCAAAAACTCAAATTATTTCCTTCCACTCTCAAATATTCTGCTATGAGATGGTTTATGGGGTTACCATCTAACTCCATTAATTCCTGGGAAGCCATGGAAATATCCTTCCTGGATAAATAATAAGACTATTTTAGGGGAAGGGATAGGAAGGAGGAGTTCTTCCAAATACGGAAAAAAGAAGATGACAATTTAGAGGATTATCTAGACATATTCCTCTTTCTCCACAAACACAGTGGGTATGAGTTACATGCAGACATCACTAAGACAAACTTTCTTAATGGAATGGATGAGGAAACAAAGGATTCCCTCCATCTCATGGGAGGAGGAGACGTGCATAAAATCATCATGGAGCAAATCACTGAGCTATGTAGAAGATACTCTAGAACACGTGGAGGGATACGAAGGAAACAAACATCCAAGTCTTCCTTAGGTACCTCTATGAACTTCTTGAAGAAATGGCCAACATGAAAATGGACATTCTGCTACAATTAACATCAACCATAGATGGAATCAAGGAAAAAACCAACCCTGCCAAAGAACCATTGGACATATATTGCCCTAAGTGTCGGAAGAGACACCCCTTGAGAGAATTTCCTTTGGATGTCACAGACATGTGCTTAATTTGTGAAGTTACTGACCACGACACTAAGCATTGCACATTCTTACCATAGTTAAAGGGAGGTTTGAATGTTATCTCTCAAACAAGTGCTAAATTAAACTTTTTCCAAAGACCAAACAATCAGGTTGGGTTCCCATCTAGGCCGGCTCAGAATCCCTGGAGGATGTCATGGCCGAATCAAGCCTCTCAGTCTTCTTGGGGACAACCTGAGTGGGAAAACTCAAACTGGATGACTTATCCATATCCACCACCCTAGAAAAATCCCTACACTCAGCTAGGTTGGGCACCACCACCCACAACCAATCCTTGGCACAACCAGTAGTGGGGTCCTTAACCAAATTTTAGCCAAAATCAGTCCTGGGCACCACCACAAAATGGTAATCAACAACGCAGATTCCAACAACCACAACAAGCTTTAATGCCTCCACCTCAAGCCTACCAACATCAAGGACAAGCAACACAAACACAACTTCCGGCTCAGCCAGTATCCAATCCTAAAAATCAACAGAAAACTTCAATTGATGACACAGACCCAGGTAACACCATGCAGGTTAATGCTATTGGTAATTTACGCCTATGATCTGGCAAGATATTGAATCCTCCTATTGTTATCATAGAACTACTGCTGATGCCAATAAAGAAGAAACCCTTGAGGATAATACTGGTCCTTCACCAATACCAGATACACCGGATGATCAAATACTCAAACAGAATACAACCCCTTTTCCTGAGTGATTACAGGACATTCGAACTGCAGATGAAACAAAGCTAGTTCAGGAATTAAAGAAAGTACATATTGAGGTCCCACTTCTATGAGAAATAAGGGACATCCCTGAACTAAACCAAACCATTAGAAATGAGTGTATCAAAACACCGGGAAGGAAAAATAAGTACCCAAAGACTATCAGGGTTGAAGGGAATTTGGCTGATTTAGTTGTTGGCACCCTTATCTCACCAAAATATGGGGATCCTGGGAGTCCTGTCATTACTATTTGTATAAACAACCAGTCAATATCTAATGTTTTGGTGGATCTTGGTGCTGCCATTAATGTCATCACAACAGAAATGTTTAATTTACTATCCTTAATAGGACTTCAACCTACCAACATTGTTCTGTAGTTAGCAGATCAATCCATTGTTGTAGTGGTTGAAGATATAATGGTCACTATTGAATCATGGGAGTACCCAGTTGATTTCATGGTTTTATAGCCTAAAGCTTAGAAGTTGGGATATCCAGTCATCTTGGGAAGGCCCTGGTTGGCTACGGTTACTGCATACATTGACTGTAGGTCAGGCAACATGACAATTCTAAATGGGCAAAAATCCAAACACATTTCATTATACCCTCCTACCCAGCCTTATACGAACAATTGTGACCAGGTATGGGTGGATTCTTTGGATGCTAACTCTTTGAGTTCTTCTTTTCTGGCCACTATTGTAGTACACAATCATATGGCGGAAGCTGTGGAGTCATATACACTGACTGATTCTAAGGACTCTATGACTATGGAAATCAACACTATTTACATGAAATCCAGAACTCCAGCATTAGACATATCTTCTACTATTTCTCTAGTAGACATTACCTCTGCTAAGTCTGGTAGGAAACTCTATGCTTATAATTTTGAATATTTAGTTCCTAATTTCTATTGTCCTTTAACTAAGATTTTTCTTTTGACAACATACCCATCCTGCACATGCTTCAGCCCCATGTTTTCCCATTGAATTCTTTTATCACTAGTATGAGCTTTCTCTTATGAATGATACCAAGCTAGGTGCTTATCGGTATGGGAAGAGAGCTGACCATAGGTAACGATTTGGAGGTCAATCAAGAAGCTAGGGTGCTTGAGGTTCTGAAGAAACATTCCCATGCTTTTGCTTGGGATTACACTGATATGAAGGGAATTCATCCTAGCATCTATACACATCATATTTACACTAATGACGTCAAACCTATAAGGCATCCACAATGAAGAATCAATCCAACATTGAGAGACATAGTCAAAAGTGAGATAGAAAAACTCCTAAAGGTAGGTTTCATCTATCCTATATCTGATAGTCAGTGGGTTTCCCCATTAGTTATTGTTCCCAAGAAAAATGGTAAGTGGCGAATATGTGTTGACTACAGGGAACTTAACAAAGCCACTAAGAAGGATTATTTTCCCCTGCCTTTCATTGACCAAGTTCTGGACAATTTGGCTGGTAAGAAATATTTTTCTTTCTTGGATGGGTTTAGTGGGTATAATCAAATTAGTATTGCCCCTGCTGATCAAGATAAGACTACTTTTACATGCCCTTGGGGTACATTTGCTTACCAAGTCTTACCTTTTGGGATTTGTAATGCCCCTGCTACATTTCAACGGGTAGTCTTGGCTATTTTTGTAGATCTTGCTAACGAATGTGTTGAGGTTTACATGGATGATTTCACTATCCATGGATCCACTTTTGACGAATCTTTGAGTAACCTAGAGAAATTACTCAGTCGATGTGAACAACACCAACTATCCCTGAGTCATGAAAAATGTCTAATGATGGTTGATCAAGGAATTGTCTTAGGTCACCATGTTTCAGCCCAAGGTATACAGGTGGACCCCAAAAAGATATCAGTCATCACCCAATTACCTACACCAGCTAATCAGACTGACATCAAAAGTTTCCTTGGTCATGTAGGTTATTACCACCGATTCATAAAAGATTTTAGCAAAATTGTTGCACCTATGTTCTCACTGCTAACCAAAGATTGTGTTTTTGAATGGTCTCCTTAGTGTCAAAGCAAGCATTCGATTCTATCAAAGAAAAGTTAATCATATTTTGTCTTACATGGCGCCCGATCGGGGACAACCTTTCCATATCCACACTGATGCTTCTAATACAGCCATGGGTGCTTGTCCTTGGGCAAAAAGACTCAGAAGATCATATGTATGTAATTTATTTTATCAGCAAAAACTTGACTCCTACGGAAAGGAATTACACTACTATGGAAAAATAATTCTTGGCTGTTGTCTATGCTTTGAATAAATTTCATCATTACATCATTGGATATAAAATTTTTTTACACTGACCACTCTGCCATTCGATATTTGATGAATAAACCAGTGGTTGGTGGAAGGCTTATTCACTGGTTACTCTTGTTGCAGGAATTCAATCTCACCATTATAGATAAGCCTGGGAAATTTAATGTTGTTACTTTGATTTTCTTTCTAGATTAAATGTTTCAGGTGATGATGAAGCATTCCAGGACCAATTTCCCGATGAACACTTGTTTTTATCTCAACTAAGACTCCTTGGTTCACTGATCTTGTGAATTATTTAACAACAGGGAAGTTTCCTGCCTATTTTACTCATAAGGAAAGAAGGCAATTGGTTAAAAATAGTGCAACATATAAATGGTGTAACGGATTCTTATTTAAATGTTGTCTTGATATGGTTCTTCATAGGTGTGTTCAAGAGGATGAGGTACATGACATACTATGAGCTTGTCATGATGAGCCAGGAGGAGGACATTATTCAATAAAATGAACAATTCACAAGATCCTTGGAGTAGGGTACTATTGGCCTTCCCTCCATAGGGCTATCAAAAAGTATGTGTGGCAGTGTGATGCATGCCAACGAATGGGAAAACCCACACTTTCAACGGAAATTCCTCTTAATCCTTAGCTAGTTTTAGGACCATTTGATAAATGGGGGATTGACTTTGTTGGACCATTTGATCCTCCATCTTTCGGGAAGGAGTATCTCTTGGTATGCACGAACTACATCACTAAATGGGCTAAAGTTCAAGCATTGGCATCTACCAACGAGGATGTTGTTGCTAATTTTTGTACAATCGGATATTGCTGCGATTTGGAGCACCAAGGGCCATTGTATCTGATCAAGGTCCTCAATTTGTTTCAAATATGATTGAAGATTTCTTGGAAATCTATAGAATTAGGCACCGAAAATCGTCACCCTATCACCCCCAATCCAATGGGCAAGTGGAGGTAACCAATTGAGAACTCGAGAATATTCTAACTAAGGTGGTCAATTCGATAGAAAGAATTGGGTACCAAAGCTTCCTGAGGCTGTCTGGGCCTACAAAACAACTGGAAAACAACTACTAGTTTTTCTCCCTATGAGCTAGTATTTGGGAAGAAGCCACTATTACCTGTTGAGTTCAAATTATGTACACAGTGAACAATGTTGGAAGTTGGGATCGATTTGGATGAAGCACAACACAAATGAGTGCTATAGATAAATGAATTAGATGAAATGTGGATGGAGGCATAGCAATAGACAGAACTTCTACAACATCAGTGAAAAACCTGGCATGATGCTCATATAAAAAAAGGACATTTCATGAGGGACAATGGGTTTTACTCTTTGATTCCCGCTATCAATAGTTTAGAGGAAAGCTACGTACACATTGGTTGGGTCCCTATCAGGTAAATCAACTGTTGGATAATGCCTTTGTTCGATTATTACCTATTGATGGAGACAAAAGGAGTCTTTTGGTGAATGGACACAGGCTCCAGATTTATCACCAACTGATGGATAAGAAAACTTTCACTGATTACATTCTATTGCACATGGACATGCATGTTGAGGAGACTCTTTGCCTCTTGGGCATGGAGTAATAAATATCTTGCAAATTCAATAAAGGAAGATGATCCTGCATTCGATCTTCTTCCCTTAGTTAGCAATTTTATTGTTGTTTTTAATAAATGCAGGAATTTTCATTATTTCTACAGCCGCTAATCACGCTTCATCTCAAACTACAGGGTGTAGGAATCTACGGATATTGACCGACTAACCATGGCATGGGTAAGTGCATCCTAACTTGCTAATGATATTTCCATGCAAAACATTTCCCCATGTACGCATTTGTCATCATTACGCCATCATGAAATGATCGCTATATTTCTTTCGGATCTCTTTCCAAATCTAGTTCTGTGGATGATGGCATAAAAGGGGTAATGTCTCATAATCACCGCATGCCTTGAATGTGTCACATTCTTCAAATCAGGATGGGTGGCGCAAACTACTCAACAAAGTGGGAGATGCACCGCCTCCAATAGATTAAATTCGCATGGATGGCCGGTCTTATTCACTATTTTTTGCCGCCACCTTCGCTCAATTTTACGTCATCCAAGGGATATGGTGTAATTTGAAATTTAATGCTTCTACAACTACTTCTTACTGTTATTATATGTGCATCAAGCATAATTGGTTTTATCAGTCACTAAACAAGGAGTGAGGGCACACTTTGTTTTGGATTTTTAAGTACTGGTATCACTTACCTTTAGCTTGAGATGGGACCATGAAAGAAATTAGAGCCTGATTCACCGAACGCGTTATGCTAGAATGTCATGATTTCACAAGTATTTCATGATTTTGGATGGATTGGATTTCATTCACCAATTTAAATATTTCGATGAAGGCATTATGGAGGAATTCCTGGACAATTCTGAGTCTACCTGTTCACAAGTTGCTGGAAGGTGGGTTGAGATTACCGGTCAGGTCATTTCTAACCTATCTGGCCTACCAGACTTTGGTTTGAAGGTCATGACAAATGCTCCTCTACAAAGCCTGCTTGCTTTGTTTCACGATGAAGGGGAAGCATTCCCTAAAGTCATCCTGAACCCCTTGGGTATGCAAAATGGCATTAGGCGGATAAGTCTCCCTAGAATCTGGAGTGAAATAGTGAAGTGGGTCAAATGATATTCCATATGCAATGGTTAGGAATCATTTCAGGTGGTGATGCACTTAAAATTCTAATTCACCTTAAGAAGGGATGTGTCAACTAGGCCCTCTGGGTAAATCTTCCTGAATACCTTACGGACTCCACTATTGAAGTCTTCCAAAAGTATCGATCTAGTGGAGGCAATTCTGTCATTAAACACGGGGTTGATTCATTTGTTATGTTCACACTAGGTCTTCTTTAGACCAAAGAAGAAGAAGGATCGAGGGACTTGCTATTGGATAAGGGTCGAGACAAAATAAATTGAAATCCAGTATCTCTTACGTATTCTGGTCTACCCTTGCACTAGGCCCTTTCCCTTCACACAACCAAACAAAGGCAGTTGATGTCCCCGAGCATGCGAGACACATTTGGCACTCTCGAGGGTCCATCCCCTTCCACTTCCGGCTCAAAAGGCAAGTGCACCATGACTTCATCTTCTTCCATGCACCTACGGCCTCGATGGCTCAGTTCATTGTTAAATTTTGACAGTTCCCGATCAGATAATTTTCCTGATGATACTACCCCCATTTGGGAAGAACAACATGAGGAGGATCACCTGGCCGTTCCGACACCTATTATTCCTGCATCTATGGAAATTCACCATGTGGTTCCTGAAGTGCTTGGCACCCAGGCTGCATCTTCTCGCAACTATTTGGAGGAAATCACGCTACTGAAAGCTCAATTGCAAGGTATGGAAGAAACAAACCTTTTACTGCAAACTGAATTTACACAACAAATAGTAGAGAAAGTTGGGAAATTACTGCCCTACAACTTGAAGTAAATAGTTTGAAACATCAGCATGATAAGATCTTGGATAGATTCCATTAGTTATCCCTTCAGGAAAAAGAATTGAGGAAGGAAAATCAAAAATTAAAAAGGGAAATGGAATCTATACAAGAGGAAAAGTAAAAAGTGACATCTATTTTAGAATCTGTCTATCCTTTGGCCCTCAAGCTTCTATCTGTATAAAACCCTCTCTAGTCTATAGCATGTTCGTTCAAGAACAAATTTATTCTTGGTAGTTATTCCAATTTTGTTGTCAAGATCCTCATGAAATTCCCAATGGCACTAGTTTCTTATCAGTTTATAAGTGCAGTACTCCTGAGATCCAAAATTTTCTTTGTGAATTCTACCTTCATAACATGATAGTTACAAATGTGCCTGATTTCTTAATCAATTTAGTTGTGGGTGATTTCAAAATCAAGGCCTTTTAGTTTGCATTACACAATCAGATCATCTGTGGTCAAGCAAACACATATTTTCAATCACACCACTTAGTCGATTGGGTTCCAAATCCATCCAACTCATCACACCGATGTAGCTCGAGAAAAACTTTCATTCACTTTACTATCAGTAGGAGTCGGGGTAGAAAATTTCTAGATTTTACTTCAATATGTCAAGGTGGGATACTCGAGTCCGCCCTTGAAATGCAGGGGAGGTTCTCTCTCCCCAAAACTTGAGCTTGAGCATACAGAGGTGATGCCATCATCACCATTACAAGATAGACCATAGAGTAGACCAACCACCAGTACAATGATGAATGGGTAGGCCTCCAAGTACATCCACCACTACTTTTGAGCCCTCTCACTACAGCGAACAATACAACAAAGTCAAATGATAGTTTCACAACATGGGTTGAGATAACCACCAACACTCAGGGCTCTAAGAACACCACAAAACAATATGCTGATCAATTTGAAGAATATGACATTGCTTAAGCAACTTGGGAGGCAAGCGGGACAAAGTTAAGTTACATAGGGACATACAAGTAAAGTCGAGGGGAAAATTGATGAGTGCATTGTTTGGCTCATTGATATCATTTCTTCAAGCTGAAAATACTCTTTTGATATGAATTATTAATACATGGGGATGTTTTGTGTAGTTATATCTTAGTAGGTTTGATGCATTTTCCTTGCTATAGTTTATGAAAACTGATTATCACATGAACCTCCTACTAACTATCTTTGTGAGATAAAACATGATGATGTGTGCAGGAAATGATGGATTCTTGGTAGTGAATTCTGGCTCGATTTTGGAGCAAGCGGAAGGAGACTGTTTCCACCAAGTTGACCTATTAGTTGGGGCTTGTTCCTAACTACCCGTAGAAATTTATGTGTTTTAATTAGTATTTGGTGGACAGTGATTAATGCCACCTGATATGGCAAGCCTTGTAACTAATCAGTATCTATATGAAGACTTCATCTTCAGAACATAAGAACTACTTTTGATATACTAAAAGAGATTATCTGCATTCGGTTTTATCTACTATTTATGTTATGAAACTTATTCTGAGTTAATGAAAGTCACAACATTTTGAGAATCAAAGGTTATTAATCCCTCTATCCAAAATAAGAGTAAGGTCCCACTTGACCAAGGAGATAAGAAGTTATTTTGAGTTCATTTTACCATAAAGCTCTTTTATTGGATTTACTACAAATACTATATGAGAATCTTACATGCATGCTTTGATTAACTGTATCTACTTTCTTCATTACTACTTTCATTTATAATAGATGTTTCCATTATGCAAATCTGGTTAACAAGTAATCTCACTTTCTACTAAGCTTCATTTATATAGTTGTAATTTCATTTGTTAAAAATAGTGTGTGCGTATTTCATTTTCTACAGAAGATTAGTTGTTAGTTTCCTTTCATCACAAATAGTTGAATTCTGTAGAACTGTATTTCAATTCTATAGATTTGAATTGCATTTCCGTATACTATTCACTAAACTAAGCAACCCCCAACAGACCCAACAGATAGTTGGTTCCATTAAACTCCATTGCATACTGCCTAGGACATAGCCCTGGTTTAGAATGACACTGATAAGAGATTATGTCAGTTAAATGATTGGAACAAGATCTGACGACCCATCATTATTCTTTCATGAAAAACTGGATTGCGAACAAGTTTTATAACACCTTCATTATCAACATACATGGTGGTCAATTTTTCCTGTGGTATTCCAAGTCCTTCAAGTATGTGACGTAGCCAAATCGCTTCACAGATAGCTTCTCTTACGGAATGATACTCGACTTCTGTGGAAGAATGAGAAACAAAGTGTTGTTTCTTGCTTCCCCATGATATTGGTCCACATACCATAAAGAATACAAATCTTGAAGTGGATTTTCTGTCATAAATATTTCTTGCATAATCTAAATCCAAATATCCTTACAAGAAGAAGTTGTCATTCTTCTTGTATTCTAGACCAAGATCCACTGATCCTTTGAGATATCTCAAGATGAACCTTGTTTCTTTCCAATGGAACACTTTGGGTTCCTGCATGAACTTGGATATATAGCTCAAAGTGTAAATTTAATGTCTAGTCTAGTGTAGGTCGAGTAAATGAGACTACCAATAAATTGATGATAGAGAGTGGCATTTAGCTCAAGAGATGGATCGAGCGAGATAACTGCAATCTATTCTCCATAGGTGTAGAAATCGGTGTACAATCCATCATCTTGAATTTATTGATCATTGTCTTGGTATATTTCATCTCGAGAAAAAAATAATTCTCTTTTTCCATACTTACAATCGAAGAGAAAAATGCATCAGCTCGAGATCGGTCATGTCAAACGATCGATTAAGATCTTTCTTCGTTGCATCGATCATCCTCTTTGAAGCGCCAATGATGACTAGATCATCGACATAGACAACGAAAATCAAAATCTCCCCCTTGTGTTTTGAGGTAAATATTGGGATCATATGGATTTTTAAAAATTTAGGTTGTACAAGATGCTCATCAATTTTGATGTACCATGCTCGAGGTTCCTTTTTGAGGCCATACGAGAGATTTCTGAGTCCGCATACCTTTGTTTCTTAACCGGGTACTACATATCCCTCGAGGTTGAATCATATATACTTCTTCCTTTAAATATCCATTCAGAAGCGAAATTTTTACATCCATCTAATGGATTTTCTAACCAAAGCGTGTAGCTAGAGAAAAGCTCATCTCGATCATCTTGATCTTAGTTATGGTAGAAAATGTCTCCTCGTAGTCAATGTCTTCTTTTTGTGCATACCCATTTGCTAAAAGTCTTGCTTTGTACTTATCCATTGTTCCATCTACTTTGTACTTTATTTTGAATATCCATCTGTATCTAATGGGTTTCTTGTGTGGTGGAAGATCGAAAAGTTCCCAGTGTTATTTTTCATCATTGATTCATACTTAGTGTCCTTAGCATCTTTCCAAGCTTTTGACTCGTAGGGATTCCTAGATTGTAGAGGCCTCATCAAACTCAATAAATCTACTCATCAAAGCAAAGTTGACTACTTCTCTTACTTTACTTTGTAAGTTTGTGGTCCAAGGGTGGATGTATCGGTGGAGCATCCATTCTTGCATCTCATAATGTGCTAGTAAACCACTTGTGAATATGCTGAATTAATCCCATGGGTTGTGGTTCTATAAAATAAAAACCATCATCCCCATCATCACTTTCATCATTTGTGGGAACATCAGCTTCAATTTTTACAATGGGCAAAGAATCTACATCGGGTGATAATGAAGGAGGAGACTCGATTCCTTGTTCTCAAAAAAACTCAACATCTCGATGGTGTAGAATTTTCTGGTGTTTCGACCTATCAATCTATACCCAAGAGTCTCTTCATTGTACCCAATGAAGAGGATTTTTAGTGACTTCATGTCCAATTTATTTCTTATTTTCTTGGGTATGTGCATACTTTCTTTTCACTTGAATACTCTAAGGTGTGCAATATATGGTTTCCTCTTTGACCATGTTTATTATGGTGTTACACCATCAAGAGAAAATGTGGGCACTATGTTCAATAAATACATTATTGTCTTTGATAATTCTACCCATAATGTCTTTGCAAGTCCAAAGTCATCAATCATACATCGTACCATTTCCATCATAGTATGATTTGTTCTCTCAACAACATTCTGCCGTGGTTTGTGTGGAGGAGGCATTTGTTGACGAATCTCATGAGTTTGTAGGTATTCTTTGAACTCATTCTTGGTGAATTCCCCCTTGATCTCGAGTGGAAATTTATGATGTGAGGACCAATTTCATTCTCAATGCTACTTTGAACTTTACGAAGGTTTCAAATGATTCACTTTTCTTGTGAAGTAAAACAATCCAGCATTTACTTGAATAGTCGTCAACACAAAGCATGAAGTACTAAAATCAAGAATGAATTGGCTCCATCGGACCAAAAAGATCAATATGAACCAGATCAAGCTTACCATGAGCTCGATATGTACTCTTCGGAATGAAGCTCTATGTTTTTTACCTTTACGGTGAGGACACTTGTCTTTATTCTTCGAAGAGATGGTAGCCCATGTACCATATTATGTCAACGTAGTGTCTCGAGATAATTGAAACTAACATGACCAAGTCTCGATGCCATAATTGTGCTAAGGTAGAGTTCTTAGCCAAAAGTGCCTAATCATCTCTATGGACAAAATTAATTTGGAACATGCATCCCACATTGGAGGCTTTTGTAACTATTTTCAAGCCTCGTGATTTGTCTTGAATCAAACACGTTTTCTTGTCGGAATGACTATCAAAGTCAATTTTTAAGTTGTGATCTAGGATTTGACTAATTGAAAGAAGATTCTTTTTCAACCCATGGACATATAAGACATTTGATAGTTTAGAGTTGTGTGAACCAAGGGGTAGAGAAATGTTACAAATCCCCATCAGTTGTATATGAAGAATCATCTCCCAACGAAACATGGTTTTTTGAAGGTGTTTCCCTCATTGAAGTAAAATAGTTTCTATGGCTAGTCATGTGTCAAGTAGCCCTCGAATCAACATACTATACATCACTAGATGATGTGGATGGTTAAATTGATAAAGCGAGTTTACAAGAAGTCTTCCTTATACGAATGTTCTTTTTATTCAACAATATTTACTTGCTAATGGGGTCTTATTTTCTAGTTCCTCTTTTTCCTCCCTTTATTATGGTTAGAATTTACCTTTTAAGATTGTTTTTATGGAGGTCTAAAGTTACTAGATGAACCTTTCTTATAATTATTATACTAATAACCTTTTAAGTCATGTCCTCTTTTACAAATTGGACATTGCGTCTTCGTTGTTTTTCCTCTTGATATTGATATTAATTCTAATGTTGGGACTTTTGATAGGAATTAGGTTTTCATTTACCTTTACCTTTTCCTTTCCATTTTGATGTGAATAAAGTTCCTTCTCTTCTTCATCATCCTTATTATGCATGGATTCTCTCGTGTTGCAGTAGGTTTACCAACTTATCAAAACTAAGCGTCAAGATATCGACAAGTTTAGTGTTGTGAAAAAACTGTGGTAAGAAGAGGGGAGTGCTTTTAGAAAAATGGGAATGAGAGAATCATTTGTGACCACTTCTCCCAGGGCTATAAGTGAAGCCCTAAACTCTACAACTCTTCTTAAGAAAGCTTCAATTTTTTCATTCTGCTTGAACTTTAGTGTATGTAACTGACTATAAAAATTTAGTATGAAATTCTTGTTTTTGGCCTCATATACTGTGCGTAATTTATCCCATGTTTCTTTTTTTTTTGGCATCTCAATTGTGGGGTTGCACATCATAAGACACTCTAAACAAGATGATGAGTTTGGCCTTCTGATCTACTTTATCAAATTGTCATTGTTGTGTTATATTAGTAGTTGATCTGGTCATAGTACCATTCACAACAGTCCAAATCTCTTCAAACTCAAGTTGTGTCTTGATTTTTGTCTTCCATGTAGCATAGTTGTTTCCTTTGATTAGTTATGAATCTAGAAGAAAACATTTGGGGGAATTGGTGCCCATTTTATAGAAATTAATGACAAGGTTTGGCTCTTATCACTCTAGGTATAAGGTCTCCCAATCTATATACCATTAGTCCGATATACCAAACCTTTCTATATACGTGTCCTTCCAATATACCCGATAGTATGTGGAAGAATCTCACCCTTTCAATATACCCAAAATTATGTGAAAGAGGCATTAACATACATGAAGGAATTCGATATGTGGTACCAAGACAAGGTACTTAAAGGGTGTGTAATTATTGACATCGGCTCAAATAAATATCCTCATCTATGCACATAACTTCGCTATATACTCAGATAATTTCTCAGTCTCGATTTATGTCATGCAATCATTCATAGATGGATGGGATGGCTCATAGTGTGTGCACTGTGACCTTATTACTCCTCGTTGATTCCCATACAATGTTTTTGTAGCTATATTAGGCATTAAGTGCAATAGTAGATGGGATGGCTTTACCCGTAAGTGCTTCCCAGAGGCACTGTATATACCGAATGCTGCGAATGAGATCTAGGATCTCATGAGTGTTTTAGAACCAATATTTATTATTTTTATTACAAATCTCTGCGTTTCGAAAGGTTACAATATTTGTGGTTGATTATGACAAGCTAAAAATTAGTACAATATAAGTGAAGAACGCAATTACATTCAAAAAATTTAGAAAAAATTGAATGATAGGAAAATATTTTTTGTTTTGAGGGCACTGGTGGCCTTTAGAGCCCAATATGGCTTGCTTAGCTAAAAACCATAAAAACCTAGCTCAAAATGAAGTTTTTTGGTACCCCTCATTTGACAAAAAGTGCTCAAAATGTAAAAATATGTAGAGTGGAGGAAAAGATGTTTTCCCTAAAAAGGGTTTTTCTCACTAAATTTAGTTAGTAAGAACTAAATTTGAATTTAGTGCTAAAGTTAGCGAGTCCGCTAAATTTCCCGCCAAATTTTGTAGTCGGTGAGGGAGGGGGATTTGACCTCTAAACCTCTCTTGATGGGAAGTGTCTTACAAAAGTTATGCTAGCCACTTGGGTGGCTAAGCTAAACAAGTATGTATAAAGAGAAAATTGTAATTAAATACTTCAAAAGCTGTAAAACCATACCTCTTTAAAAATTCCAGCTTGGAAAACGTGGTTTTGAGAAAAACTCTGGCAAGAGAAAAAATGACAGGTAGTTTTGAGTGTGTATGGTGCCTTAGATCAATTTATGTCCTTCCTTTGAGCTTGTAATCTCTTCCTTCGTGTAAATCCTCCTCAACCTTAATTGCAATGAATAAAGGTGGTTTTGATGAATTTAATGGCAGTTTTGAGGAATTTGATGATGGTATTGCATGGGATGGGGCCGGGAAGTTGCAGAGGTAACTCCGGCTCTCCTTTTCTTGCACAAGCTTCTTTAATGCTCCTCAAAATCTACTACAATCCACCAATATCCTTCAACCAGCTTTGACACCAAAGGTAATTTCTCAAATAGGGATGAAAATCTGTATATTTTATTAATGTGAAATTAATCAACCATTACAATGGAGTGTTGCAATATTTATACATATTGGACAATAATATACAAAAAAATAAACGGGTTTCATAGGTACAACCAAAATCACAACAAATTCCAAAATACATCCAAAAGCAACAATAATTAAATACACAAAAATAATAATTGTTACAACTACGTAACAATGAAACCTATGCAATAATATGACAAATATTGTTATAAAATTTTATAACAATATACAAATTAATTACCTTATTAAATAATTAAATATTTAAGGTAATATAATGCATAAATTAACTCGACATATGAAGAGTGTCCATTGACCTATATCAATATGCACAACCTTATTTAAGCTTATACAGCCTTGAAAATCATGAAGAATCCATATATTCCTATTTGTGACACCATTGCAAACTTGACAAACCACACACGGACCTATAACTCTACTTGTTAACATGTACACTTGCCTATTTTACTCTCATAGTCCTAATAATAATTTATCCTTCATCATGTTGCCTTCATGATGCATAAACCCTCTTGAGACATATCAAAACATGAGTAAAGGGAAACTATCACAACATCTAGACCCAAATAATTATTCTCATACCTATAACCATGTGTCTACTTCAATGAACAAGCTTAAGAAAAAAACATACCTTTGTCAAAATGAGAGTAACAATAAAAACCTTCCTTGTGCCCTCTTCGATTTCTTATCTTTTTGTAAGAGAACACATTATCTCCCAATCAACATGTGCATTCATGTGAAACATCGTGACACCATCATGTATAGGCTAAGAAAAACATACTAGCCCTTACAATCTGTAACAACTTCAATTAGTGACACTTAGATCCATTTCTCACATTGAAGATTATACACAAACTTATTGTCATTGTCAAGGTTCAAAGCTTCAATCCTCATTTATGTCTTCTTGTAAACCATCTCAAAACCCCATACAATCTGCTGTTTGAAACATCACTTTGCATACTCTAAGATCTATACACAAAATTTGAAATAGTAGTTATCAACTAAAAAGTTTGTTCATTGAACTTCACTTGAAATGTTCTTTCTATGATATATTTGATGCTTCTTCCGAGATGTATACATACTCCAAAGACTTCTCAACAATATTTCAAAGACTAACATCTCATCATAGTTTATGCAAACTAGATCACATACCTATAAAATTTATCATATTTTACCTCGATGGTCTAATTAAGTCATCATGTTGAATGACTTACTTTCACTTTATGAGTCCAACCACCTTGATCACTATCATCATTAAGCTTGAAAATCCTTCACTTTGATAATTGAGAACCTCCTTTAAGCCTCTTTACATCTGCAAAAAAACTTGGGATAACATATATAGTCCTTTACAAGGATACAATATCACTGACATGATTTGAATACTTTCTTCTCATAAAGACCTAAAGAAATAGGTCATCTAGCCCCATAACAAATTTCCTTTCAATATCGGATAACACATATTAAAGGCTTACACTATGGACACTATCATAAGATAAAATAATTATATTGTAGATTTATATGAAACTTTTGACTTCAATACATACAAAATTTACCAATTTTTAAACTTCATGGACCTTTACTCATGAAATGCATATTATTTACAAGGCATTAAATAACCGACTCAGGATCACACTTTGGATAAAATATGCATGCAACATAACTTTTATTCATTCTTAAATAATATGGATCACCAATCATATAGAGAAAAACTTTATGATGTCATACCAATTGTATCAACACACTCGACATGACTTTTCATGATAAGAAAATAGACCACTTGACCAAATCTCCATGGTTTGTGACAAACTTCTTTGGAACAAGTTAAGCACTTTTCATGATAGCCGGACTAAACCCATTTCTATATTCAATAAGACCAAACTAAATTATGTGAACCAAACATACCTTCTTATGCTTTAATCATATAGGAAGATTAATCCATGAAGACTAATGGAGGCACCTATACACTTGATTGTGTATTAACAAAGAAAACCACCCAAATCCTCATAAGAGATGAAACCTAGATCTTACCTTCACTTCTTCAATTTTTAAGTATTTGATTATATATCATTCCACTTGATAATCTTCTTAAGTAAAAACATATCCTTTTGTAAATTTGTCTCATTAGAAACTTTAGGCTTCCCACCATCATTATCCCCGACATCTTCCTTTCTCTTATAGCTAGCATTTCTATGTATACAATATTTTGAGATATGACCAACATTATTGTATTTAAGACAAATAATAGGACTCTAACCATGAGAATCTCCATCTCTCCAACTATGTCTAGGTGGACACGATAGTAGAATCTAGAAATATGGCCAACTTGATTGTATTTTCAATATGCAACCTCATTCACACCTTAAATATTCCATCTCTTTCTTAGCGATTCATTTTGACATTATCTAGCTATGTGTGTAGACAGTCAAAATTTACACACTTATTTCCATCTTATCCTAGTAGACTTCATAATTCTCATCCTTTTATAATTGATTAATATTATTAAATAATCATTTAATCCATTTGGATTAATTAAATTAATCCTTAGAACCCTTTTATATAACTTAATTGTCATTTATTAAACAAATGATTAATTAATTAGTGTGCACATTATAGCTAATTAAATTAGATATCTAATTTGGAAAATACACCTATTTTCCTATCCAACCGCTAATCATATTCTTTGTCAACTCTACTAAGACTCCACTTCATCAGTCAGGTCATCTCATGTTCTAGAAGTGAGGGAAATTAAATTGCACATACAACCACCTTTACGAATGTGACTTCTACCAATTAAATTCATTTTTGCCCCTTAATGGAATTTATCTTCCTAGAACCCTTCAACCTCCCTCAACTTCTATTTTTATCATGTGCATTAAACCACTTTCAACCAACTTTAAAACACTATTTAGCCTCTATAAAACATAGGCTTATCCCTTTATAAATCCTTTTGGACTTTTTGTACACTTCCTATGTTTATTTTGTTGTCCAACTAATGTTATTTTGGAAGTAATAATCCAATCTAAATATGCTCGTAGCATGAACAAATTATTATTCGAGAGATCACTTTTGATAGAATCCATAATCAATCATGTAGAACGTTATACAATCAAAGCTTTATACAACCAGGGCATGTCTTACCTAGGCAACCTAGGCAGTTGCCTACGGTGCACAAAAAGAGGGCACTATATTTTATGAAATTTTTCTAGTCGACTATCGGCTTGTTTAATATTTTCAAAAATAATTGATATTAATAGTTAATAAGAAATCCCGAACCAGCATGCCCACATCCCATTCAAACTTAAGTGCATTCGCTATTTCAATTTCACATATATATAAACATTTGTCAAATCACAGGGGAATCATGATTTTGGATTGATGATCCTCATCCGTTATAAAAAAACATCAGTCCTCCAGCCTCAAGGTGTTAGTGTTACTGTGTTAAAGAAATTGGTCCTCATACCAGTGACCTCTGTGAAGCCTGAAGGGACACTAGAGTGTAATGTGTGCTGTGAGCATGTGTGAAATACTAAAGTAACTTCAAACTTGGTGAAACCGTGAATGGTGGGTGGTGGTGGTGCCTAGGACCAGAGCTAGGAGCCTGCATTGTAGACACTAGAGTCTAGACTGTAGTGATAGTCTCAACTTTGAACTCTCAACTTACCAAGGATTCTGGGAAGATCGCTCAGTCAAACCAGAGAAATTCCAACAACACACAATTCACCTCAGACCTGGTGTCCACTGTCCACACAAAATATATCAACTTGACTTGTTATTGCACTGGCACACTACAGTCTACACAAGCAAGTATAAAAATTCCAGCAAATCTTTGCTGTGTAGTAGGATCTTCTCCTGTAACCGTGTTCTTGAATCGAATGATGCAGTTTTTACACTTAACATTATCCACAAAATACAATTTGTTACGTGTAACTCTGTTGCTTCTTGTCTGCGGGTTCCTGCTTGGCTACGTGGGAGAACTAGAAGGTGGCCTCATTATCTCAATCAGGCATTATGAATCATGATTCTATCATAGAAATCAACAGTAGTGTGAAAACCATCACTGCCGAGAGTCCGAAGTCCACAATTTTTTTTTTTCAACTATTAAAAATTTAAAACCAGATTCTAGATCATAGATCTGCTAACTAGTAACTTAGTTACTTAGCTCGCATTGTACTCTAAAAATTTGATGTAGCATGGATTTCATAATTCATTGCCAATTTTCTATACAAGCCATTAATCATGAACATACGGGTGGGTCACTTGTCTTGGGTGGGAGGGTTGTACGCTCCGAGTGCTTTGCCTAGGACGCTTTGAAACCTTAATTCGGCCCCGTATACAACCTTACTCGAGGTTTACAACGAAGAGCTAGAGGAATGTTTGTAATCTTATTTTGTTTGTATTCCATTTAGTGATTTTTATGTGTTCACATTCGGCACATGCACGCAAGTAGAACCACACCCATCTTCATTTGTTTCTATTTCATCTATTATTCATTTGTTTCATAAAAAAATTTTATTTGTGCAACTTCATTATATTTCTTATAGGTGTTTTGGAGAAGAATAAATACGTTGTAGAATTCATTAAAAATCATTTTCTTTGTTGTCTTTTTTAACAATTTAAATTTTGTTTGCAATTATTTTGGGAGTAGAAATCTACTTTATATCGAATTAATTTGTTTACTTTTATTACTTTTATAACTTATTTTCTAAGCTATTTTGTTATACCTAATTTTACTTGTATGTGTTAAAAGTGGAGGTTATTTGCCTTTTGGTTTCTAGCTTTTGATAATATATATGTATATGTATATGTATATATATATATATATATATATATATATATATATATATACACACACACACACACATATTTGAGGGTCTCATTTTCTAAAGCGACAAAAAAATAGATATAAATCAAATTAAAAATATCATAGACAAATTATTTTTCAATAAATCCCTACAAAAAATACTATCCACTCCTAGCTATGCCTACCCTACAAAGCTCTGCCCCATCTCATTTGATGTAGATAAATACCTAAAAACTTTACCCCTCACCTAAACTCAACACCCCGCTCACTTATCTCTCACCCAAGTTACCCCGAGACTCATATATCCTCACCAACTCCTTGACCGGCTTAACCGCACGAGCCCACCTCACCATTTATTACTCATGCCTCTACATCTAAACCCTCAACTAAGCCATATCATTCCTCGATGAGTTAAATTGCTCCCTTATCACCACAACTTGATGCCTAGGATGAGTCCCCCTCAAATATTTGAGCTCATAAATCGAGATGCCAAACCTTCTTACTCCCCACCCCACCATTTTCCGGACTGACCGACTTGATATAAACCTAAACCCATCCTCTCTGAATCAAAAACCAACTCACCCTCCCCATAGAGCCTTCCAAGTCAGCCTTGCATCAGACATACCCCAACACATTTCACTACACACCAACAAAGGTGCCTACACCACCATCTTGTCCATTGAGTCACCATCGACTCACCGCCCACACACTGCTCGATGTTACCAACTCCCCCACCATGTGCATTATCCTATGTGTGAAATCCACCGAACCATGCCACCTAGCCTTCGAGAGTAGCATTGATCATGCACATGCAAACCTATAAAACAAAAAACATAGAGAAAAACAATAATTCAAACTAAAATCCCGCAACAATACATTGTTAGTTCTTAGGATAGTTTGTATAGTTTTTTTATTAGGTCAAACATAGTTTAAAACTTACGTTTAAGAATTTTATTTTAATTGTTTTTATTATTAACTTACATTATATATTTCTATTATATCCTAATCTTATTCATCAATATTTTACTTTGCTTATATTTACGTAGTATATTTTAATTAGTTCAGATTACTTATTTTCACGACCCAATTTATCCACTTAGTTTTTGGTAAGATCTTTTAATTTAATTATGACTCGTTAATCATTATTTCATAATTTTTACTAAACAAGATTAGTTGTGAAACTTGTACATATAGGGTTATTGGAAGTTTTTGTCCAATTTTTGTCACTTTTTAAGCCATTTTGTCAACATTTAATCATTTTCGTATATTAGCTAAGTTTTTTGACAGTTGTTTTCTTGCATTTTTGTTGTCATTTTTCATTTTTTTGAATCTATTCCCAACACTTCACCCATATGCTCTTCTCTAACACTTGTTCGAAGTGATATTGAGAATCGAAATGTGATAATGTTGTTTTTCATTATTTTCTCTTTATTCACCTCGGGAAAAGTACTAACACTTGTTTGCAGGAATGTATTAAGAAGACTAGATGAAAACTACTAACCGCATTTTTCCTCAATTGGGAGCTAAGCGAAAACTAATACTTTGTGTATAAGGAATATTTTTATCAAGATAAAATGAACACTACACATTTTGTTTGCAGGTGTGGTTGACAAGGCTATTTCTCACTACTATTACTATGGGAAGTGCTTTGGCTTAAGACATAAAACTCTTTTGAGGAGTACCACAAGAACCCCAAAGTATTCATAAAATTGAGGGAGCTTGCAGATAAAATGGGTACCCCCATCCCAACATACTAGTACACCTGGTGAGATTAGAGTCACATATATCCTTAGTGATGACCCCATCACAATTCATTTGAGAAATATATTTTCTCATTATTTCAAATGGTGTAAATTTAATTCAAAATATACCAATAGCACCATGCTCACTAAGATATACTTGGTGACACCTAGATGAGAGAACCACATAATAAGTAGACCTTGAGTAGCCAATCTAAGGTAGAGGCTAACTTTCACTACCTCATTTTTTAATTTTTATTGTGTTACATACTTATGTTTCACTCTTTTCATTCACATTTTCTCTCTCATCCACCTCGTTACTTTGTAAATGAGTCTCGAGTCTTGCTCGGTCAATGAAATCCATATCCGCACTTTGAGTAATTTCATCACTTTCATTAATGTCTTGAATTCGTGATACTCACTTTATAATGATCAAGCACCCTTGTGATCACCCTGATCTTTCAATATTCATAAGTCTTAAATTTGACATTTACTTTTGTTGAAATTTTAGCATTTCATCCCTCTTACATCGTCACCGTTCACATTCACTTTTTTGAATTGTATACATATTAAATATATCCCTCTTATCATCTTGCATCGTTATATTTCATATTCATTGTTTTAATTATTGATGTTCTCATCATTCCATCATTCCTCTCTTTTAAATAATTCACTTTCCTCAAACTTGATGACCTCCAAAAATTAATTTCCCTTCGTCTCTTATCTCCATTTTCATTAGATTCAAACCTTCTCATCATCATTTCTTCACTTTTTTAACGACATTAAATTTTTCATTGTTTATGTGCTCCCGTTTCTTTGTTGTGTCTCTCTTTTAACACACTTTTGTTAAGATTTTTCTTCCTTGATCATTATTCTAAGTCTCTTCCTTCTTAACAAATATTTTGTTAAGAATAGAGCATTTTCACGATGTTTCCAAGCCTCCTCTTTTAGCACCCATCTTGTTAAAAGTTGAGAAAAATCATCACATTTCCTAAGCCTCTTCCCTTAACATAATTTTTTATATTATTGATCATATATCATTGTGTAACTAAGTATCCTCTTGTCACACTCAATTTGTTGCAAGTTGAGAATAGTCACCTTTATGACATCTTCCCTCTTTAAATTAAATTTATAAAGGGTCATGATGTATTTCAGACTTCTTCATCTTTCTTAGCACTCATTTTTCTTAGAGCGAAAATTTTAATCCCTCGTCCACCTCAACATCACTCATTTTGTTAAGTTTTATGAATTCCCCATTTTTCATTCCTCTTAACACTCATATTGTTAAGAGTTAACTTTTCACACCCTTTTTCATCACTCTTAATGCTCATTTTGTTAAGAGATGATCACGTTCACCTTGTTACATCTCTTCCACCTTAACATCACTCAATTTTTTAATTTTTCTGAATCCTCCCCTTTTTGATGTTCCACTTAACACTCATCTTGTTAGGGGTTAACCATTTCACATCTTTTCATCACTCTTATCAATAATTTTGTTAAGATTTGATCATGTTCACCTTATTAAGTCTCTTCTCTCTTAACATTCATTTTTGTTAAAGAGTAAAGCACATCTAAACCCTTTTAGTTCCTTTTATCTTAACTCTCATTTTTTTAAGAGTTCAACAATCAATTAACATGGTTTCTCCTCCTCCCTCTTAGAACTCATTTTTATAGGGTCAAGTTCTCTCATATTTTTCCCTCTTCCATCTTAGCATTTACTTTTCTAAGGGTTCAGATTTTCTATCAAACCTCTTCTTATTCCTACCCTCTTTCAAAATGGTAGGAACATGACATTGGGATTATATTACCTTTCAATTGGAGGAAAGAGATCCTTTCCATATTATCTCGATGAAGAGGATGAAGACCAACTTAAATTTTTTTCCATAGACGCAACTTTGTAACAAAAAAAGATCAATTCCTTCTTCGTCTCCTTGAAATGAGAGAAATATTTCCCTCATACATTTATGAGAATGATTTAAAAACATTAACAGGACAACCTAAATCCCATAAGGGCCCACCACATGAGTCAAAAAAATAATGATTATGCGGGACCGAGTAAAATAAACTCTAATAACAAAGGAAAATGTATTGATTTGGCCATAGATCCCATTAAATCCCACAAATATCAAATGAATGAGATGGCTAAACAAGTCACTCTCATATCCTCTACAGTCACTACTAATGATACCAAAGGTATCAAACACACAAGGATAAATGACCACACCTTCAAAATTCATTATGAGACCAATAAAGAGAATAATAATCTTAAGAATGATACATCCTTCATCCCAAAACCAATTCACCATTTTTTCAAGAGTGGAAAATGATGAAGGATAGTATTTTGGGCATGTAAAAAAAACTCAAACAATTTAATTTTCATGAATTGTGTTCATAATATTTTGACATGCACATATTATGAATAACCTTCCCATGTTTTTCGTGACTCAAAAATTTAAAAATATAAGGGAAAAATGGATCCTGTGGGTCATGTAAAATAATTATTCATGGCATACCAAGGGGTACCTTATAAAGATATCTTTCTCTTATGCATGTTTCCTAAGAGTATAGTAGGAAACACTTTAGAATGGTTCTTACACCATCGAAAGGGATTTATCTCTACCTTCATGTACCTCTCGAGATAATTTTATCAAACACTTCTCTATCAAACTTGACTCGAGTTCACAAAGTGATGGCTTTGTGCAATGCCAAACAAGAACCAAATGAGATATTTGCATGGTTCTTACAACAATGGTGAGGAAATGCAAGTCGGTTCCTATGTTCAATCCATTGAAAAAGATGGTTACCATAGTCATCCCAAACCTTAATAGGGAGTTATAATTTCACATGTAAATGCATTACCTCAACATATTTGAGGAAGTTATCGAAAAGGGAACTTGAATATAAAATTAGCTCATTATTAAAGGCTTGATCAAGCCTCGTTATAAATAAAATGGGTACAATCATTAAAAACCATAATAATAATCATAGCACTTCTCATGATAAACATAGGTACATAAAATAAAGCTGGAATGTTGTTAATGATGGTGTCACAAATAATCGAAACATGCACAACTTACAAAACAAAAAAATATATATATTAAGTTATAACCATTTGTCACCATTCCAAGAAGATAAACATTTGCTCCTCCTTATGAGTGTAGATGATGAAAATATACATATTTGGGGATTATCTTTCAAGCAGCTTAAAACAAGTGGAAATTTCCGATAGCGTCACTTACTCTATGAAACAACCCTTCCCTAAAAGAGAATCCGAGAAAGATTGGAGTAGACCTAGCACATATTATGACTTCCATCGTATAGATGGTCATTAAATAGACAGATGAAAATAACTTCATAATTACATCCAAGACCTCATTGACAATGGAGACATAGTGGCCAATTACCTTTCACCTAACCATGGTACAAAGGAAAAATCACATGAAAATGGGGAAGACTCGAATAATGTCCACGGATTATAAATCCATCATATCCTGTATTGTAGATTCTACTCCACATACCGTTAAACGTCATTTTACATCTCTTAAAGAAAGGTTATTGAGTTCCTTTAAATAATTATTAAAGGATAAAATTATTTAATATCTAAATATGATACCCTTTTCTAATGGGGAACCCAAGCCTACGTGGTATAATGCATCAGAATATTGTGAATACCACCGCATGGAAGGACATTCTATTGATCATTATACACCTCTTCATCATTATGTTCAAAAATTATTTGATGACAGATCCATCTCTATCAAGCTCGATGAAAAATATCTAGCAACCAATGAAACATCAATTTCTACAACTTCTAATGAAGAGTTGACTATTTTCCCAACCTTTTTGTATGTTAAAATTCAACGAGATCACGATGATAATCAAGTATATCTCCTAGAAACCATTCCATCTCTTATTTAGATTTTATTCCTTTAGTTGAAAAAACATTGAACCTATTTCGAAAGCTTTCTAACATCAAATGAGATCTTGAACTTGTTTCAAAACATTGTTCTAACCCTTAACATCATCTATCCATCCCCCATGTATTGGGATCAATAATGTTTCATCTCCATGGACCTATTTCATAACAAGGATAAACTTAAATTTTTCTTAGCACTCGAGAAACAATTCCCTTATCATTCCACATGTATGGCTTTGATATACATCTTGATATCTCTCGATTAATTTTGCAAGGAATTTTATTTATCCGATTATACTATATTTTCAATACTCTCTTGACATAACTATAGACAATCCAAAAGAGGTTACATCATCAAGCACCACCGATCCTTATTTTATTCTTTCACCGTCGACTCCTATCGACGACGTCTTTAACCTTGTTGTAGAAACACAACCACAATAACCTTGGACACTTGCAACAATGCAACCTTTTTGTGCATGTTACCTCAAAGGGTTACACTTATAGGTGTCTCATCAATGATTATTCTTACGTGTCAATGTATTTACATGCTTACCCTATACAAGGTACGTATACCTAGGAATATCCTAAATCAACCTTTTCATGTTTTAATTACAAATATTTCATTAAATCATCTAATTCACAACCTATAAGTAGAAAAATTGATTATTTCCTCTCTACGAAATCTAAGGAACCATGGATATACATCTAAAGATCAATCCTCATTTCCTCGACTCTTCCACTCACAAATGAATACTAATCTCAACATATTCTCCACCTCAAAAATACTCCTCTAGATTCACATAGGTCTTTCAATACCATCGAAGAATTATCTAATCCCACATCCCTTAACTTGGATCTTGTCCACCCAAATATCATACTTTAGGACCTACCTAATCTTTGGATTTCCTCCTTTCGAGTTGGACCTTTCCTACCCAAATATTGCAAATCAACATTTTCAAATATTTGGATTTCCTCATTGACTTGGACCTTGTCCACCCATGTATAGTATTTTAGGACATATCAAGTCTTTTGGTTTACTCTCGTTGACTTCGATCTCTTTCGCCCAAGTTGTGCATTTCAAGACCATTCAAATTTAATAAATATGGAATTACTTATTGATGATTCCATTTCAAATCCTCATCTTCAAAAATTTAGAAAAGTTAAAAAGCATAAAAAGAGAATAAAACTTCGTATCAAGTCATTCCTTAAAGAATATTTTTTAAATAAGAAGTGGAAAAGTGATTAAAAATAATGCTAAGCATTCCATCTATTGTAATATATATTAATCATACCATTATAATATATTCACATTCTTTTCCTATCACGACATAGGTTAACCTTGTTCTTATTGTGAATTTTGTCTCATATTTGATATGGTTTCTACCATTTCAGATATTTTTACCTACCATTTTGTAATGAAGGTTACTAATGGAAATTCCTCCTTTAAAATAATATCACTCTTTAACAAAAATCTCAAACTTATTTACGTGTACCTTTTTTATCTTCCATATCAATCTACGGTTTCAAATCCTTGCATATTACTACTCGCATGAGGATGAGACTTAGGGTATGAATGTTTCTTCCTAACAAGCACACTATCAACATCAAAGGAAAAATAAATCAAAAAATATGAAAAAAACTATAAAATCATTACACATTTCATCTTTGACAATCTTATGTGATGGGATCATACTTCTCACTAGTAGTGGTAGACTTGGAATGGAGTCGGAGTTCCTTACTCACGTGCATTTTCTCTTCGGTGTTGAGCTCTTTTCTTTTACTAGTGGCATGGGGAAAAACATGTATGTGGTCCTTAAAAAAAAATTAACGAATAAATCCTCCCGAAATCTTAATCAAAAAGTTCTTAATAAAAATATCCCAAGACGTTACTTATGTTAAAGAGACACAAACAATTACTTTAACTTGATATTGTCAATCTGTAGGCCATTTATGGATCTAAGTCAGGTAAATACCTATAAATTTGAATCATATTGGAATCAGCCGGATACTCTTGACTAGAGACGAGTTACATAATTCTCATATGGATCATTGTTACACCTTGTGTCTTTTCATCCATTATCTTCACTTTCATATCAATATTAACCTTGTTTTCACGCCCTTGGATCTCAGTGACAAGCCCTCGCACCTTCCTAGTTTCATGGATTCACGATGGAGTGAAACATCCTATCATTATAGCATCTACGTTTTTTTTCTAATATAATGGAATGCTTCTAATTATTAACACCTACATTCAATAAGTGAACCCTTTTACCAAGTTTAAAAATACAAAAACATTGAAAAAAAAATCACAAAAATTTAAAAACAAAATAAAATTGTTCAAAATTACAAAAACAATACAAAATTGTTCCAATAGATCCAAAATTAGTATTAAACTTTGAAAATCGGAAAATTCAAATAATTTTCGACCAAATTTCAGCAACTGGATAATACGGTTCAATAATTTCACCATTTTATGGTGATTCTCATGATCATACCAAATCATCTTTATTACCCGTGGTGTATATCTATGCTTGAGGAAATCATCTACCCTTTCGTAACAAAACTTTTTCTAGGAACATTTGGATTTAACATTTTAATCCAATACGGATAAAAATTCAATGGGATTTGACAAGAGTATCTTAAAAATTATTTAAGCATCAATTCCCTCTTCATCCTCTCATGTTCTTAATTATCACTTGGGGACAATCATATCTGCGTAGTTATTTAATGTAGAACACATTCAGGGTGTCATTAGACAATGTTTTTGAAAATTGTGTTGTATTTTTACGTTTTGTCAACATTGCAACAATGTTTTTACTTCTTTTGGTTTGTTATTTGGGTGTACTTGGTTTCCCTTTATCGTAGACTAATTTCAGATTTTTTTGACATATTAGTTCATATATAACTTTGGTGTGCTACATTCCTATTCATCTTGGATTTGTTTGTAATGCTTGTTTTGTGTCTATATTTTTCTCACATGTGTTGTGTATTCAAGTTTTTTTACATTTATTTTATTTGTATTTTAAAATTTTCAAAAAGTCATAAAAAAATAAAAATCATATATTCAAAAATCCAAACAAAAATCATATATTTAAGAAATCCAACAAATCAAACATTATAAATAAATTCAAACAAACATTCACTTATCACAAAAATCCTAAATTAAAACCCTTGAAGTGAATATTTCAACATCTCAAAATAACCTTGATAAATTCATACCATTATCTGTTACCCTAGTGATCGCTCTAATATTACAACTATCAATTTCTTCCTTTGCGATATCTAATCGTGCTTGGGACGGAGTCACAAAATTGGTTTTATTTCGTGATCTAACTTCACTTGGGGAAATTTTAACTTTGATCGGTTTGCACAACGGATCCAAGAAGAGGTTCATGAGTAGTACCTTTACTCCACTCTAAAACATGATTATATTCCCATCTTGGGAGAATTTTCAGCTATAAAATCATCATTGTGGCTCTCATTAGGGGTATAACTAACTTTCTTCTTTTCAACTTTATCTTGCATTGTTGATGATTATTTTTGGACCACTTATAAGTAGTTTATTGCATATCGGTTTCTTTATAAACACGATGCCTAAACCTCTCTCTCTCTCTCTCTCTCTCTCTCTCTCTCTCTCTCTATATATATATATATATATATATATATATATATTTCCTCTTTATCTTTTTTTTTTTGTTTTTTTTTTTTACAAACATATGGGTTACCCATCTTGATTCTTTCATAATAATGGTGACAACTCTTGTGTGTAACATCAAACATAATGTTTCTCTTAATTTATTCTCCAAATGATGCTCCTGCTACAAGCACATTCCTTCCCATTCTTGTTTCCATTCCTTTTTCTTCATATGAGGGGGTCATCCACCTCCTTTTGCATCATCCACCTACTTGAGGGATCATTTCCTCTACTATCCTACTTACTTGGGCACAAAAATGCTTCACAATTTTCTTCTCACTGATTTTCATATGTCTACTATCTTTAAAATGATATTACTTAATAATAACACTTTAAAGAAGGGGAAACGTAGAAACCCCAAATTTACACCCTTCTTTCCATCTTATCCGAGTAGACTTCCTAATTCATATCCCTTTACAATTGATTAATCCAAGTAATTAATAATTTCACCCCTTTGGATTATTTAAATTAATCCTCGATACCCCTTAGCTATATTAATTAGCATTTATTAAAAAAATGGTTAATTAGTTAGTGTGTGAATTATAACTAATTAAATTAGTTTTCTAACTAGGAAAATAAAACAATTTTCCTAGTCATCTACCACTTGAATTCTGGTCAACTCCACTTATACTCCACTTCATCATTCTAGTCAAATCAGGTTCTGGAATCCTAGAAAGGTGGGGGAAATTAAATAGCACATATAACCACCTTTTCGGATGCAACTTTTGTTAATTAAATCCCTTTATTTCCCCTCAATGGCATTTATCTTCTAGGAACTATTCAACCTCCATCAATTACTATTTTTATCATGTGAATTTAACCACTTTAAACCAACTTCAAACCACTACTTATCTTCAAAAAAGAAAATTTGTTATCCCTTTGTAAATCCTCTTTGATTTCCCTTGCACTTACGCTTATCAATTTTTTTATCCAACTTTTGATATTTCATCATCAATAATCCAAGCTTAATCTACTTGTACCATGGTGACATTCATGTTCGGAGATCACTTTTGAGAGAATCCACAATTAATCAATTGCAAGTTTACACAAGCTAAGATTTATACAACCTTACTTGAGGTTTAGAACGAATATCTATGGGAAGGTTTGCAATTATATATTTTTATATTCCATTTAGTGGGGTTTTCTCTATTCACAATGTGACACACTATTACAATTAAAAGATACAACTTTACTCTTACCTCTAGAAGCTTCATTTTCCAAAATTGGACTTGATGGTTCATATATGTAGTATTTGGCAATGTGTCCCTTCTCTTGACAATTATAGCAAACTACGTTCCTTGACAGGTCATCTTTGTTATCTCTTTGTGGGTGATCATTTTTATAAACTTCATACACACTCTTTCTTTGTGCCCAAAATCATTGAAACTATAACAATATCCATTGAATAAGATTTCATACCTTAATGCACTTGGATGTTTTACTGATTTTCCCTTCATTTTTTTCTTTTTTTCGATCATCTCTTGAACCGAAGTCTTATTTCTTGAGATAGAAACATCTTTCATGATGTCTTTTCTGTAAACTTATCCTTGGCCTTGGCATATTCTTGACTTGACTCAAAATGGTTCTCATCCTTTTTTGAATTTTCTTTGAAGCCCAAACCAGACTTGTCACTAGATGGTCTTTGGCCGCTCAATAAATCATCTAAGTTACTTGTTCCCATTTAAAAATTTTGATATATTTTTCAGTTGTCTTGAAGCAATATATAGTTTTGATTGTAAATTCTTCATTACCACACTAAACTTGATACGATCATCTTCTTTAGACTTAAGACTAGAATTGAGAAATCCAACTTGATTTTTCAACTAAGTAGACTCATTCATTTTTTCTTCAATATCCTTAAGAGTTTCCTTTACTACTTGGTTCTCCTTCCCTTTAAATTTTAGGTCTTCTAGGTCAACAACAAGTTTAGGTCCACCATTTCTACTTTCTTGATTCATGCCTTTTGTACTAGTATGCATATCCATTTAAGTAGTACTACAATGAATTATATTTTCATATAAGTATTAAATATTATCCTACAACCCCTTATCTAAATCAAAATCCACAACCATTATACTCACACATTATTCCAAACTACCAAAGATGATATCCTTGGTAATTTCTTCCATAGGGTCGTTAAATCACTATATACAAAACCGAATTCATAACCAAGTGAAATTATATGTACCTTCTTTCTAAATCTCCATAAGGCATATAATTTAGTTCCATTAAACTTAGGACCTTGATATATGGAAAATATCTTCTCCCATTTTGATCGACCAAACATGAGCTTCAAAAGGATCTCCTTTCAAGTGATTAAAATTCCCAAAAGGACCTGATCTAATACCAATTGTTGGGAGCATAATGGACTAAGAGAGAGGTGAATCAGTCCTTTAAAAATTTAACAAATTTCAATTTAACTTCTATGTATCATTAACCATTCAACCATTCATTAATGTGAGCTTGATAATCATATTACAAACACTCACATGAACATAACAATGCGAGAGTACACAAGAACACAAGATGTAAGTAGGAAACCCTTTAGGGAAGAAAACCCACTTAAACCATAACTTACACTACACAAAAGTGAGGAATTACAAGAATATTACACATGCTACAAGATTTGTTTAGTGAGGCACCCACCCCACAAGGAGCACAAACCCTTACACCTTTATTGATATTGAATAAAAAATACCACTTAGGATATACTACACTTAGGATATACACACACAACTAATAGTGATCACAAAATTCAACTCATACTGATGGAGGGAGGAAGGATGAAGATCGGAGGAAAACCATGTGCATAAAGAATTTACACTTAACCACATAATAGTGTAGCTTCAAGATATTCACAATAACTCATCCATGGCCACAATGCATATGCATTAAAGGAAAAAATGGCTGAATCCCATACTCATAGATAAGGTATGAAAGGTGTACATATAGGGGAGTGATGGGTAACACCCATTTAGAAACAATGATGCCTCCATGATGGAGAAGAGGAGTTACTTTCGAAAGGGGTATGTAAATCCTATGAATTATACTTACACATATGAAATATTCAATGATGGAAATTTTCATAACTAATATGATACCATTATGAAACCTAATATGTGATTCCCATTTAAACAAACCACTTGAGACCCAAGAAACAACCTAGGGTTAGCTAGAAAATTATGGAGTAATTTTTTTGCTTTGAAGTGTCTACAACCAGGTTACAAGACATCATTTTTCACTAATGAGCTTTTGTAACAAGACCAATCTACTATAACATATGTTTTCCTTCATTAACTAACATCAAGTTCAAAAGGTTCAAATTTTAGGGTTATATGTTTTAGTTAGGTTCAGGGAGTAGTTTGCCCCCATGCCTACTCTCTAAAAAGCTTAGAGTTTCAACTATATTTTTTTCTACTTAACACTTCAAAATCTCCCTAAACTATTCCTAATGGATAGGAAATTTTCTCACCTTTCGGTGATATAAATAAGTACTCCTAACTCCAAGTAGAACTCAAGATATATTCGAGGAGTTCCTAGGGAAAAATTTCCCTAGGTGGGACACATGTCAAGAGGAGGAGAAAGCACCTTGAACAGGTTGGCAGGTTACTTGGCTACTTAGGGAGTTTTTCCCAATGCGTGGGCACAAATAAAACCATTCTTCTGCACCTCTGTGGGTCCCTATAGTACACGTGTCACTACCCGGTTGGTTAAGGAACGACGCCGGTGAGAGCGGTTTGGGCTTTAAGTCTCTTACACCAAAATTTACAAGGGACCAAATTGGTCCATGCCTCAGTGGTCACCATGAGGTTGCCACATGTCACATGCTAGTTGAGCAAGGGGAGAAAGGGGCAGTGAGAGATCTTAAGGCAATAAGCCGAAGGAGGGTTCAAAGGCCCAAAAGCTCACGCCGGTCTGTGTGCCCACAAAAAGAAGTTTTCCAAGCGAGGCGAGGATTACGGGGCCACAAAGACAAAAGGGGAAATTTTCCCAAAGGCCAAAACAACAAAAGGAAAAAGGGGTTTGCCCTCCCCGATACCACACATAAGGTGCCACGTGGCACCTTCTCATTGGCTATGGTCCGACGGGGCCAAAATGAAAATTTTCCAAATTTTTTAAAAATGGTTAAGGGTTAGAACAAACCGTGCCTCCGCCTCAGCCCCTAGAGGACATGTGGTGCCCTCTGATTGGCTGACGGCCAGCGGAGAAAAAAGGAAAAATTTTCCCAAGGAAATTTTTTAAAATGGATAAGTTTAAATTTGGTCCTGTCCCTTTGAGGTGCCACGTGGTAGATCTCGATTGGTTGTAGGATGGCGGGGTGCAGACTTTTTAGGGAAATTTTTCTAAAGTTAAAATTTAAATTTTTAATAGTTAGATTAAATTTTATTACTTTTTGAATGCCAAATCGAAGTAAAACTTCAAATGGCCATAAATTTTGATAGGAATCTCTTGATGCCCTCTTTACACGAAGTAATAAATTTTGAAATTTGATGAAGTTTAAGTGGTAAATTTAATGAAAAAAATCTGCAGGCTTTTGAATTAGTGCACTGGCAATTTTCAACTTCTCAACTTGGTTAAATTAGATCTCCTCCTTCACTCAACATGTCAAACAAGATTGGTCTAAGGAGGGTTTAGAGAGTTTTTGGAGAGTTGATTTATCCAATTGATTTCAAGTTTTATTTCTCCGATAATAGAAAGAAAAACAACTGTGCAAGTTTCAAGTTGGATTCTATAAAGTTTTGAAGGTTCATTCTTAAATGTTAGGGTCAATTTGAGTTCTTTGGGACTTTCTAAGTCCAAATTTCAATGTTTCATATCTTATTGTTTGGTGTAAGTTTGAACTGCTCATTTTTATTAAAAGTGAATTGCCAGAATGAAGTTTATGACAGTGAACTATTTCTTTTAAATTTCTATATCAATTGTCATCATTTAAGGGTGTATATAGTTTCTAAGATATTCTCATACATTTAATTGAATTCAATCAACCATTCAATAGTAATTATGTAAAGCCTTATTTCTAAATTCAACTCATTTCAAGAGAGAAAAAACTGTCTTTTACTTCATACGCATTCTTCTTTTTCAAACAGTAGTTTCAATCTTCAATAATAATAAATCACATTCAAAGCATAGTGCAATTTTGAAACTAATGCAATCCTTTATTCATTTCCAATACAGATTTACAATCTTCTCTTTTCCTTTTTGATTTCTAAAATACAAAATACAATGCATGTAACATCTTTTACATTTCTTTTCCAAAACAGAGAGTAAAATAAATCCCCTTTACATTTCACAGTCCAATTTCAATCTTCCATTATCAATACAAATGGTTCCACATTACAAATATTATACAACTCATCCACTTCAAAGTGGGGAAGGATTACAAAAGAACTTGCTCAAAGGGAGGGACTGTCAAACTGTATATTCTTCTTGCTCCAAAATAGCAGCATGCTAGTTTCTTCATCTTTTCATCTTGATCACAACAAGGAAGGGGGAAAGGAAACGCTCTCCACCCAACCAAGACATCCAATGAGAAGGGAGAATCCATCCTTCCTCATTGGCCCCGAGCCCCAACCATATTGAAATAAGAGATGAGAATAAACACATGGAAACAATGCTTCCACAACAAACATACAATATTCCTTCACATGCATAAAACAATAAGAAACATAGTCCAAGAAAAAACAGCAGTTCACAACTACATTTGGAATCATTCACACAAAACTTAGGCTTGATCAAGCAAGCCAACAAGAGCAAGGAACTATGGGGAAACTACTTATGCCTCCCTATTTGGAATTGGGCATCCACCTAAAATCATACCGCCAATATAACATATCAAATCCCATAAACCTTATGTCTCCCAACCCCTCCTTATGCCCCCCCAAAGTTTCTCCCTTATGCCCCCCCAAGAGTAAGAAATGCAAGCTATTTATTTTCCAAGGTGGATCCCAATCCAAACTCCCTCCACAATAAAACTGATGCCCTTGGCATTCCCTTATGCCCCCCATTTTAAATCCCCATAGCCTTCTCCTACACCATGTCCTAAGCAGTCTACCCAACCAGCCAAGAACACATAACACATTCACCATTTCATACATGCATGCAAGAGAAAGAAAACATTCTAAAAAGGCTCAAGTTCCTACCTCTCCATACTAGAGTTTGTTCCAAGCTCACAAGCTTCCCAAAATCCAAATACAGTCCAAAATCAACAATGTCCAAGCATGCAAAAAGGCTCCAACTCCTTCCACAACAAGCTCCCAAAACAACAAAAAAATGTGCCCCCAAGAGGAATAAACAAAGTTTCAACAACCACAAACAAGCAAGGAGTTTTGAATTTAAAGGAGAGGGAAGAGAAGAGGATGATGTGGATCCATGTGGGATGCCACATCATTCTTCCTCAACCCCAAGAGGAAATTCAACATCATGCACCTAAACATAATAAATAAAAATGACAAATTAACTTACACACTCCAAAATAACCCATACTCCAAAAGGAATGAATTAAAAACATGTAAGAGAAGTGCAATTAAAACTTACAATTAGTCATTTCAAAATGCAATAAAAAGGCCTAAATTTAACCTCCAAACCATAGGTATGGTTGGTGAATCATTTTAAGAGGTGTGGGACAAGCTTAACTTGTCCCACAAGCCTCCAAATTTAGCCTCCAAGGACAAATTCGAATTCCTAAGAGGATGAAGTGTTTTTCACTCCAAAATCTATCTTACATTCTCTTACATATATCTTACACCTTCTTAGACATTTCTTACAACATTTCTTACACCTTTACATTTAAGATCAACAACTTCATTAATTACACTCTTATGACATATTTATTTATTTATTTTTACACATGATTATCCACAACATTAATGCACACATATAATGCTAAAGAAAAAGGTAACACATCACAAAATAAACACATGCAACATTAATAAATAAAACATTAATAAATACACAACCCATGGTCACATATAATGGAAATTCCTAACACATACAACACACACACACATAACAGTTGCTATGGTGACCTTGTTGAATTCACCTGAATTTCAATATGGTTAGTCTCAGGTCCCCGACATTGTTGTGATATTTTAAAATGCAAAAGGAAAATACCTCCTTCGGCCTCGTGGCCATATTAGAACATCCAAAATTATATAAACAACATTTCAAGATCATCTAAACATGCAAATCACAACAACATCAAGAAATCAACGCTATCATTTTAAATTAATTAATCAACTATATCATCATCAATAATCTACCATACTAGGTCTACTCTCAACATATCCAATGTGATATGTCCAAATTAACATCTATAATATGTCCATGTCAAACAATATATCATCATCCACATATAAAAATTTTTCTCTAATAACCATCATGTATAATAATTAAATCTAGATCAATAATAATCCATGATCTAACATTTAACCATCATCCCAAAACAAAACATAATAGTGTCCATAATATGATCCCAAAGATCAAGATCTCGTATCTAAAAGTGTCAAAGGGAAATGGGCAACCTCCTTAGACTCGCCTTCATTCTCGTAAGTCACTAGAACAAATGTGGAAACTACACTCGTAATACTGTGGCATCCTCTCAAGTGGTTACATTCTCATCGTATTTGTCCCACTACACCCGTAACTGATTAATCTCTTTGCCTCGAAGGCCCAGGGTCTTACGATCTATGATATGGATAGGCTCCACCGTCACCTACCCTTGATCCTACACCTGTAATGATATCTAGTCCAACACATGAGAAGGATCTGTAATGTATCTCCTAAGAACTAAAACATGAAACACATCATGTACGCGAGACACGTTGGGTGGCAATGCTAGATGGTAGGCCAAAGGGCCTATACCCTCCAAGATCTCAAAATGACCAACTAATCTAGGAGCTGACTTAGAACCTTTTCCATAATGGATAGGGTTCTTGTGTGGCTTGACACAAAGGAAACCCTTCATGCCCACATCAAAGCTATGGTTAATCCTATGCTAATCCACATACTTCTTCCACTGCCCGTATTTTGCCTCCTGTAACCTCCTCTTCCTGATCAACACTACTTGCTGCTCCATGTCCTAAAAAAGAGCTGGTCCAAGAGATACCATGTCCTCTAACCTGTCCCAGCTAAGTAGTGTCCTACACTATCTACCATACAAGGCCTGAAAAGGAGCCATTCCTAAAGAACTCTGAAAACTATTATTGTAGGAAAACTCTACTAAGTATAGGTACTCCTCCCACTTAGACTATTGATCCATCATGTACATCCTGAGCATATCCTCTAAAATATGATTCACTCACTCACTTTGTCCATCTGTCTCAGGGTGATATGTTGTGTTGAAGTTAATCCTCGTCTCGAGGTCATACTACATGGTAGTCTAGAAGCATGAAGTGTACAAAGGATCGTGGTCACAAATGATCTTCCAAAAAATCCCATGCAACCTGGTGATCTCATCCAAGTATACTCGTGCCACATATCTAGTGGTATAAGTGGTCTTCACTTTGGAGAAAAGTGAGCCACGTTTGTCAATTTATCAACCATAACCATAATGACGTTGTGGTGATATCTCGACATAGGTAGCCCAACAATGAAATCTATGGAAATGGTATCCCACTTCCATTCTAGTATGGTATGAGGATACTGAGAATACCGTTGGATGTTGATGCTTGGCCTTAACCCTCGGCACTCTAAATACTATGACATAAACTAAGCCATGTCTTGATGAATTCCTCTCCAGGTGGTACAACTATCGTAGGGTAGCATGCATATTCTTCACCCCAAGATGGGTTGATTAGGGTACACAATGTGCATCTACCAAGATGTCCCGCATCAAGCCTCCCTCTCTAGAACATATATCCTACGTCTATGCTTGAGAAGACTATTTGACTCTAAGGAAAAACCATCGAAATTCCCCTCAAGGGTTCTCGTGACTCAATCTCTGCTCGCGCATTGCAATGTAGAATCTGTCAAGAGGAAGTCTTTGAAGAATCTTGTTTCACAAATCTATGCCACCGTAGTGGCCATAGCCACATGTCTCCATCTACCGAGAGCGTCTGCTCTGCTACCAAATTTTCCTTCCCCTTCATATGCTCGATCTCCATGTCATACTCACAAAGAAAATCCATCCAATTCCATTGACGAGCGTTTAGATTGGGATGTCCGAAAAGGTGGAAAAGACTCGAAATGATCTATCCTTAGTGTGAATCTCTATCCAAGAAGAAAATGTCTCCATCTAACCAAAGCATGCATGACTACCACAAGCTCAAGATCATGGGTCGAGTAATTAATCTCATGATCTTTGGGTTTATGACACTTGAAAGCCACTACTTTGCCATCTTTCATCAACACACCTCTAAGTCCTGCTAACAAAGCATCTGTGCAAACAAAGAACTCACCCTGTGGATCCGGCATTACAAGAATGGGTGTTGTAGTGAGGCATTCCTTCAGTGTTCTAGAGGCCTACTCGCATCTATCCATCCAAACAAACTTATTCCCTTTTCTCGAAGGGAAATTATGGGGTGTGTAATCTAAGAGAAGTCCTAAACAAATCTCCTGTAGTAACTTGCTAATCCCATGAAGCTGCACACCTTGGTCACCGTAGTGGGTCTTTGGCCAATCCATAATGGATCTAATCTTTAAATGATTGATTTTGATACCTTCCTAGAAATAACATGACCCAAATACTACACCTCTATCTGAATGTGCCCTCGTGCTCCTCATGTGTACATGAGTATATCAAAATGTCATCAAGGAAGATGAGCACGAAGAGATCTAAAAAGGTCCCGAATACCCCATTCATCAAACTAATAAATTTTTTGGGGCTTTCATCAAACCAAAAGGAACCACTTGTGAACTCGTAGTGCCCATATCTCATGTGGAAAGTTGTCTTATGAATTTCCACCTCCAAATTCCTCAACTAATGGTAGCACGACTTGAGATCAATCTTCTAGAGAACACAATGGATCCCTTCATCCGATCAAACAAGTCATCAATACAAGGAAGAGGATAATGATTCTTGATCATTACCTTTTCAACCGGCGGTAGTCAATACAAAACCACAAGGATCCCTCCTCCTTCACAAAGATCACCAATACACCCCAAGGGGATACACTAGGATGGATAAGGCCCTTCTCCAAAAGGCCCTCAAGCTGCAACTTGAGCTCATAGAGCTATGGGGTGGTCATCCGATAAGGTGCCCATGAGATAGGCTCTACTCAAGGAACTAAATCTATATGAAAATCAATATCACTTAGGGGTGGCATCCTTGGTAGCTCCCCTAGAACAAAATCAAAAAAATCTCTCAAAATGGGATGATCATCTAGTGATGGTCCACTAGACCCATCCTCCGATCATCACACTTGACTATAATAGAATGCATCTCGATAACCCCATCACACACACCACTTAAGATTCATAGTGGAGATGGTGCGAATCGAAACAGGTCTCCTAACTCTTAAGATCACTGATTCAACTCCTAAATCATCTGCACAAGCTATAGTCTTGTGGTAAAAATCCATCCTAGCCCTATGTGCAGACAACCAATCCATACCCAAAATGACTCCATACGAGCCCAAAAGAAGAATATGGAGATATGAGATAGTGGTGAAAGGTCCCAAATCCACTACACACTCCTTAACTAAGGATTCCATAGAGATCTTAGCTCCATAAGCCATCTCGACATCCTAACTATGACCCTACCTAACTGCCACCAAATTGCATCGCTCTACTAAAGATAGTGCAATTAAAGAATCAAAAGAACAAGAATCAAACAATACGGGGATAGGAATACAACAAACGCTACCTATTGTATCAATGATCGTGCTATAGTGCTTTGTCGTGCAGTTCTCAACCACTACATAGATCTTGTAACTGTGTCCCATTTTACTAACTGTCATCTTAGAAACTTGTGCCTTACCCTTGTTAGGGTTCCTTGGGCAATCTCTCAAAAATGTCCAACAAATCCACATCCAAAGCAACCACCTGATCCTCTCCAAGGAGTAGTACCTCCAATAGGTGCACTAGAAGCTCGTGGTGTGGATCACGATGATTCAGCTACGGTCTGCTACGACCTCTATTAGCAAGCTTTTGTTGAATGAGATCTAGGTCCACCTTGTGTCCTAATGGGTTCTCTAGGAGGAGGCCCCATATCCCAGCCTCTTTGTGCATCAGCTCTTTGTGGAGGTCTATAAGGTGGGTAGGACTGCTAATACTGCTGTTGTGGCCTAAAGGATGACTATGCTATACCCTAGACACCACGAGGAGGAGGAGATGAACCCCTTGATCTACTGTACTACACCTACCGAATGCGGATCCTAACTCGAGTCTCTAGCCTACATGGTTTTATTCAGAGTCTCCTCTCTAAAATATAGGCCTTCTCAATGGCCTCTACTAAAGTCTATGGATAGTGAATCCACACTGCACCTCCAATATCCAAATTCAGGCCCCAAATGAACCTATGAATCCACACCTACTCATCCTACATATACTCTACATACTAGAGTAGATCTAGAAATCTACTCTCATACTTGGCTACATAAAAAGAAGCTTGTCACGAGTAATGGAACTCATTGATTCTTTGTTGGATGAACCTCTGTGATAGATACCTACTCTTGAACCTCTCCTCAAAAATCTCCAAGGTCACTGTCTCTGAATCTACATGGAGATTTTTCTCCTCTGTCCTCCACCACACTCCAGCTCCATTCCTCAGTAGATGGATCACAACATGATATTTCATGTTGCTAGAATAAGGATAAATCTTGAAGTAACGCTCAAGATCACTAACCAAGCCTCTTCTTAAAAACCACTTGTATCACCCGATAATGTGAGGGCTGAAGCTTTAGGATCTCCCTGATGTGATCCACTGCCATGTTCTATCAGCATCTAGGTCTCTCAAAGCACACTCATCCCTAAGTCTATGGCTCCGAGACCTCTCTCTATTCTCTGGAACTCTATCACCATGTATCCTAGGTGTTGACTCTACTCGATTGACTCGCATGGGAGTTCTCTCCTCTATGCTCCTCGCTGCATTGAGGAGATAAGCGACCCCGACCCTCAATAGAAGGGGTTCTATCATGACTAGGTGCATGTCCTCCTCCTAATCCTCCGCATAGAGTGGCATTGACATCCTGAAGTGTCTATAGAATCTGAGGTAGAATAGTTGCTACACCTTGATCCGGTGGTGGTGGTGGTGGTGGTGAGTCTGAGTCTCTATGAAAGTTCCTCTCACTCTGTCTAAGCCTCCTACATAGACTAAAGTGAGATTTCATTCATTTTTCTAAGTTTTACACAACTTCCATGTTTACTAAAATATATAATTTCTTGCTAAGTTATTTTCTAGATTTACAAGTGTACTAGGTTTAATTTTTCATGTCTCAATTTTTCTAGTGTGCCCAATGGTCCAAGCCTTTGAACCACCACTCTAATACCAAACTGTAATGACCATTTAAACAAACCACTTGAGACCCAAAAAACAACCTAGGGTTAGCTATAAAATTATGGGGTAACTTTTTTTGCTTTGAAGTGTCTATAACCAGGTTGGAAGACATCAGTTTTCACTAACAGGTTTCAGAACAAGACCAATGTACTACAACATATTTTTTCCTTCATTAATTAATATCAAGTTCAAAAGGTTCAAATTTTAGGGTTATTATGTTTTAGTTAGGTTCAAGGAGTAGTTTACCCCATTCCTGCTCTCTAACAGGCTTAGAGTTTCAACTAGATTTTTCTCCTACTTAATGATTCCAAAATTTCCCTAAACCATTCCCAATGGATAGGAAATTTTCTCACCTTTCCAATGATATAAGGAAGTCCTCCTAACTCCAAGTAGAACTCAAGATATATGCGGGCAGAGTTCCTAGGGAAAAGTTTCCCTACGTCGGACACGTGTCAAGAGGAGGTGAAAGGGCCTTCAATAGGTTGGTGGGTCACGAGGTAACTTAGGAATTTTTCCCAATGCACGGGCACAAAGACAACCATTCTTCCATACCTCTGTGGGTCCCTGGAGTACACGTGTCACTACCCGGTTGGTTGAGAGGAACGACAGGGCTAAGCGGAGCAAGTTGAGGCTTTAAGTCTCTTTCACCAAAATTCACAAGGGACTGAATTGGTCCACTCCTCCGTGGTTGCCATGAGGTCACCACATGTCATACAATTGGTTGAGCAAGGGGAGAAAGGGGCGGTGGGAGATCTTAAGGAAATAAGTTGAAGGAGGGTTTCAAAGGCCCAAAAGCTCACGCCGGTCCACACGCCTGTGAAAAGATGTTTTCAAAGCAAGGTGGGGATTACTGGGACGTGGATATAAAGGGGTATTTTTCCCAAAGGCCAGAACAACAAAAGGAAAAAGGGGTCCACCCTCCCCGTTGCCACCCATAAGGTGCCACGTGGCACCTTCTCATTAGCTATGGTCCAAGGTAGGCCAAATTGAAAATTTTCCAAATTTTTAAAAAAGGTTTAAGAGTTAGAATGATAAGGTTGTGGGATGGTGAGGGCCATGGAATTTTTAGGGAATTTTTCCAAAGTTAAAATTTATATTTTTAAAGTGAGATTAAATTTTATTATTTTTTGAATGCCAAATTGAAGTAAAACTTCAAATGGCCATAATTTTGATAGGAAGCTCAGATTTGGACAAACAAGGAATTTTCGGAAAGATCTCGATGCCCTATTTACACACGAGTCATAAATTTTTAATTTGATGAAGTTTAAGTGGTCAATTTAATGAAAAAAATATGCAGGCTTATAAATTAGTGCACTGGCAATTTTCAACTTCTCAACTTGGTTAAATTAGATCTCCTCCTTCACTCAACATGTCAAATAGACATGGAGGATTGGTCTAGGGAGGGTTTAGAGTGTTTTCAAAGAGTTGATTTATCCAATTGATTTCAAATTTTATTTCTCTGACAATAGACAGAAAAATGACTGTGCAAGTTTCAAGTTGGATTCTATAAAGTTTTGAAGGTTCATTCTTAAATGTTAGGGTCAATTTGAGTTCTTTGGGACTTACTAAGTCTAAATTTCAATGTTTCATATCTTATTGTTTGGTGTAAGTTTGAACTTCTCATTTTTATTAAAAGTGAATTGTCAGAATGAAGTTTATGACAGTGAACTATTTCTTTTAAATTTGTATATCAATTTTTATCATTTACGGGTGTATATAGTTTCTAAGCTATTCTCATACATTTAATTGAATTCAATCAACCATTCAATAGTAATTATGCAAATCCTTATTTCTAAATTCAACTCATTTCAAGAGAGAAAAACACTATCTTTTACTTCATATGCATTCTTCTTTTTTAAAAAAGAGTTTCAATCTTCAATAATAATAAATCACATTCAAAGCACAGTGAAATTTTGAAATTAGTGCAATCCTTTATTCATTTCAAATATAGCTTTACAATCTTCTCTTTTCCTTTTTGATTTCTAAAATAAAAAATACAATGCATGTAACATCTTTTACATTTCTTTTCCAAAACAGAGAGTAAAATAAATCCCCTTTACATTTCACAGTCCAATTTCAATCTTCCATTATCAATACAAATGGTTCCACATAAAAATATTATACAACTCACCCACTTTAAAGTGGTGAAGGATTACAAAAGAACTTACACAAAGGTAGGGACTTTCAAACTATATGTTCTCCTTGCTCCAAAATAGTAGCATGCTAGTTTCTTTGCCTTTTCATCTTGATCACAACAAGGAAGGGGAAAGGCAATGCTCTCCACCCAAACCAAGACATCTAATGGGAAGGGATAAGTCATCCTTCCTCATTAGCCCCTGAGCCCCAACCATATTGAAATAAGAGATGAGAATCAACACATGACAACAATTCTTCCACAACAAACATACATTATTCATTCACATGCTTAAAACAATAAGAAACATAGTCCAAGCAAAAACAACAGTTCACATCTACTTTTGGAACCATTCACACAAAACATAGGCTTGATCAAGCAAGCCAACAAGAGCAAGGAACTATGGGGAAACTATTTATGCCTCCCTGTTTGGAATTGGGCATCCACCTAAAATCATACCACCAATATAACATATCAAATCCGATAAACCTTATGTCTCCCAACCCCTCCTTATGCCACCCCAAAGTTTCTCCCTTATTCCCCCTTAAAGAGTAAGAAATGCAAGATATTTATTTTCCAAGGTGGATCCCAATCCAAAATATCTCCATAATAAAATTGAAATCCCCATAGCCTTATCCTACACCATGTCCTAAGTAGTCTACCCAACCAGCTAAGAACACATAACACATTCACCATTTCATACATGCATGCAATAGAAAGAAAACATTCTAAAAATATTCAAGTTCCTACCTCTCCATACTGGAGTTTGTTCCAAGATCACGAGATTTCCAAAAGCCAAATACGGTCAAAATTAGTAATGTCGGAGCATGAATAAAGGCTCCAACTCGTTCCAAAACGAGCTCCCAAATTAGCAATCAAAAATGCACCCCCAAGAGGAATAGACAAAGTTTCAACAACTACAAACAAGCAAGGAGTTTTGAATTTAAAGGAGAGGGAAGAGAATAGGATGATGTGGAGCCATTTGGGATTCCACATCATTATTCCTCAACCCCAAGAGGAAATTCAACATCATGCACCTAAACATAATAAATAAAAATGACAAATTAACTTACACACTCCAAAATAACCCATACTCCAAAAGGACTGAATTAAAAACATGTAAGAGAAGTGCAATTAAAACTTACAATTAGTCATTTCAAAATGCAATAAAAAGGCCTAAATTTAACCTCCAAACCATAGGTATGGTTGGTGAATCATTTTAAGAGGTGTGGGACAAGCTTAACTTGTCCCACAAGCCTCCAAATTTAGCCTCCAAGGACAAAATCGAATTCCTAAGAGGATGAAGTGTTTTTCACTCCAAAAATGTATCTTACATTCTCTTAAATATCTCTTACACCTTCTTACACAATTCTTACAACATTTCTTACACCTTTAAATTTAAGATCAACAACTTCATTAATTAAATTATTATGACATATTGATTTATTTATTTTTACACATGATTATCCACAACATTAACACAACATATAATGCTAAAGAAAAAGGTAACACCTCACAAAATAAACACATGCAACATTAATAAAGAAACCACATTAATAAATGCACAACCCATGGTCACATATAATGGAAATTCCCCCATGGAAATCCCTAACACATACACACACACACACACACAATAGTTGCCATGGTGACCTTGTTGAATTCACCCAGAATTTCAATATGGTTAGTCTCTAGTCCCTCGACATTGTTGTGATATTTAACCTACAAAATGTAAATACCTCCTTCGGCCTCATGGCCATATCAGAACATCCAAAATGATATAAACAACATTTCAAGATCATCTAAACATGTGAATCACAACAACATCAAGAAATCAACACTATCATTTTCAATTAATTAATCAACTATATCATCATCAATAATCTACCATACTAGGTCTACTCAACATATCCAATGTCATATGTCCAAATCAACATCTATAATATGTCCATGTCAAACAGTATATCATCATCCACATATAAAAATGTCTCTAATAACCATCATGCATAATAATTGAATCTAGATCAATAATAATCCATGATCTAACATCTAACCATCATACTAAAACAAAACATAATAGTGTCCATAATATGATCACAGTATCAAGATTAGTATCTAAAAGTGCCAAAGGGAAGTGGGCATAACATAATAACCATGCTACCACCTAAGTGAGAGAGAGCTGACCCGGTGAGGTTGTAATACACCTAATAAATAAATAAAAACAAAGAAAATGCCACTCTTAAAAACAACCCCCTTCATCGTAACTTAGGATGAGCTAAGAAAAGTCAGGAAAAACACATAGAGAATGAAAATGGGTCCTAGAAACTAATCCTTGTGAGGTACCCATGCACACAAAACTCTCAAAAAGTTGAGTTAAAGAAGAAAACCCCTGTGGGAAATAACTCCCCAAAAATGTGAGACAAACTCCCTCAAGTAGACCTGGAGAAGAAAGAGAAGAAATGGGTACAAGAAACATGGCTTGATAAGGTACCCAAAAACAATCATACTCAAGACTAGAGAGACAAAGATGAGAGGACAAGAAGGTCCTCAAAGAAATGTGTCTATAATGTGGTTCTTCACACAAAGACTAAAGAGAATTTTTCTACATTGAACAATTTTCCTTCCCTTGGGAATAATAGAAAATGAGTACTGGTAGTTGGCCCTTTCCACGAATGAAAAAGAAGCATGGACTACTCTTAAATCTAACTTTGATATGTAATTGGATGGATACGTAAGGCTGGAAAACGAGTGCACATGAGATAAAGATAACGCGAAGATAGTGTGTGTGTTAGTGAGAGAAGAACATGGGGGCCATTGACCCTTAGAAAGGGATCCACAAGAAGAGGTGGATCGTGAAGAATATCTGAAATGGTGGAAGTGACAAGTTTCCCTAGGGAAGCACTCCCAATATGAGAGATAGATAGGTCCTCCAAGATGTGTGATGACTTAAATGGAGCCTACAATGCAACACATCAAGTAGGAGGAAAATATTGTTGGATAGAGATATTGGAAGGCCAAGGTGAAGCAACTTGGAACTCAATGGAAGAATCAAGTGTAGGAAGAGTTTCATCAACTAATAAATCAATATGTGAGGGAGCACAAGGGGTAATGGTTACATTTGTATCATAGAAAGGGTCTCCAATCAAACACAAGTGTGAAGAGTGAATGAAAACATGAACATGGTCAATAATGAGCTCTATAGTGGTAATAGTAGTGTGAGTGGTCTCAAAAGAAAGGTCCTGATGAGGACACTCAACAAGGGAATCCCAACAAGAAACATGCAGATAGGAACGCTCAGCAATGGAAGGGATTTGGAAAGGGGGATAATCCATGGTACCACAATACTGGTCTAGGAAAGCGTCACTCTCAAATGGTGAAGCAATATTTCCATACAACTATCGAATAATGGACAAGGAATTGAAAGGGCACTTAGTGTGCATGAAAAAACATGGGATATCCATAGAAAAACTAAGACCAAGAAGGCCATAGAACTCATAGTGAAGTTAAACCACTCATCCCTCTTTAAAGGCTAAAGATGCTCAAGAACAAGATTATGGAGGTAGGGCATCTAATCATGTACAATCTGTTGTCTAATGATTCCTTACTTCCATGTCAAATAGTTCTCAAAATTGATAAAAAAAATAGATCGATGGAACTCCATAGTGCGGATAAACCCCAAAAGGATCCCAGATGGCACTTTATAACTTAGTGTGACCCGCCCAAAATGCAACACTTTATTAAGTATCGCGTTTACAAAAATTTATAATCACATCATGTAGTGTGTGAAAAATCATGAAAATTTTATAAAAAAATCTCTCAAAACCGAGCAATAGGTCAAAATTTATAGGAAAAAATGATTCTCACAACTGATGGAAAAGGCCAATAATCCCTATTGACGAATTAAAAAATTTCCCAAACTACATACAAGGAGGGTTTTATGTGTACTCTTTGGAAATGGCATCATATTTTAGATATGGTGTGTTTTTCTTGCAAGGGGAGATTAGCCTCTTGCCAACCACGAGACCTCATCCTCCGTCTTCAACGCTTATAGGAAAGGCATAGATTAACAAAAAAATGGGTCCCAAAATTATTTGAATGCAAAGATTGAATGTTTTTCACCTTAAATCATTAAAAATTGGATTTTTTTACCTTCAAATAATTCTAAAATGGATGGGCTGAAGGTGTGAAGCCATGTGGAGTTGTTGCAGAGGATGATTGAGGTAGAAATAGCTCATCGAGTCAATGGGCAAGTTGAATCCTAGTTTTGCAAAGAGTGCATAGGCCATTTGGGTGCCTATGCATGAGTTAGGAGTGATGGAGGAAGACCGTAACTTGCCGGCACGTCGAGGCATTTTTCAATGGTTGACGATAAACCACCGCATCTTAGCATTTTTTGGTCTGCATTGAACGTTAAGCGCCAGATAGTCAACACCGACGTGTCGGAAATTTATGTTCGGTGAGCGATGGCTCACCGGGGTAATCTGGCCGAGTTGGTACATGTGGACCGAATTATGGAAGTGACTCCTAGAGTCATGCAAGAGAGGAAAGAACACCGAGTTGGACTTAGAGGGCCCAAGATGGAAAGTAATTGTTGGGTCTACTACACCTTTGTGTTGTGGGTCAGCACGTCTGTGTAAGGCCGAAGCGTGTGTGAGCAAGTAGTCGTGTTCAAGAAGAGGGGGTCTTGAATAAGAATCGTGAGGTAAGTTGAGAGCCGCCAAGTCGATACGTAAGGCCACGGGGTGGTTGAAACAAAATGGTTGAGGAGATCTTATGTTGGTAGGGTTGTAATGGTGATGGAAGAATTATAATAGTGATGGGAGATTGCAAGAGGCGATCATGCCACGTATAATATTTGCAGTATCCATCGAGGTAGTGCACCTATAGGAGATTTGGTGAGAAAAATTAGCAAGTAGTGTATCTGCAAAGTGAGTACGGTCATGATACACCGGGGTGATTGGCTTAGAACATAACTACATACCTAAGTAGTGCAAAGTGTAAGGGAACATAGCTGAGCTCATAAAGAAATGCAAAGGGAAGTAAGAGTGAAGAGAGGGTGGATGTCTCGAGTTTAATGAAGGAGCCATGATCAAGGCACAAGAAACACAAAATCAAGGTAGAAACCTAGGTTATCAACCATGAGCATCCAATGAGCACGAAGACCAACGAATTAAAGAAGGCAATGTAGTCTCGTGAGTGGCGGAGAATGCAGCGACCAACACGGAGTCGGGATCAAAATTAACCCATAGGCGTGAATGCAACGAACAAAGAAACAAACAAGGTGTCAATGCAAACAATCTTGAACCATGTATTTGAAGACCAGACAAATGCACAAGCACAATCGATCCATCTAGCCAAGAACGTAATTGAAAATGCAAGGGACGAGTAAGTAACCAAGAAAGATATGAGTTGTTTGGAAAGCTAGGTTCCCTTCTCGGTGAGTGGGACTGATTTGGTCCTAGAAGTCGGACATCCAACCATTCAAACTCAAAAAAAATATGCTTTCAAACCTGCAATTTTCTCCGACATGTACACACAAAGTACCAACCAAGAAACCACACCCAAAGACACAAAACCAAGTACATGTATCCTTAACAAAATGCAACTAGAGCACAAATAAAAGTTGAGAAGTTTCACATGAAACTACGAGGTGGTGAGTAGTAGGAAAACGAAGAAAGAAACATGATTTTGATCCTCAAGCTCGATATCATGACGGAGGGGGAAGGTAAAATATTTTGAGGGTATCCATGTGCATCAAGGAGTTCAGATTAACCACTGAATTGTTTTGCTTAAAGATCCAAGCAATAACTCAACCATGGAGACAATGTGCATGCATTACAAACAAGGCTCAATACCATGCTCATAGATCAAGTACAAAAGGTGTAACTATAGGGGAGTTATAAGTAAATCCCATTTATCAACAATGATACCTCCATGATGGAGAATAGGATTTACTTTCCAAAAGGGGAATGTAACTTATATGATGCATACCTACACATATGACAGATTCCATGAGGAAATTTTTCATAACTAATATGAAACCTAAGATCTATGCTCCCACCTAAGTGAGATGACTCACCTGGTGAGGTGGTAATACACCTAATAAATAAATAAAAGGTGAAAAAATGCCACTCACACCAACACATACACCTTCAAACCCTTTTCAAAAATGCATCCTAATTCACACAATATTGCTCACATATGGAATAATTTGGATGAATTCTTTTACATTATAGATCTTAAAATCTCCTAAGACATTTACACACCTTCTCGGATCTGTCTTGGTGCCCTCATATCAGTTTCACTCTCTTATCTAGCTCACATGTTTTCCCTTTCACAACACTTGCTCAATTATGTACTATAAATGCACTTTTATACATGAATACTCTTATAAAAATGACTAGGCCAGCCATGACCCTTAATTTTGGTCATAACAACTTAAAAATATACCTACACATTCACATAAACCAACATGAAATACCCATATGGGTTGGAAACGCATCAAGACATTCAAACGTTCACAACTAGGAAAAGAAGCCTAAATCCTTCTCCAATGAGCATATAAAGGACTCCAAACACTCACAACTACTATGTCAATCCTCCAAAGGCTTCACACATGTGTAAAATAACATATAAACATCATCAACCTAACCTAGAACATCTGCATCATTTAGTTTCTACATACTTCCACGAAGTAGTATTATTTCCTACTCAAATCGGGAACCTCCAGGAACCAATATTCATTAATGAATCTCAAGATCACACTTAAAAACCTCAACTATTCCATGTAACCACTAATTATAAATATAATTTCATGTATAACATCACCATATATTTTATACCTCATGAAATTCTCAACAATGCATACAAAATTGCTTGTCCTCTTTAAAACCTGAATCGCCCAAGAACCTATTTTGGAAACTCAACTATTTTTCACCCTTTTTACACATTTAAGCCCTATAAATTCATTTAATAGGAAGGAAATTTATCCCTCTTCAATCTCAAGTGGATATCTAACATCAGCTAAAAAAAATCATTTGTTTTCTACATCAATCTTCTCACCAAAACCCTGTTGTCTTAAACCATTAAAACTAGGTAAACTTACAACCTAAATCCTACCACCTAACTTGACTTCCAGAGATCAAAAAAATCATCCAACACATCACATGATATGTATAAAACACCTAAAAGTCCATTAAACTTCATCACCATGCTCACAAGTTCTTAAGCAGTTCAATTCACAAAGATTGCTTAAACTGCCCTTTTAGCCCAAAAAATAGTCAACTTGTTTGAATTTGTGTAGATCATCCAATCACCTTAGGAATCTCTAAAAATACTCAAAAAATGTATCATATCTCACATAGATCTTAGAACACTAAATTATTCATATGATCTAATGGTAAACCTAAGAGTAAAACTTTCTTTCTGGGCTCGGGGTTTTTAAGTGGGCTCCACTAAGTGTTATGACTTGAAACCGCAACCATATTAAATGCGGGAGAGTGCTCTCTATCATTAAATCCTCAAATTTGACGATCCAATACATTCTGAGCTCATACCATCAAGTTTTATTCCATCTCGTAGCAAACTAGGGTTTTTGGAGGGTTTTGACCTTCTTACCTTCTTAACATTCATTCATAAAGCATAAACCCTCATTTAACAACATTCCAACTATGAAACTTTCTTATCTTCATACTTCATCATCATTGAAATGCTCAAGGTCCCACATAAAGGTTATACATTCTAAGAAGGCAAATTTCTCTCATATCGAGCTAGAAAACATGCTTTCTAAAACAACATTTTAGTTGAAACACCATATCTTGGAAAATATTCAGCATCAAAACCTTAAATTTTTCCCACAACACCATTCCAAACTCTTCTAACATATCATATGATCACTTATTCATAAATATCTCTACATCTTCACAACCACTAGGACATGCATGAATAGGCCTTAGGGTTTTATATGGTTTAGGCCATAACATTTTTTTCTAAAACCAAACTAAAGCATGAAACCTCTTCTAAATTCCTCTACATGTGGAAAAAAATCTTACATACCTCCATGAGTGTCTTCAAATATGCACACAAACTTGTAAGGGACTGGTATGCCTTATTAGGCCTCCATGCACTACAGTTATGTCTATTTTAGATTGAGATCAAGTAGGCCAACACCATAACTCTACTTCCAAACTCTCCAAACAGTCCTAAAACACTTGAGACAACATGTTTGATACCCCTACATACTTCCATGAGCTCACATATCTCTCAAACTGATTATCATGCTCCATTTGACTTCCAAGCACCTATAATAGGTCTACATGGGCACATGTAAACATTTTTCAGGTTGCAGACGGGCTCAAAAATGGAGGAGCACGATCGGCTAAGGAGGAAACTAATGTAAAAGAAACTAGAGGCTCTCAGGAGAAAAATGGGGAAAGGCTCAAAGTATTCAAGATTCACAAATGATTTAGAACAAGCCCAAATTGGCTAAGTTTGGAGGAGATGGTGGAAGCTTCCACATGCCTCATTCGCTCGTATCCAAAAATTAAATCCAAAAGTGGAGACTCAAACAAGCGCCAAGCCTCCACGTGTCTAGAACCCCAAAAGTTACACTAGCCATTAAAAAGTCTAAGAGTCAGTGAGAGGGTGCCAAGTGTCTCAATGGCGCACATTCAAAGGCGGGGCCCAAAGTAGAGACTCAAACATGCACCAGCCCATCACATAGTCGGGGTTTGATAAAATCATCGGCTGAATCAGCTAAGTATCGTAGACTCACAGAAGGTGCCACATGTTATCATGGTGCATATTTAAAGGTAAATCTAAAAGCGGGTTCCCCAAACAAGTGCCAAGTCTCCACGTGTCCCGGGTCAGACATATGGCCCCGCCAAACAAAAGGACTTAGCCAAAACATAAGGAAACAAAGAAAATCTGTGGAAGGTGCCACGTGTCTCTTCGGTACAACTTCAAAAGTAAAATCCAAAAGTGGTCCCCAAACACATCCTCGGCTCGCCATGTGGCCATGTTGAAAAGTCAACACGGGAAGGTTTGTCATCAGAGGTAATTCAAAATTTTTTGCTCAAAAGGTGTAAAGTATAAAAATGAGATGCACCTCCATTGATGCCCAAGGAGCCATGTGTTAATCCTAATTTACATGTGGTCTGACAAGCCTAGGGAGGATTTTTCACCCAAATGAAAAATGTGGAGCAATGGGCCGAAGATGGTTTTTTGACATAAATGAATTACGGGGCTACAGAGATTTTTTTGCATTTTCTATTTTCGGTGCCAAAAGCGTAAGTCCATTTCAGCCCGTGAGACCCGTTCGGCTAACTTGTTTTCACCATTTTTGTAAGGACCCGACTCAAACATTCAAATGGACATATCTTTCAATTCAGTGCCCGAAATCCAACAAATTTGGTACCATTGGAAAGGTCTCAACCTCTTCTATGCCATGGAAACTTGAAACTTTAATTTCAAGGAGGTTTGGTGGGTGAAAAATAGGAAACATCTTCATGCCATTAATATGCAATCCGATTGTCCCCACCAACCAAATCAGATTGATTCGATCCATTTTTCTCCCTTCTTCAACATGCCGAATAGACATAGAATGGTGAATTTGACAGATTGTGGGAAGATTTTAACATTGATGGGTGATGGTTGAGCTTCAAAATCAAGTTTCCCTCCTCTTTTCTTCTTCTCCCTTCACTACATCTATAAAAGGAGCTAGGCTCATTGTAAAGGGTTGGACATTTCTATTTTACACCCTCACTTCTCCTCTGGTTTGTAGACAAGTTCATGGAGTCCAAACCTCCCATTGAAGTTGTAATACATAGTTTTACCTCTTGGCTAACTATAGTGTACTGAATCAACTATGGAGCAATAATATATGTCCATGGGTGATTCTCAACCCTCTCATGTGTTCATTATTATCTTTTGATCTCTCATTGTAGTTTGGTTATCTGTGCATGGTGGTCATATTACATTTTTGTGGTCTATGTTAAATTGCAAAAACTTGTGTTTAACATTCCTTTGGTGCATCACCTTGTTAGCTTAGGTTTATTTCTTTTTTGCATCTTCTCAACCTTGTCTTATTGGTAAGATAGAGTAGGTTTAGAGTATATCCTCTGCAAATTATTTGTGTGCACTTGAATAGAGGAATAGGAACCGACCTTCATCCAGAGAGTTCTCTCGATTTCAAAAATCCACAATTTGAGAGATGCTCCATGTTATGCTATAACATTGAGAGTCTCAACGCAATAGGTTACAGACATTCAAGGGTGTTGTGATTTTGCACTAATAGTTTTACATGCCCGATGGGACCAAGAGGTCTCCATTTTTATTGCAGCAATATTGATGTGCACTTGTTTTAAGTTTTTCAGCTTTAAGAAGCTTTGAAAGTAGCACATCGACAACACCAAAAGAGGTAGAGCCCAATGGTTTCAAAGCAACCCAGGATCGGTAGATTCATGAGAAGGATTCATACTAGATCAAGAGCTATAGAAGAAGGAATGTTTGTCTATCTACACTTATCCCTAGAAAGAGTGGGAAGACGGAGAAGAGCCTAAAGGTCTCCATCTCCACCAAAATGAACCTTGTCAACACCTCCCCTAGTAGGCCTTTCATCCAATCAACAAGGGTTCTTAGGCCAATCATAATGGCACAACCACCCAACCCCTATGTCAATTTCACTTGGTAGTAGCCCACTCACTCTCAATGCACAAAATCTAGTCCCAGTTGCAGCATTAAAGAGCATCCCATATTTCACTAGAGAGAACTAGACTTCTCCTAGTGATCACATTCAAGACATTGCAAATGTCTCGCATAATTCATGAGATCACTGAGATGGACATTGCAGTCAAATTTTTAGCCTCTTCACTCAAGGGTAAAGCTTCGTAATGGTTCAGGAGTCTAACAATCAGGCTCTATTCAGAATTGGGACCATCTGTGTAGAGCTCTTCATAATCAATTTGGAGAGAAGGGAGATAATCTATCCTTGTTGGAACAACTGACAACAATCAAGAGGGCCCCTAATGAGTAGTTGATAGATTTCAACCTCATATTTCAAAGGACATGGGATAGGATTCCATTGGCCGTGAGGCCCATCAGATGAAGGTGCTTTCTTATACTTTCTTAGAGCTTTAAATTTTGATATTGCCTTAATGATTCAATCAATGGGAGGCACAACCTTACCTGCAACTTATGAAATTTCCATTAGATCTGAAAATTGTTTAATTTAGGCTAGTAAAATTGCTCCTAGGCCACCTATGCCTCTGTATCTAGAACTAGGAGCTCCAAGTACTAGTCAAACACCCACATTAGCTCCCATACCCACTCTAAGGAATCAAAGTTCAATTGAAGCTTCCACCTCATCTTCTAGCACTTAAAAAGAGTTACAAGAGGTTATAAAACAACTATAGAACCTAGGGAATGAGGTAGTGACCATCAAGAGGCAACAAGCTCAGATTTCTAGGTAATATTATCCTCAAAATTAGTATCAATCTAGGCCCTCATACTAGTAAAATAGACCACCAGCTCAGGTTGCAAAGTCAAAATGAAAACTAAGGACAACCTCAAGGTTTTAGGCCTTTTGAACCATATGATCCAAACACCACTTCAACATCAAGGGCCTTGGTTAAAACACAAAACAATATGGCACAAGAATATGATTGAGGTTTCTCATGCAATCATCCCCTTAACAAGTCGATGTGTTTCAATGGTACACTGACCTAGGACTTGATGGTATAGAACATTGGTGTGTCCCAAGAGCCTAGTCAAGAGGAAAATCAGCAGCAAGAAACCTAGAAAGAGGCACCTCCAAGTGAGACCATGCTTGTCAATTGGCAGGATGAATATTTCTGTGGGATGAATCAAACACCTTCTCAAAGTGTAGCTACCAATACATGGTCCAAGAAAAGGAATATTGGAGAGGGACGATTATCAAACTTAGGTAATCCTTAACCCTCTATTATTCCACAAGGTATTGGCACTCAAATTACAACTCCCAATGTGTAGAGTCAGCCCAAGACACCTCTATACCCACTCAGACACCAATTGTATCGACCCATGTGCAAGAGAAGAGTGTGCAAGGAAAGGGGAAACAAAAAGATAGCTCATCCCCATTTAACATCATTGAACAAATGAAGAAAACAAATGTGAATATTTCAATGTGGGATTCATTGGCTATCCCAGGGTAGAGAGACTTGTTTTGTAACGATTCTATGGCCAATTGGTCAACCTCAAATCAGCCCCCAACCAACAAGAGAAAGTGCTTACCAATGTTTCTCAGTCTGAAGGAAACCATGGGGAAAACAAGGTAAGAATATAAAGCCCCTCTTTTCTATGATTCATTGATCATTAGGGATAAATTGGTACATTATTGCATGATTGATTCGGGAGCAAGTAGCTCTTTAATGCCGAAGAAAATAGCTGATCGATTGGGTATTCAATATGAATTCATCTCCAAGGTCATAGTACAATTAGATGGGAAAACAATAACAATGGTTGGATTCATAAAGGATTTGAGCCTCACATTACATGCATGCCCCAATGTGACTGTATTGAAAAATTTATCAGTCATAGACTTGCCACCACATTTTGTATTGTGTTTGTCAAGAGACTTCACTACTAAAATTGGAGGCTATTTGTCTGGCGATTGGATTGTCGGACATGTTTTTAGAACAAGGTATGGAGCTAAGGCTATGATTAGATCTGAGCCCATTGTAGATTCCCATATTGAGCCTCATGTACCTAGCCCAATCAATGTGAACTGTTCAACTTTTGATTAGGAGGACCTCCCAAGCACTTGTGAGGAAGATACCAAGGTTGGATGTATTGCACATTTGACCCTCGACGAATGGGTGAATGAGAGGCATGTTTTTTACCCTTATAAGGAAATGGAGGAATCTACTTTTTACATGAGGAGAATCATCCTCTTCCTAACATCACTAAGCCAGACCACAAGGATGATAATGAGGTATGGTAGTTATTCTTTGATGGCTCAAGAAGTGAACAAGGAGCTAAAGGAGAAGCTATGCTTGGTTCCCCCTAAGGTATGAAATATTACTCAGCCTCCCATTTCAAATTTTCTTTCTCAAACAACAAAATAGAGTAGGAGGCTTTCATCCATGGACTACATTGGGAAAGAAAGAGAAGGATAAAAAATCTGCTAGTGTTTAGCGATAGTGAGTTGGTTGTGAATCAAGTCCGAGGACAAAATGTCAAAAATGATCGATTAAAAACTACAAAAACTAGGCATAGGACCTCATCAAATATTTTGAGCCATTCAGCATCAATTCCATCCCAAGGAAGAAGAAGTGAAGCGAGATAGATCAAGTGGCGGTGATTGGGGCAACATTTGATGTTGTAGAAAGTATCAGAGTGATAAGTCTCAGACCCCCATATCAAGATGGTTGTGAGACCAGCTGTCCCAAATAACAACACAAGTTGGAAAGTCTTTGAGAATGATCAAAAATTGATAACTTTCTATAAGAAGAAGCGGAGTTCTCGCTAGAAACCAAGACAAGTTGGAACAACATTAAGGTGACCAAGTGGTGTAGCTGAGAACCAACAAATTACCAAATGGTCTTGTAACATTTGATTCAATCTTAAACCCAAATTATCAATTCTAGAAGGAGAAGGAAAATATTCAGGTAAAGGGTGAAGATTTAAAGCCCATTTCCATAGAAAAATGAAAAACATTGTGGATTGGCAAGGTAAGTACTCAATAAGAAAAATATGAATTCGTTCAACTTTGTCAAGAATTCCCAGATGTCTTTTCCTGGACTTACAAATATTTAAGAGGTTTCAACCAAAATTTGGCACAACATACTATCAAGATGGATCCAGAATCTAATCCTTTCAGACATAGAAGTAAAGGCTAGTAAACCCTCACATTGAGCCTCTCATGAGAAAAGAGTTAAACAAGATAATTGAGGCCAACATCATCTTCCCTATCAAGCATTCAAGTTGGGTTGCAAACTTGGTGCCTGTGAGGAAAAGAAGTGGAGAAATCAGATTGTGTGTAGACTTTCATGATATAAACAGAGCATCACTCATTGATCACTACCCACTTGCATAGATAGAGAAAATCTTGTAGGTTGTAGCCAACTTTGAGAGGTTTTCATTTCTAGATGGATACTCAGGATATAATCAGATAATGGTGAAAGAAGAAGATAAATTTAAGACAACCTTCACCACCAAATCAGGTAAATATGCTTATAAGAAGATGCCATTTGGACTGTCAAATGCAAAAGCAACATTTCAGTGAGCCATGGACATGGCATTCGGATGCTTGATCAACAATATAGTTCTGATGTATCTAGATGATATCACCATCTTCTCAAAGAATGACGTAGACCATCTCTTCCACCTTAGATAGGTATTTCAGAGGTGTATAAGGTTAAGAGTGTCATTAAACCCAAATAATTGTGTATTCTTGGCACATGAGGGAAAATTGTTGAGCCACATTGTCTCAAGAGAAGGGTTAACAATCAATCCTAAAGGTTTGAAGCAATTCAAACACTTCCATTTCTGCAACACAAAAAGTCTCTCCAAAGCTTCTTGGGATGAATAAACTTTGTTCGTAGGTTTGTGGCTGATTTTTCCACTCTTTTGAATCCTTTAACAAATATGTTGAAGAAGAATCTTGCATTCAAATGGACAACAGAAGGCAAAGAGAGTTTTGAGGCCATCAAGCTCACAATATCACAAGCCCCAACTCTTGTTAACCCAAAATTTTCAAAGACTTCATGTTGTATGCCTTTGGAGGATCAAACACAATCTTGGCTATTTTGGTTTAGCCCAACAAGGAAGGTTCAGAACAGCCCATAGCCTTATTCAGTTAAAGCTTGGAATATTACGAGGTAAAGTATTCTTTCATTAAGAAGCATGCCCTTGTGGTCATTAGGAGTTTGAAGAAGTTTAGAGACTTAGTATCGAACAAAAGATGCAACTTCTAGTATCTCATGCTAGTGTCGGGGATTTTATCCTGAATAAGGACTTGAATGAGAAGAGAGAAAGTTTGATCACTAAGGTAAAGGAATATGAGATTGAGATAAAAGTGACCAAGACTAGTTTGTGGCAAGGGTGCTGTGTGATTAGCTCACTTCAAGAAATAATTTGAGTCGAGTTGATGAAGAAGAGGCTATCCTATTACTACATAATGATCAAGAACAACCATCTAATGATACATGTATTCCATGTTGGAATCAAGCCTCGGTGCATTACCTCCATACAGAGTTTGTTCCCTCTAGAATGGAACAAAGAAAAAAGGAGATACTTTAGACTACAAGCCATCCCATATGTACTTATCGATGGTGTTTTGTTCAAGAAGGATATCAATAGTGTCCTATTGAGGTGCATTGGGACAGGCCAAATTGAAAGGGTATTGCATGAGTTCCATGATGGAGAAGCAGGAGGCCACTTTTCTCCTTGAGTAACAGACTCTCAAAATCATGAAAGTTGGTTATTATTGGCCTACAATGTTTAGGGATTACTACTCATGGATCAAGAAGTGCAAAAAGTGTGCATTCTTCACAGGGAAGGAAAAGTTAGCAGCCCTACCCCTTCGTCCAATTTCAGTGGATCAGCCATTCATGTAATGGGGACTAGACTTCATTGGAGTGATTAACCCAAACTCAAGCCAGGGCCATAAGTGGATACTTACACAACAGACTATTTCACCAAGTGGACTGAAGCAGTGGCACTTAAGGAGGCAAATGAATCCAACATCTTGGATTTATATGAAGGAATAACCACCAGGTTTGGAGTCCCTGCCACTATTATATCAGATAATGCATTGGAATTCCTTGGTACAAGGATCACTGAATGGGTTGTCAGGAATGGTGTATAGCTCAGCACTTCATCGAACTATTACCCTCAATGTAATGGCCAAGCAGAGTCCACAAACAAAAACATGTTAAGGATTATCAGAAAGAATCTTGATGAAAATAAGAGAACTAGGCATACAAAGCTCAAATCATCCCTATAGGTGGATCAGATCACATCCAAAAGGTCCACAGCAGCTCCCCATATAAGATTATATATGGAAAATAGGTATTATTGCCCATATCATTGGAGTTGCATGCTTTAGAGCTCATGAAGTAGTTAGAACTGGCTGAGTTTGAACCTATGGAAATCAGGTATATAGAGTTGATGGAAGTAGGAGAGGAAAGAGAGCATGTAATGCAGGTCATGGAGAAAGATAAAGCATCGATCAAGAAGACCTTTGATAAGAAATAAAGAACAAGGACCTTCAAGATGGGGACTTAGTTCTAAAGTGGGATGTAGAATTGGTCAAAACTAGGAAAGCATTCCAAGTTTGATGCCATTTGGAGTGGCCCCTACATGGTCACAAGATGTACAAGTAGCAATGCCTTCCATTGGCTATGTTGGATGGCAAAGAATTACAGATTCGATCAATGGGATGTACCTCAAACACTCTTCTTGCTACTAAAAGGAAAATTCCTCACCCTTGTAAATATTAGCCTAGGTTTTATTTACCTAAGTACATATGCACATTGTTTTATTATAGCATAGGTTTCATTTCCCTATGTGCTCTGGCACAATTTTTGTTGCTCAGGTTTACATCATTATATAGTTCAATGCACCTCAAGTGAATTCATCAGGCCCTTTAGCATTTACAACATGCAGACCCATGGTCGCCATGATAGTTGCTAATTTTAAAATAGAAAAAATACAGAGCAACGAAAATCGGGTTTCAAAGTGTCCTTTTCTAGCGTAGTGGGGTGAATTTAGGGTCAACTCTAGTTCTAACAGATCCAATCGGCTTAGGAATTGGATTTTTAAAGTTCATATCAGATCAAGATATCAATTATGATTCCATGCCCAATGGATGCTTCAAGGTAGATGTCCCCATGAGTCGCCAAATTGTTATCTCATTTTTGCCCCCAGGAAAATTGAGCAAACACGACCACACGGGAAGAATTCTCGAGTCACTTCTGTCACATGAGCCCACATTTCAAATCTAATGATCAGGTTGCATACGGCTCAAAAATGGAGGATCGGGGGGGTAAGGAGTAAAACAATGTCAAAGAAACTAGAGGCTATCAGGAGAGAAATGGTGAAAGGCTCAAAGTCTTGGGCTTCACAAATGATTTAGAGCGAGCCTAAATTGGCTAAGTATGGAGGAGACAATGGAAGCTTCCATGTGCCTCATCAACACATCTCCAAAAAATAAATCGAAAAGAAAAGACTCAAAAAGTGCCAAGCCTCCACATGTCCAGAGCCCCAAAAGTTACACTAGCCATTGAAAATTCTAAGAGTCATCGTGGAGGGTGCCAAGTGGCTCAACAACGCACATTCAAAGGTAGGGCCCAAAGTGGAGAATCAAACATGTGCTAGCCCACCACGTAGTCGGAGTTTTGAGAAAAGCATCGGCCTGAATCCACTAAGTATCGTATACTCACGAGAAGGTGCCGCGTGTCGGCATGGCACATCTTTAAAGGTAAATCTAAAAGCGGGTTCCACAAACAAGTGCCAAGTCTCCATGTGTCCCAGGTTAGACATATGGCCCCACCAAACAAAAGGAATTAGATAAAACATAAGGAAATAGAGAAAATTTCAGAAGGTGCCACATGTATCTTGGTGCAACTTCAAAAGTAAAATCCAAAAGCGGTCCCCAATCACGCATTGGCTCGCCATGTGGCCATGTTGAAAATTCTAGGCGGGAAGGGGTCGTTGGAGGAAATTAATTTTTTTGGCTCAAATGACGTAAAGTGTAAAAAAGAGACACACCTCCAATGATGCCAAAGAGCCACGTGTCAAGCCTAAATTACATGTGGGCCAGCGGGCCTGGGGAGGATTTTTCACCCAAATGGAAAATGTGGACAGTGGGCCTGAAATAGTTTTTAAAAAAGTGAATTATAGGGCTATGGGAATTGTTTTGCATTTTTTATTTTTGGCACCAAAAGGAACAAAGTGAGTTTTGGGCCCGTGGACCCATTCTTCTAACTAGTTTTTGACATTTTTGTATGGATCTGAATCAAACATTCAAATGGACACATCTTTCAATCTAGTGCTCAAAATCCAACAAATTTGTCACCATTGGAAAGGTATCAACTTTTTCTACGCCATGAAAACCTAAAACTTTTATTTTGAGGAGGTTTGGTGGGTGAAAAATTAGGAAACGTCTTCATTTAATTAATATGCAATTTGATTGTCCCCAAAAACCAGATCATACTTGATTCGATCCGCCATTCTCCCTTCTTCAACACACCAAATAGACATAGAGTGGTGGACTCAACAGATTGTGGGAGGATTTGTAATGACATTGATGGCCGGTAACTGAGCTCCAAAATCAAGTTTCCCACCCCTTTTCTTCTTCCCTTGTCCCTTCATTGCATCTATAAAAAAAGGACTTGGGCTCATTTTAAAGGGTTGGACATTTCTGTTTTGCACCTTCCCTTCTCTTGGTCTGTAGACAAGTTCATGGAGTCCAAACCTCCCATTGAAGTTGTAATACAAAGTTTTTCCTCTTGGCTAACTGTAATGTACTGTATCAACTCTGGAGCAATAATATATGTTTGTGGGTGATTCTCAACCCTCTCATGTGTTCATTTTTATCTTTTATCTCTCATTGCAATTTGGCTATCTATGCATGGTGGTTGTATTGCATTTTTGTGGTTTGTGCTAAATTGCAAAATGGGTGTTTAACATTCCTTTGGTGCATCACCTTGTTAGCTTAGGTTTATTTCTTTCACATCTTCTCAACCCTATCCCCTTGGTAAGATAGAGTAGGTTTAGAGTAGATCCTCTGTAATTTATTTGTGTGCACCTTAATAGAGGAATAGGAACCAGCCTTCATCCGGAGAGCTCTCTCGATTTCAAAGTCCCACACTTTGAGAGATGCTCCATCTTATGCTATGAAACCGAGAGTCTCAACACAATATGTTGTAGACATTTAGAGTCTTTGTGATTTTGCAAAGATATGAGCTTACATCTAATATTGTTGTAGAGTAAAATGTTATGTATTATTACTACCAACATGAAATGATATAATTTTATTGATTAGAAATTATTTTGTGTTTTTCTATTGTTCTATTGTGTATTTTTAATTTTTTCATATCTATATCTTTTATATATTTTTCAAGTATAATTTTTAGTGCTATATAGTTTAAGAAGGCTCTTTGTTAGGCACCCTAACATCATCTACATCATTTTCTATATCTATAGTCATGTAAGGATAGTTGTGGGGAGATATAAGAGAGCAAACAACAAAATGTGAAATTTTATAAGAGGATTATATGAGAGATTAAATTAGAGGGTTATTAAGGTTGAAATTAAAAATAATAATTTTAATTTTTCTAATATAAATAATACGCGCTCAAAGGATGGACTGATATTCACATAGGATTCACAAGAATACATGTAATATTTTAGTGGTACATAGAATATCTTTTTCTCATCTTGTAAATATAGCCAAGGATATGAATGGGATAATTCTAATGAAATATAGAAGAGGGTTGGAAGATGTTAATGTAGTGTATCTAGATGATGGTTATACACTCTCTACCAAAGGAGTAAGGTTCAAAAGATTATTTCTAAGAAAAGTGTGGAATATTACTAGTAGATCGAATTTTAATTGATTTCATAGGGTTGTAAACAAGATGAGATAATTAAGCTAGGATTTTATACCCATATTTTTAGGAATAATAGGTTGTAAAATCAAAAGGGTGGGATTTAAGATAAAGCACGGTAGATAATAATGATATAAATTCATAAAATTCTACTTCATTCTAAGCAATTATCATGAACACTCAAATTATCTATCAAAATTTTAATGATATAAAGGAAAATAGAGGTTATATATACTTCATGTCATTTACATGTTATTAGTTCATTAATATCCCTAGGGGTAGAAGAAAATTTTGAGAGATTAAATGTGAGGTACAATAAAAAAATATTAAGAAGACTTAAGTAGATCATATCTAGGGACTCGAATACTTTATGTAACTTTGTAGTGCAACTCTAATTATTGAGTTTCTTAGATACAATATTCTAAGAGTAGACTCTAAAAAGATAAGAAATACTAATTTCTAGACATTTAAGAGCATCTTTCTTAGTGAAAGTATAGTAAATAATTGACGATAGTGTGATGGGAAATGAACAAAAATGCTACCTATAAATAAGGAATATGATTAGATAATATATATTATTATATATAATAAAGCATCAACCAAGGTTTATGTGATTTTCCATTAGCAATAAAATATAGGCTTTATTGATCATGATCGATATCTTTTTGCTTTAGGTAATAACATATCACGGGTTCATAGAAGAAAGAATCAAAATATGGAGGAATACTCTAGAGATAAAACACAAAATTCTAATGGAGGTATAAATATTTTATAATTTGATATAAATGTGATTGTAAATGGATTGTGAGGTGATTTTTATGGAGGATTTGTTTATAAGCCAATTCTATAAAAAAATTAAAATAGGGTGTATACACAAGAAAACACTTGTATACACACATGGACTTGAGCCCCTAATGTGGAAAAAGTCTCTAGAAGTTTGATTTGTATAGATAAAAGGTTCAACATAAAAATTGCTATATGTTATTTTCAATAAGTGATATAACATAATCAAATCTTTATCAAAGGAATGATATTAAATAGATGTGCTAGTAATATGTAATAACAAACAAGTGTGAGTAATAAAGAGATAAGAGTGAGTCATCTTGATTGTAAGTTTTGGGACTGATTTTGGGCTAACAAAGGGGTGAAACATGATGGATTTGGGATGAGTATCCTTCATCTAGAAAAATAATACCTACAAGGATTCTAGATAGGCTCACCCAAAGGAGGATAGGACTACCCTAGGCGATAGTGTATAAAGTGGGAAGTAGTGTCCTTGTAATAACCGGATATGATCCTTTCAAGTTTAAACGTGTATTCTTCATTTTTTGATTTATTGTTATTAATTTAATGTAGGGTTTAAATTTCACACCTAAACGTGTAAAAAAACCCTAGGTATGTGAACAAGGCTTAAAAAATGACATGGAATAAATACTGCGAATGCTTTAGATAGACTCGACCTCAAAGGTCACCCCAATGTGATTAAGATTGTCGGCATTACACTACATTTTAGAATCAATGTAGTTATTTTTACATGATATAATTGTGCCCCTTGTAGTTGTGTTGCCCATTTTCTAGTCATATATGAATATAATAGGCTGCAATTAATTTTACCCTAAGATAAATCTATGAGATGGCATTTAGAAGTATGACACTTTGTGTAGTGATTAATGCATCTGAAAATGCATTCCTTGAGAGTTTATTTTATCTATTTTGTAGATAGAAAGTGATATCCCCATTTACACTTAAAATAATTAGTAGGTTGTGTATATGTATGACTCATTTATTTGAATTTCAACACTAAGTGATAACAAATGCTGACCGAATCAAAAAATAAGGATTAGGAAAGACCCAAATTTAAGTACTAAATATAAAATTAGCAAATAAAATAGAACGGATAAAAGTAGTAAGAAGGAAACTAGTTCCTAGGAAAAAGTCTCTGACTAGGTGATATTATCTCAAAGACAAGAAATAGAAATAGAAAAAATAATGGGGACAAGGATCCATGTGAATCTACTTAGAAGACATAAATCCAAGATTTACAATACGATGACTAGCAAAATTTGTCACTAGTTTCTAATCTTTGCACTTAGAAATCATATATACAAAAACATATTAGAAGCATAATGTAATAGTAATAATTTCATAATTATGTATCTACATTTCCTAATGTTTGTGTTATTTGGATGAAATTCATTAATATAAAGGATATTAAAAGAACATTCATGTAGAGGCATAAATGAGTTGTAGTCATGGTGTGAAAATAAAATATACACAATGTGGTGAATCATGTATCACCATTTGGATCCACGAAGGGTGAACTTGTTATCACAGAAGGATTTTTGAATAGAAACATACTTTTTGTTATATAGAATTTTTGAAACTTAAAGATGGTAGGTGAGATCAAGAGTGATTAATTCCCAAACCGGTGAGAATACTCTATAGATTTAAGCATCCTGATGTTAGAGGAAGAGTGTTGGAAGAGTGATCAACTTTACTCACCACCATGATACCTCCTAAGAATAGGTTCTAACGCTACAAATGGAAATGAACCAATTTTTACTTTCCTACTAGTCATAAAAAACCCTTTTAAAGTGGAAAAGGATATGAAATGATGTGTCATTACCCCTACTTTATGATGTAAGGGTGCAAACTTGGTCAAACAAAAAAATGGTTGATAAGATTGTATTAGTTGGCTCCCAATTTGGGTCATCTAGGAGGAATATTTATACTATTGAAATAATATTATAATTAGATATATTGATTAAAACGTAGTATTTTATTGAAACTAGTTGATTTGAAATTTTCTTTATAAAATTGAATTACCCTCTAATTACGTCTATTATCCATTTTTTGCACCCCTTTGGAAAACTTATTAGGTCTTAATGTTGGCGGTTGATGGATGCAACGCTTTGGATTTTAATAGGGTAACTCACAACAAGTTGGCGAGCCATGACAAGGGTCCAAGCTAAAGAGGGAAAAAATGATGGTAAGATGCAACCGGTAGTAGGAACGGATGTTACTTAGTTGGTACAATGTGTTTTCATACTACTTGATGGTAGTAAAATCGGTGAGTCATAGGCAATGTAAATGACACAAAGGAACCAATATCATATTTAAATGCTACCTCTAGCCGGTAGTGAAAAATGGCGGTTTTAACGTTGGTCAATAATTCTACTAGTGGTAGCATTTTAAGCTACCATTTGGTGAAACAAGGGAAATCTTGAAGTCTTTATCGGTGTGACAAGAAAGGGCTGATGGCACTTGTATGGATGGTACACCTTGCCAACACTAGATTTTAAGCTATCACCATTAGTGGGAAAAACATGTTATTGGATGATTGCATTTATACTCTTGACTAACACTAGAGAAGATGTGTAACCAGATGAGTTTAGGAACAAACCGGTATTAATGGAAGTAGTACATAAGGTTGTTAAACTACCAACTTAATTAGGTATGGTGCCCATGACTATCCAGTGCAAGAAAATTGCCAAATTTGTATGGCCTCCCATACTTGTTGGTTAGTGAGGAAATTTTGAGGCTCTTCTTCTCTATATTGTAAAATTCCCCTTGTTTTGAGGGAGACTTTCCGAAGGGAAAAGGAACTCTCTCAAAATTGTCCTAGAACTTTTGTGAGCTAAATTTGTTGAATTTGGGCTTATTATAAAGAATTTTTCCTTGTGCTTATGTTATAATGGATTTTACATGTTTCTAAGAAATAAAATTCATGTTTTGTGGCCATTTTCTTCCTAGCTTGTATGAACTTGCATCTTTTGCATTCCATTATATTCACAAGTATATTGTGCATTTATCTATCTCTTTACTGGGGTTTATAGTTTTTCGTGGGTTTATGTATATAGGGAATTGAATATTTTCTTGGGTGTGGCAATTAGACTTGCTATCTCCTACTTTATTTTCTCCCTATTTTTCACTTACTTGGATTGTCTTAACCTTTCTCTGTGTATCACCTTCACTTAGAGTAGTTTTATTTCATGCATATTTTTATACCTATCTCCTTGGAAAGAATTATGATAGGATTAGTTTAGATTACCCTTCTCGCACTTTGGAGAAGTTGGCACTAGGTTAGGAGAATAATTTGAGTTTCTCTGAGGTATATCCCGCACTGTAACGTCCCACATTATAGGATAATTCCTTGTTATGAATGTTACATTGATTGCATCACACATAAATCACAAGTGATTAGGGGTGTTGTAATTTTGCATTAACAGTTTTGGCACGCCGGAGGTGGGAATTAAAGTCAATACTTCTATTTCGTCAGGATTGGGTGTGTGTCTCGATGAATTTATAGCCTTTGGAGGATTTACAACAACACATTTTTCGACTCCAAATATAAAATCAAGTAGTTTCAATCAGTACTAGTGATTCAAGTTCATGAGAAGGATTCAAATATGGTCTAGAATAAGGGAAGAAGGCATATTTAAATACTTACAGTTATCACCACATAGACGAAGGAGAGGAAGAAGAGTACAAAGGTCTCCATCTCTCTCAAGCAACGTTATCAACACCTCCTCCAAGTCAACCCTTCCTTCAATCAACCAGGGTTCTTAGGCCAATCATATGGAACATCTACATAAAACACCACCACCACCGAAAAATCCCTATTTCAACTTTATAGGAAGTAGTGCACTCTCCCTCAATGCACATAATCCTATTTTGGTGGAAACATTAAAGATAATTCCTTACTTCACTGGGAAGAATCATATGACCTACATTGATCATATTCAATACACTGTGAATGTCTATGCTAATCACAAGATCAACAAGATGGATGTTTTAGTTAGGATCCTTTATTCTTCTCTCAAAGGTAAGGAATTAATATGGTGAGGAAGCCTAATAGTAGGGTTGATTACAAACTAGGTTACTTTGTGTTTAGACCTGTGTAACTAGTCTAGAGAGAAGGAAGATAATATTTCTTTTTTGGAATAATCAACCACTATCAAGAGCACCCGAATAAGCATATGGTTAACTTCAACTTTAGGTTCTAGTGAACTTGGGATCAGATTGTGATTATTGTGAGGCTAGCAGTGGAGGGTGTGTTCCTCTACTTTTTGAGGGCTCTAAATTATGACATAGGTATGATGATACAATCGATGGGGGAAAAAACACTACCAATGTCATATGATATATTTATTAGTGCGAAGAACTACTTAAATCACAAAGGAAAACTAGAACCTAGGCTACATATCCCTCTATATCAAGAATTACGGACCCCCTCTATCATTCAAACAACTTAAAATAGCCCTAATTCTAGCCCCTAGAAATTAGATCAATAGTGACGCCTCCCCTTCTTCTAGTAATTCCAAAGAATTTCAAGAATTCATGAAGAAACTGCAAAATTTGGTGAATGATTTGGTGAAAATACAAAGGCAACAAGTTCAGAGCTCTAGACCTTACCAACCCCAAGCTCAAATGAATAGACCCCATACAAGCCTAACTATACTCCCACTCAGGAAACAAAGCAAAATCCAAACCAAGGGTAGTCTCAAACTGCTAGGCCATTTCAACCTTATAATCCAAATGCACTTTCAACATTAAGGGCCATGGTTCTAGCTCAGAACAATATTACACAAGAGTATGAATGGTGTTACCCTTGCAATCTACCTCATAATCAATCAATGTTCTTCAACAATGTTCTGAATCAAGCCTTGATGGTGCAGACCTTTGGGGTGGTCTAAGAGCCAAGTGATGAATAAAGTAAGCTAGCAACTCAATAAGAGACTCCTCCAACTGAAACCATGCTAGTCACTTTGTAGACGAAATAATTTTGTAGAGTTAATCAATATCCTTTTGCGGGGTGTGGATGTTAATACATGGTTTAATAAAAGGAACATAGAGATGGGGAAATCATCTAGTCTAGTTATTCCTCAACCCACTCTCCCTAAAAAATGAGTTAACATGCCAAATTCAACTCCTAATGCATAAACCCAACCCAAGTTGGCTGTTGTAGTAGCCCCCAATGCACAAAATCAACCCAAGATACTAGTTGCCACATCTCATGGACCAACCCAGGTACCAGAAAATGTCATGTCAAAAATGTGGCAGTAAAAAGAAAACCTACATCCATTCAACATCATCGATAAGATGAAGAATACTAATGTCAAAATTTCCATGTGAGAGTCTTTGGAAATTCCAGGGTAGCAATATTTGTTATAAGATACTATGGAAAATTGGTCCTCTTCTAATGAACCATCAAAAAATCAAGAGAGGGTTCTTAATAACACTGCACAATAAGGATAAGTTCATTTAGGTAAGAATGTGAAGCCTCCACCGTTATTTGTCTCATTTATGATCGAAGATAAGTTTGTGCACAATTACATGATTGACTTAGGGCGATTGTCTTAGTGATTCCGAGGCGGATCAAAGATAAATTGGGCTTAAAATATGAATCAATAATGAGGGGAGTAGTACAATTAGATAGGAAAACAATAGACACGGTTGTATTGATAAAAGAACTAAGCCTTACACTCCACACTTTCCTAAATATCATAGTTCTATAGGATGTATTGATGATTGATTTTCCACCGCTATTTTCCTTGTGCCTTTTGAGGGATTTTACAGCCATGATTCGTGAGTACCTATCAACTGATTTATACCACATGATTTTTAGGAAAATGCATGGAGCTAAGGCTATGATCAGGTTGGAGCCAATTGCCAATTTTCACATTAAGCCTTATGTTCCCAGCCCAATCAATGCAAATTATACCATATTCGATCAAGAAGAATGCTTGGAGGCTCAAGAGGAAAACACAAAGGTTGGAAGAATTCTAGACCTAATGCTTGATGATTGGGCTCATAGGAGACATGCTTTCGATCCATACAAGGAAATGGAAGAAGCTAAGTTGGGATTTTATTGTCTACATGAGGAGAACCTACCCACCCCCAACCTCACCAAGCTAGAAAATGAGGATGTTAATGAAGTGTGGCATTTTTTCTTTGATGTTTTAAGGAGGAGGAAAGGTCTTTGGAGGAGGCACATCGATTTTTTCACCACAAGCTATGAATTACAACTCAACTTTCCATTTTAATTTTGTTTCTTCAAATAATATAGCTGAGTATGAAGCTTTGATATATGGATTGCATTCGATAAGGAAAATGGGTATTAAAAACTTGCAAGTTTTTAGGGATAGTGAGTTGATTGTCAACCAAGTTAAAGGACAACATGTTGCTAAGAATGATCTGCTTAAAGCCTACAAGCATCAGGTATGGGACCTCATGGAATATTTTGATGCATTCAACATTCAGGCCATACCAAGGAAAAGGAATGAGGTTACGAGATAGGCTCACAACAATTGGAGCAACATTTGATGTGGTGGACAATATCAAGAGAGATAAAGCGCAACCACATATTCATGTAATTGTAAGGCTAGTGTGCTCGATAATAACAAAAGTGGCGGTATTTGAGAATGATTCACAAATCATTTTTTTTTTTTTTTTTTTAGGAAGAGGTTGACTTCTCAGCTAAAAATTAGGAGAAATTGGAGCAGCAGTATGGAGATCAAGTTATGCATCTGTGGAAAAACAAATTTCTAAAGGGGTTGGTGACTCTAGAGTCAATTTTCAACCCAAAAAACCAATTCTAAAAGGAAAAAGCCAAAATTAAATTCAAAATTGAGGATTCTTAGCGCATTTCGGTTGGAGAAGGTGAGACGCGCTCCAAGTAGGAAAAATTACCAATAAATGGGAAAATTACGAATTTTTGTAGGTTTCAAGAATTCCCAGATGTTTTCACATGGATCTATGATGATTTGAGGGGTTTTAACCCAAAATTTTCACACCACATAATTGAGTTGAATCGGAGGTTAGTGCAGCACAGGAAAAGAAAATACCAATCAACCCTCATACAAAACCTCACATGAAGAAGGAGATGAATAATCTCATTGAGGTGAGTATCATTTTACCAATCAAGCACTCATCTTTGGGTACCAAATTTGGTGCCGATTATGAAAAGTAATGGGGAAATCAGGTTGTGAATGAATTTTTGGGATTTAAACAGGTCCTCCCTCGAGGATCACTAACCACTACCCTCCATGAAGTAGATTCTGTAGGTATTGGCTGATTCGGAAATATTATCCCTCTTGAATGGATATTCCTATATAACCAGATTATGGTGAAACAAGACGATCAGTTCAAAATATCCTTCACCAAAAAATTGGGCACCTATGCCTATAGGAAGATTTAATTTAGACAATCAAACACTCGAACAACATTTCAACGAGAAATGGATACGAAATTTTTGGGGCTGTTAAATAAAATAGTCCTCATCTATCTTGACGACATCACTATATTTTCTAAAAATGCATAAAGTCACCTCTTTCATCTATCTTGGTCTTCCTAAAGGTGGAGGAGGTTTAGAGTTTCCTTTAATCCCAAAAGTTCATATTCATGGTACATGAAGGTAAACTTCTAGGCCATATTTGTCAAAGGAAGGACTAACAATTGATCTAGAGAGGGTAAAAGCCCATCCGTGTTCTACGATAGCCTAGTCATAAGAAGGATCTCCAAATATTTTTGGGGAGGATAAAATTTGTTCACAAGTTTGTACAATATTTTTCCACTCTTCTAAATCCTTTAACGATTATGTTGAAGAATAATTTGAATTTTTAATGGACAATTGAGGAAAAATAGAGTTTCTAAGTTATCAAGAATGCCATATCTCAAGCTCCAAATCTCATTAATCCAATCTTTTCAAAGACATCTTTCTCTATTCCTTCGGTTGTTCGACACAATCTCTCCAAACCTTGGTTCCAAAAATAAGGATTGGAACACCCTATTGCATTCTTAAGATAAGGCCTTGTGGACTATGAGGTAAGATATTCACTTAATGAGAAATATGTCATTACAGAGATTAGAAGTTTGAATAACTTTAGAAATTTAGTGTTGAATACTAGGATTCATATTCTAGTCACACATGATAGTATAAAGGATTATATTTTAAACAAGGACCATAATGAAAAAAGGGTTGGTTGGGTACCAAGGTATTAAAATATGACATTAATTTTAGATTGACCAAGCTGGTCAAGGGCAAGGGATTAAGTGAAAATTAGCCTTATGAATACATGTTAAATTAAGTGGTAGAGAAGAAGTTGTTTTAGTATTACAGACAACCAAGAATTAGAAGTAGATGACGTTCCTACACCATGTTTGACTCAAGACATATTCCATTTACTTAAAATAGGTCAAATTCTCAAGAGCTAGAAAGGCCAAAAGGAGGTATTTCAGGCTCCAATGTATCCCTTTTGCATTGGTTGATGGTATCTTGTACAAGAAAGATGTAAATTTTTTACTCATAAGGTGGCTCAAGGTAGATCAGATAAAGAAGTCACTACATGCATTTCATGATGGAGAAATAGGTGGCCATTTTTCCCCAAGGATGACAACTCTTAAAATTATGAAGGCATGATATTATTGGCCTAACCTTTTTCAGGATTTTTATGAATGGATTAAGAATTGTAAAAAGTGAGCCTTCTTCATGGGAAAAAAGAGGTTAGCTTCCCTTCCACTCTACCCCATTCCTGTAAATGAACCATGCATGTAATGGGGTCTGGATTTCATTAGGGGTAATTAATCAAAATTTTATCTTGGGCCACAAGTGGATCCTCGTAGCCATAAATTATTTCACCAAGTGGATGGTAGTGGTTTCACTTAAGGAAGCGAATGATGCCAACATACTATTTTTTATGAGGGGATAGTGAGAAGATTTAAAATACTAGCCATCATTATATCATATAATGATTTTGCATTCATAGGTGATAAGATCACGAATGGGTAGTAAAAAATGGGATATACTTCGAGCACCTCATCAAATTATGACCCATAGGGTAATGGGTAGGTTGAGTCCACTAACAAAAGTATTTTGAATATTATAAGGAGAACTCTAGATGAGAACCAGAGAACTTGGCAAGCCATGTTGAAATCATCCTTGTGGGTTGATAGGAATTTCTCCCAAGAAGTCATATGGTAAATCTCCTTATAGGTTAGTCTATGGAAGGGAGAAAAGGCTACCTATATCCCTTGAATTACCCACATTGGAGCTCATGAAGTAGCTAGAGCTATCTGAGTTTCAACCCACTGAATCTAAATATGAAAAGCTTACATATTTTTAGGAGCTAAGGAACCAAGCCATGCACATCATGGATAAGGATCAAGCATTGAAAAGAGGTTCTTTGACAAGAAAGAAAAGGTTAGAAACATCCAAGAGGGGGACTTGGTCCTAAAATGGGATGAAGATATGGAAAAACCATAAATTAAATTTAAGTTTGATGTAATATGGAGTGGTTGTTATATGGTTTCAGAATGCAAAGAAAACATTCTTTTGAGCTATCAAGGTTAGATGTAGAATAACTATATATTATAGTCAATGGAATCTATCTCAAACATTGTTATTAAGTGAAATATCTTTCATGTACATATTATCTTAGAAATTGTATTCTTCCAAGTGCTTGTAGCACATTACTTTATTTTAGTTTAGGATTGCTTTGTAATAAGTGTTGGTGCACTCTTTGCATTATCCACTTGGGAAGTATATGAATTTTTTGTTTGTTTATAGTTGTGCCTTTGTTCTCTTAAATTTCAAGTGTTAGGAATGGTCTTGTGATGAGAGTAATTGGTCTCCAACCCAAGATTTTGATAAATTACATGCCCCAAAGTGTTTCAAAAGTTTGAGGGGTGAATATTCATGTGTCGATCAGTTTCTAACTTGAAATGACTCAATACCCAATGGAAACAACAAGGTCACTTTTCTTTCAGATCTAGTAGGAAGATCACCTCAAAATTTGCCAATTTTTATCGATTTTTGCACCCCTAAAAAATGGACAACTTATCATGTTTGAATATTGGCGATTGATGAATGCAACACTTAGAATTTTAAATGGATGTCAGAAAGGGTCTAAGATGTAGAGGAAAAAATAGTGGTAAGATGCGGATAGTAGTAGGAATGGATTCTACCGATTGGTAGAAAATTTTCATGTTACCGGATGATAGAAAATTTGGTGGGCAAAAAGGTAAAAGGCACAAAGGCACCGATAGTGGAAAATGGTGGTATTTGTAGTGGTTAAGAATCCTACCATTTGTCACTCAAGGGAAATGTTGAAGTGCGGTTGAGAGATAATAAAGGAATAGGTAGGAATTGTACGTGAAGCTACCCTTGACACTATATTTTAAGCTACCAGCTAGTAGTGGGAAAACATGTTATTGGTGATTGCATTTATGCTACCGGATGACACCATAGAATACATGTAACCATCCGAGCATAGAAAAAACTAGAATTAATGGAAGAAGTACCATGTTGTTCAAATACAATATTAATGAGGTATGGTGCCCATGAATTTCGTCCAAGAAAAGTACCAAGTTTGTGTGGCCTCCCATACTTGTTTAATGAAACACTTTTGTTGGAGAGGCAATTTCGAGGATCTTATTCAATATATTGAAAATTCACCTCATTTTGAGGGAGGATTTATGAAGAGCAAAGAACTCTATCAAAATTATCCTAGAGATTTTGTAAGCTAAAGGCCTTGAATTTGGTCTTATTGTATAGGATTTTCATTGTGCTTATGTTATAATGAATTGTGCATGTTTCTAGAAATAAAATTCATTTTTGTGGCCCTTTTCAGCCTAGCTTGTATGAAATTACATCTTTTTCCTTCCATTATATTTGGAAGTATATTATGTATGTATCTATCTCTTTATAGGTTTAGTTTGTTGTGGTTTATGAATATAGGGAATTGAATATTGTCTTGGACTGTTATGCTTCAACTTACCCTCTCCTACTTAGTTTTCTCTATTTTTCACTCACTTGGATTTTCTCACCCTTTCTTGGTGCATCACCTTCACTTAGAGTAGTTTTATTTTATGCATATTTCTATCCCTATCTCCTTGGAAAGCATTAGGATAGGATTATTTTAGTTTTCCATTCTCTACACTTTGGAGAAGTTGGTACTAGGTTATGAGAAGAATTCTGGTTTCCCTGGAGGATTATCCTACCTTAAACATCCCACACTACATGATAATCCCATGTTATACAGGTTACACTAATTTCCTCACTCAAAAATCACAAAAAAATAGGGGTGCTGTAATTTTACATTAACAAGGTCATTTGAGGGTGAAATTATGAAAATATGATATAGTTTTTAAATTAAAATACATTGAAACTTGTGATTTAAAGTAAATATCTTTATAGGATTTTAATGTTTCTCTCGTGATTGATTGAAAATATAGTGGCCGTGTATAATTTGATTGTATGTATCACACTTTAAATGTTCTTGGATTGTTTTAAAATTAGTTATAGGAAAAACCCAAATATTTTCCCCATTTTAGAAAAGGGGTGAGAATCTATCATGTGAACCATTAGACAAGAAAAATAGATAGAGTGCTTTGAATTGACTTAGAGAATTATATAATATAATAGCTAGTGATAAGTGAAATATAAGAAAAGTATGTGACACATCATAATTATGTGTCTCATTCAATGTTCAATATGATAAACATAAAAGATACCATTCTAAACTACTAATGGCATTAAAAATGAATAAACAAGACTCAAGATATGGGGAAAACATTTTGGTGTATTACTTGTTGTAGGATGAACTATAGTGACTATAGTAACTCTATTAGAAATATAATTTAATATAAATAGTAAGGTGGAAACATTCAATAGGATTTTAATTTGTAAATTGAATCAATGAGACTTGAGATCTAGTTTGTGACAATGACGCGCATACTAGACGTGATCCCGACTAGGTTTTAGAGATCCATAGAGGTGATATTCACTCAAATAATTTATAAACTCATAAGCCTTGTGTTTTTTAAGTAGACTACCAAATATTATTAAAAAATTAATATTTTTTATTTTTTAGCATTTTTTGTATGTTTAAGAATTTGGGTGTTTCTTTCCAAGATGAATCTAATGGGGATAGGTTTTTCCTTTCGACAATACCATCCAACTATGGGTAGCACCATCCAAGTATCAGATACTAGTGTCTAGGATTCCATGAATATGTAGAGTCCTTACTTGACATGGATGAGATAGTGAAATAAAATTTTCTATGTTTGACGAAGTTTATTATAGTGATGTTGGCTTCTTTGTGTGGTGTGGATGGAGGAAGAGTATCTATATAATAAAGCATGAATGAGATTTGTGCAATTATATAGACACATGGTTCCCAAAGTATGCTTAGAGACATTATGTATTTGATAATTTGTAGAGGGATTTGTAAATATGTAATCATGAGGATCATAGTGGTCAAATTCGTGTTATTACGATATTACATATATGGCCTTATGAACACATTGAAATATCGAGGTGAAGAGTGGATTGAGCATGGCTTGAGATATTTTTTCTAGATACGTTATACCAAGGAGTTATGGGTTTAATAACATGATATACGAGATAAATATTAGATATGATGGGGCCATTTGTAGTGATTTGGAGACTATACGAAGACTATATGGGATGGGATGAGGATTTTTATGAGCTATGATGCATTCTTGGTATGATGTGGTTAGAGGACATGTTCCCAAGAGTGGTTGTGATCTTTCTATATGAGAAGGTTTTATAAGAGTTTTATATAGCATGTAAATATTGAGAAACAGGGGTGGAAGCCTGATTAACTTTATTAATCTCAATCAACCAATTTACAATAGTAGGACTGCAATACTTATAGGTATTGTACAGTCATGTGCAGACAAAAGAAAAGGTTACACAGGTACAACCAGAATTACAACAGCTTCCATAATACATCCGGGAAGCACACAAAAATACAACCAACAAATTATATTGTTAAAACAATATAACAACATCCGTGATGTTGGAAATAAAACAAATAATATGGTTAATAAAACCAAATAACAATATTATTTAATTAATGTTATTAATTAAATAATAAATTATATAATGCATAATTAATTAGGATATTTTATCCTAACATTCCCCCCCTTAATTGTGCATTGTCTGAAGGGATGAGGAGAGGAACTCCCTGAACAGCTCAAACTTGTCACGTGCAAGTGACTTTGTGAAGATATCTACTCGTTGTTCAGCTGTTGGACAAAATTGAAGATGGATTTTGTGCTTCAACACATGTTCACGTATGAAATGAACTTCTACTTCAATGTGCTTTGTTCTCTCGTGAAAAACTAGATTGCGAACAAGTTTGAGAACACCTTCATTATCAACATACATGGTGGTTACTTTGTCCTATGGTACTCCAAGTCCTTCTAGTATGCGACGTAGCCAAATCGCTTTGCAGATAGCTTCTCTTGTAGAATGATACTTGGATTCTTTAGAAGAGAGAGAAATGAAGTGTTGTTTCTTGCTTCACTATGATATTGGTCCAGATCCCAGAAAGAATACTAATCTAGAAGTGAATTTTCTATCATCAATGTTACGTGCATGATCCGAATCGAATATCCAGTCAAGAAGAAGTTGTCATTCTTCTTGTATTATAGACCAAGATATTTTGATGCCCACTTCAAACTATCACTTGAGACCAAGAACAAACTAGGTTTAGCTGGGAAAAATTATGGAATAATTTTTTTTTGTTAAAGGTGTTTGTAAGGAAGGTTACCAGATCAAAGTTAGTGCAAACCATATAAGGATTATCAAGCAATACTCACTTACAACAAGTACGCCAAGCAAACAAAAACAACAAGGCACAAGGGCCAACAAGAAGTTAAATTCATTTCTTAGGCTAGGAGAGTGAAATCCCTCTCAAGTCTACCCACACAGGCTTACATGGTTCAACTCGATTTTTCACTCACTTAGAATCATCAAAACTTTCCTAAATCATGCTCATTAGATAGGAAATTTCTTCACCTTTCTAACCATATAAATAAGTCCTCCCGACTCCCATAAAACTAATGTTATGGCCCAACGGAGTTTTGGGGATAAATTTTCCCTTGGGAAATCCATGGGCTTAGGTGACAATTTTTCCCTCTTTGAGCGCTAAAGCACAAAACTCCTTCGTGCACCCGCGGGTCTGATAGGGAGAACACGTGGCACCTTTCAATTAGTGCGGGAAAGGTAGACTGATGGAACTAAAGGGAAATTTTAGATTTTATGATTTAAAATCTCAAAAGGGAGAAGATCTCCACTCTCCCGCCGATGCCCAATTCACCATGTGTCAGCACGTGATTGGACCAGGGGTTAGCAGGACACGGGAAAAATTTAAAATTTTTCCCAAGGTTTAAAACAACCTAATTTTCTGAAGGAGGATTTGGCTCCGATTTTGTGCAAAAGGCCACATGGTGTCTTTGGTTTGGGCATGGGCCTACGGAGTGGCGAAACGATTTAATTTTTTTTGACAAAAGCATAAATAGGTCAAAATGACTCGCACGGTTCGTGTGTTCATTAGGACACGTGTCATCACCCTATTGGTTGTAGGGTTATAGGGGCACAAATACAAATATGAAATTTTTCCAAAAGGTAACAAAAAGTTTAAGTTTCAAAATTTCATTCGCGCATTTGCCAAGCCACGTGTCAACACGTGATTGACTGTGGGGCCGCAGAGTTGCGGAGAAAATTGAGAAAATTTTCCCAATGACATTTTTTTTTCAAAAGTTAATTTTTTCAATAGATTCGCCTGTCTCAACTACCATGTGGTAACACATGATTGGATGGGAGTGTTGTAGGGCTGCAGACTTTTTTTTTTTGGGAATTTTTTCCAAAGTTCAAATTTTGATTTTAATATAGTTGGATTTGTTTTTGGATGGCCATTTTTGAAGTAAAACTTCAAATGGCCATAACTTTTGATAGGAAACTCCATTTTGGGAAAACAAGGACTTTCCAGAAATATCTTGGAGTCCTCTTTGCACAGAAATCATTAATTTAGGATTTTGATGAATTTTTGGGGGTAAATTTTAAGAAATAGATCTGCAGGGTTTTGCATTTAAAACTGACAATTTTTCCAACTTGTAAGATTTATTCAATTTTGATTTTTCTTCTTCTCAACATGCAAATTGAACATGGAGGAATGATATTGGGTAAATTTTAGATTATTTTCAAGGTTCAATTTGATAGTTCAGTTGCAAATTATATCTCTGCAACTTTTGAAAGGAAGTTGATTAAATGAGTTGAAATTTGATTTGATGAAGTCCGTGATAGTCATTTTCAATTGTTAAGTTCCCATTAGGTTCATTATGAAATAATACACCTAAATTTCATTATTTCATTTCTTAATTATAGTTGTAATTCTGAATTGTACATTTATTTGATAAATTTAATTGACAGATTTGTAGATAAAACAGAGATCATTTATTAACAGATTTTAATTAGCAATTTTGCAACTCTTAAGCATGGAAATCATATCAAATCTGATCTAAGGCATTCTATTCTTGTCTAAAGAAATTAATTGACTTATCCACTCATTCCAAGAGCACAAACAACAATTGATATTTCAAATTTTAAATAAATACAAAGAACAGAATGTTGTCTCTTTCTCCCACACGTATTTTCCTTTTTCAACAGAGATTTTAAAACACAACAACAGTTAAATTGCAATGCAATAATACAATTTGAGAAAGAGATGTTTTTCTTTCATTGATTTCAAACAACACATTACAACTTATTTCTTTCTTTAAATTTCAATATACAAATACGAGCAGATCTCATTCTGTCACTTATTTTCAAAATAGAGTATGAAATGCTAATTCCTTACATTGCACAAATGAATTCACTCTTTCCTTTCCAATGCAAAGTGTCTCTACATTACAATAAAAATTAATACAATTCATCCACTTCAAAGTGGGAAGGTTACAATAATTCTGATCAAAGGAAGGATCACAACACTGCATTTTCTCCAAGCTCCAAAACAACAACCTACTGATTTCTTCATCTTTTCATCTAATCACAACAAGGAAGGGGGAAAGGAAATGCTCTCCACCCAACCAAGACATCCAATGGGAAAGGAGAAGACATATTTTCCCATTGGCCCCCGAGCCCCAACCATATTGAAATGGAGCATGAATAAAAACACATGGCAACATAGGCTTCTTTCACATACAATCACATTTATTTTCACATGCATAAAACAACAGTTCCCAACTACATTTAAACATTTCAAACAACACAAATGCTTCTTCAAGCAAGCCAAACAAGAGAAAGATCTATGGGGAGCTCCTTATACCTCCCAAGTTGGATTTGGGCATCCACCAATAAGCATACCACCAAAACCATATCAATTCCCATAAACCTTATATCTCCCAACCCCTCCTTATGCCCCCCAATAGTAAGAAATGCAAGCAATTTATTTTCCTAGGTGGATCCCAAACCAACACTCCCTCCATAAAAGAATAAGTGCCATTGGAAATCCCTTATGCCCCCCATATAAGACCCCATAGTCTTCTCCTACACCTTGCCCTAAGAAATCTACCCAACCAGCCATGAATACACAACACATTCACCATTTCATTCATGCAAGAAAAGGAAAAAAACAACATATAAAATGGGACAAGATCCTACCTCTCCATAGTGGAGATTGTTTCCAAAATAGCATTTCTTTAATGCTCAAATTTTTCAGTCCAAAACAATAAGTAAGTACATACAAAAGAGTCCAAGTTCTTCCTCAACCAAGCTCCAAAAAATGCACCCCCAAAAGGAAATGAAAAAATTTCAACAACCCAAACAAGAGGAGAAATTTGAATTTTATAAGAGAGGGAGGGAGAGGATGATGTGGATTCCAAGTGGGATGCCACATCATTCTTACTCCACCCCAAAAGGAGAAATTCAATTCACAATAAATGGAAATGACAAGCAACTTACACACTCAAAATTAACCCATACATTAACAAGGACTAAATTAAAATCTTGTAAGGAAAGTGTAATAAAAACTTACACATAGTCATTTCAAATTTTAATTATAAAGGCTAAAATTTACTCCCAAACCATAGGCATGGTTGGTGTATGATTTTAAGAGGTGTGGGACAAGTTTAACTTGTCCCACAAGCCTCCAAATTTGGCCTCCAAGGTCAAATTCGAATTCCATAGAGGATGGAGTGTTCTACACTCCAAAATCTGACTTACACAAACTCTCACATCACTTACACATCTCTTACATCCTCTTACACATTCTTACAACATGAATTAATATCTATGACTTCATTTATTACATAATTTTGACATAATGATTTATTTATTTAACATATGGTTATACATAACATAAATCCAATTTAATTAATAACCAAGACAACACTTTATTACTTACATTCCACATCCCAATTAAATTTAAATAAAGTTTAACTATATGACTACCACATTTAAATTAAAAATGAACACATTACAAATAAAAATACATACAATAATAATGAAAAGGAACACATAAATAAAACACATATATCCATGGTCACAATAATGGAAATCCCCCATTAGAAATCCTAACACAACACAACACACAAACAATTACAGTTGCCATGGTGACCCCATTGAGTTCATCCAGAATTTCAATATGGTTAGTCTCCAGTCCCCCAACATTGTTGTGATATTTTAACCTACAAAATAACAATACCTCCTTTGGCCTCATGGCCATATCAGAACATCCAAAATGATATAAGAAACATATAAATGTCAAATCCAAATCACAACAATATCAAGAATTCAACATTATCATTTTAAATTCAATTTTGCCACTATATCATCATCCAATGAATCTCTATACTAGAGCTACTCATAATATCAAATGTCACATGTCTAAAATCAACATCAATAACTTGTCCATGTCAAACAGTATATCATCATCCACATAATAATAGTGTCTCCAATAATCATCATGCATGCTAACTGAATCAAGGTCCATAATAATCCATGATCTATCATATACACATCATACTAAGTCAAAACATAATAATGTCCAAAATGAGATCAACAGTAGCAAGATCAGTATCTAAACAAAGGTCAAAGGAAAGTGGGCACTACAGATCCATTGATCTTTTAAGATATCTCAAAATGCACATTCTCGCTTTCCAATGACAAACTTTGGATTCCTGCATGAACTTGGATAGATAGCTCACCGCAAAGTGATATCCGGTCTAGTGTAGATCGGGTAAATGACATTCCTAATCAGCTTCCGATAGAGAGTGGCACTTACCTCAAGAGATGGATCTAAACAAGATAATTGTAATCTGCTCTCCATAGGTGTAGAAATTGGTGTGAAATCCATCATCCTAAACTTTTCAAGTTTATTCTTGGTATATTTCATCCGAGAAACAAAAATGTGATTCTCTTTCTGTCATACTTAAAATCTAAGACAATAGTGCATCAGCTCGATATGAATCATGTCAAACAATTGATCAAGATCTTTCTTCATTGCATCGATCATCCTCACTGAATTTCCAATGATGACTAGATCATCGACATAGACAATGACAATCACAATCTCCCCCCCTTGATTTTTGAGGTAGAGATTGGGATCATATGGATTTCTAACAAATCCATGTTGTATGAGATGCTCATCAATCTTGATGTACCATACCTAGGGTGCTTGTTTGAGGCCATACAGAGATTTCCTGAGTTTACATACCTTTGTTTCTTGACCAGGAACTATATATCCCTCAGGTTGAGTCATGTAGACTTCTTCTTGTAAATCTCTGTTTAGGAAGGAAATTTTTACATCCATTTGGTGGACTTTCCATCAAAAATGTGTATCTAGAGCAAAGATCATCCTGATCATTTTGATCTTAGCTATGGGAGAAAATGTCTCCTCATAGTCAATGCCTTATTTTTATGCATACCCCTTTGTTACAAGTCTTGCTTTATACTTGTCCACTTTGTCCCATCTCGCTTTGTACTTTGTTTTATATATCCATTTACATCTAATGGGTTTCTTCCCTAGTGGAAGATCGATAAGTTGTCAAGTGTTATTCTTCATCACTAATTGATATTCAGAATCCATGGCATCTTTCAAAGATTTTGACTGTAGGGCTTCCTGGACTGCAGAGGGCTCATCTGATTCAATAACTATACTCATCAAAGCAAAGTTAACTTCTTATCTTACTTTATTATGAGTTTGTGGTCCAGGGGTGGATGTATCTGGTGGAGCATCCATTCTTGCATCTTGTAATGTACTTGTACACCATTTAGGCATACAATAAACTATTCCCATGGGTCATGGTTCTATCTGATCAACACCATCATCCCCATCATCACTTTCATTTTCTGAGAGAACATCAGCTTCAATTTTTACAACAAGTGAAAAATCTACATCTTGTGAGTCTGGAGGAGTCTCTGCTTCCTTCTTCTCAAAAAACTCAACATCTCTGCTGGTGTAGACTTTTCTAGTCTTAGGATCCATCAATCTATACCCAAGAGTATCTTCATTGTACCCAATGAAGACGAGTTTTTGTGACTTCATGTCTAATTTATTTATGTTATGTTTGGGTATGTGCATGCTTTATTTGTATACAAATAATCTGGAGGTGTGAAATAGATGGTTTCCATTTTGACCATGCTTCTTGTGGTGTTATTCCATCAAGAGTTGTGGGTGCTCTTTTCAACAAATACATTGTTGTCTTTATTGCTTCTTCCCAAAATGTCTTTGAAAGTCCGGAATCATCGATCATGCATTGCACCATTTCCATGATATTACGATTTCTTCTCTCAATAACACTATTTTGTTATGGTGTGTGTGGAGGAGGCATCTGTCGATGAATCCCGTGAGTTTTTAGGTAGTCTCTAAACTCATCACCGGTGAATTACCCCCTCTATCTCGAGCGAAGAGTTCCGATGTGACGACTAGTTTCTTTTTCAACTACTACTTTTAACTTTTTGAAGGTTTTAAATGCTTCACTTTTCTTGCCAAGATAGAAAATCCACATATTTGTTGAATAATCGTGAACACAAAGCATGAAGTAATGGAACCCAGAATGACTTGGCTACATCGGACCACAAAGATCGGTATCAAATAGGTCAATTTTACCATTAGCTCAAAATTTACTCCTCTAGAATGAAACTCTATATTTTTTTCCTGTTAGGCAGTGAGGACACTTGTCTGTATCCTTCTGAAGTGATGGAAGCCCATGTATCATATTACACCAATGAAGTGTTTCAAGATATTTGAAACTTACATGACCAAATCTTTGATGCCATAACTAGGATGAGGTGGAGTTCTTAGCCACAAGTGCTTGATCATCTCTCGTGAACAAAATCAAGTTGGAACACGCATCCTACATTGGAGGATTTTGTAATTATTTTGAGCCTCTTGTTTTGTCTCAAATCAAACACATTTTCTTCCCGATTGACTATTAAAGTTAATTTTTAGGTTATAATCTAGGAGTTGACTTATTGAAAGTAGATTCTTTTTCAACCCAGGGACATATAAGACATCCGATAGTCCGCATTTGCATGAACCAAGGGGTAGAGAAATGTTCCCAATCCCCTGAATTGTATATAAGCAATCATCTCCCAACGAAACATGATTTTTTGAAGGTGTGTCCCTCACTGAAATAAACCAGTCTCTGTGTCCCCTGAATCAACATACCAAACATCACTAGATGACGTGGATGGTTCACTTGATCGAGCAGTGAACAAGAAGTCTTCATTGTCTGACTATTCTTGTTGCTCAACAATATTACCTTACTAGTGAGGTATTCTTTTCATGTCCCCTTTTTATGCACTTTATCAGTAGTTAGAATGTCCCTTGTTAGATTGTTGTGGAGGTCCATAGTTACTTGATGAACCTTTCTTATAAGTATTATACCAACAATCTTGTAGGTTATGTCCTCTTTTACAGATTGGAAATTGCTTCTTTTTTTGTCTATCCCCTTGTTACTGATTTTGATTTTGGTATTTTTGATAGGAATTAGGTTTTCCTTTACCTTTTCCTTTCCATTTTTTATGTGAAGACGTACTGCTCCTCTTCATCATACTTATTGTACATTACTTCCTCTTGTTACAGTAGATTTACCAGTTTATCAAAACCAATTGTCGTATCTAACATGTTTAGTGTTGTGACAAAAATGTGGTAAGAAGAGGGGAGTGCTCTCAGAACAATGGGAATGAGAGCATCATCTGTGACCGGTTCTCCTAGGGCTAGAAGTGAAGCCCTCAATTATGTAACTCTTCTTAAGAAAGCTTCAATTTTTTCATTCTGTTTGAACTTTAGTGTGTGTAATTGACTCTGTAAATTCAATATAACATTCTTATTCTTGGCCTCATATACTATGCTCAATTTATCCCACGCTTCTTTTATTGTTTTCATATCTCGAATTTGGGGTTGCACATCGTTGGACACTCCAAATAAGATGATGAGTTTGGCCTTCTGATCTACTTTATCAAACTACCATTGTTGTGTTATATCAGTAGTTGATCTAGTTAGAGTACCATTCACAATAGACCAGATTTCTTCAAACTCAAGTTGTGTCTTGATTTTATCTTCCATGCAGCATATTTGTTTCCTCTGAGTAGTTCTAAATTTGGAAGAAAGAATTTGGGGCATTGGTGCCCATTTTATAGAGACCACCGACAAGGGTTTATCTCCTATCACTCTAGGTATAAGGTCTCCCAATCTATATACCATTAGTCTAATATACCAAACCTTTCTATATATGTACCCTTCGATATACCTAGTGGTACGTGGAAGAAGATCACCCTTTCTATATACCCGGTGGTACGTGAAAGAGGTGTTAATGTACATGAAAGAATTCAATACATGGTACCAAGATAGTACTGATGGGGTCTGTGTGATTATTGACACCGGCTCAAAGAAATATCCTCATATGCACACATAACTTCACTATATACTTGGATAATTTCTCAGTCTAGATTTATGTCGTGCAATCATTCACAGATGGATGGGATGGTTCATAGTGTGTGTACTGTGACCTTATTAGTCCCCGTCAATTTAAAGGGACGATACCTAGATGATGTTCTTACAGCTATATTAGGTGTTAAGTGTAGTAGTAGTCATGACGGATTTACCCGTAAGCACTTCCCAGAGGCACCATATATACCAAATGCTGTGAATGAGATCTAGGATCTTGTGAGTGTTACAGAACCAATTTTACTATTTTTTATTACAATACTGCCAGTTTCTGAGTAGTTACAAAGTTTTCAGTTGACTATGGCAACCTACAAATTAGTACAATATAATGCAGTATACAAATTACATTCAAAAATCTGGAAAAATTGAATGGCAGGATTTCTTTTTTTTGTTTTACAGTGGCCCTGGTGGCCTCTGGAGCCCAAAATGACCCAAAATGTCGGAAACCGTTAAAAAAATGCCCAAGATGAAGTTTTTGGGTGGTCCTCTTTTGGAAAATGTTGTCCAGAATGAAAAACAAGCTGAATGGGGGAAATTTTTGTTTTACCCTAAATTAGGGATTTCCCCGCTAATTTTAGTTAGTTATAAATAAATTTGAGTTTCCTACTAAAGTTAGCGGTTCTACAAAATTTTCCACCAAATTCGAATTGGTTTTAAAATAATTGTTGGAGGTGGGTTTTGAACCCAAAACCTCATCTACCCAAGTCACTTTAACTTACCAACTAGGCTGATATGAGCGCTTGGTGTAGTAATGAAGCAAATTATATTTAAAGAAGGTAAATTTTGACTTACCTTTGTAAAAATGACTCAGTAGAAGTCCCACATGGTTGTGAATGAGAGGAAGTCGATTTAGGGCTTTTCTTTGCTTAGAAAATGGATCTAACACATTTTATCTCTCCTTTACCATGATATTCTTCCTCCTCATTTTGCAAGCTACCGATTTATTATTTGATCCTCTATTTTGTTGGATATGGTGTTTATTTATGTGTTAACTACCTTGTTTTGTTTTTGCAGCCTGCAACCTATGTGAGGAGAAGACCAAGAATTTTTTCTTCACCATTTTTTTGTATATGCAGTTGTTTGGAGATGTCCATGGCTTTGGAGCTTGATGGGAGCTATGGCAATGGTGAATGGAGAGACGAGGAGCCTGATCACTATTTATAATTTCTCCTTATTTGATTTGAAATGCCTTTTCTTCTTTTATTTTGTTTTGCTTCTGTGTGATTTTAGGTCATAGGTATGGAGCTCGTCCTTCACATATGCCTCGACTTGATCCACTATTTTTACTACTTGAGAGCATGATTTTCTCCAAGTATGGCTTGTCTCGCAGGGGTCACCAATCCATTTTTGTTAATGGAGATGACTCCTTCTCAAAATAACACGCCTCAATCCACTATGTATGATTTGTGTAGGGTCAGTGGATGGCTCAATTGATTGATCCCCTCGGTATGGGCTTGGTCAAACAAAGAAACAACTTGCAGCAAATTTTTCCTGGTGTAGGGTGCACCAGTGTAAAAAAAATTTGCATTCCAAACACCTAAAATGGAAGAGGGGGTTGTGGGGAAGCATGGATGTCTGGAAAGTTGCTGGAGGTAACACAAAATCTACTGAAAAACAAATTATTCTCTAAGGCACTACTCTTCCTCTGCAACCTTGTCCTTCAACACTTTGCTCCTTCACAGGATAGATTCTCTCTCTAGTACCAAATGTAAATTGAGAAACAGGGGCGGAAACCTGATTAACTTTATTAATCTCAATCAACCAATTTACAATAGCAGGACTACAATACTTATAGGTATTGTAGAGTCATGTGTAGACAAAATAAATGGTTTCACAAGTACAACTAGAATTACAACAACTTCGTAAAACATTCGGGAAGCACACAAAAATACAACCAACAAATTATATTGTTAAAACAATGTAACAACATCTCGTGATGTTGGAAATAAAAATAATAATATGGTTAATAAAACCAAATAACAATATTATTTAATTAATGTTATTAATTAAATAATAAATTATATAATGCATAATTAATTAGGATATTTTATCCTAACATAGCACAAGACGTACCTCGAGAGCCTTATGTATGGCATATAACTATTCAGGTAGTGAGGAGATAATGGGTAATGCTAACGTAGACACAAAATCATGCACTTGGGAACATTTCTAGGTACAAAATAATTGTGATATATATGATTCCTAAGAAATAAAACTAGTGGTTGACAACTATATTTGGCCTCTTTTCTTTATTTATTATTTTCCCTTTGGTCTTACACACCCTATAGCCCTAATGAAACTTGATTTATTTGTCTTTTATGTCCTCGCACCTAGTTAGACTCTAATTTAAGACTCCAATTCTCCTAACGCTTTCTTATATTTACTCGCTCTCTTTGGGTCTTTTTTATATTCTAGGCATTTTTTCACTTATGGGTTCCCTTCCAATTGTCAACTATGAAATTCAAATGAGGGAGTCATATATATACATATATATAGTTAGTTACTTCTCAAAAATAATGACCATTAACTAAACATTACTATTATAACCTAAGCTTGTATTCTAAAGACACAAGATCATTCAAAGGCATCTATCTATAACTCATGTAACAAACCGGTGCTACATCACTTCTGCATACACTGCATAAAAGGGGGATGTATGTTTTATTCCATGCACACATACTACATATTATTTACAATCTAGATCTAGCCCGCTATAATTTCTGCAATTTACACAAGGGCATCCTAGGAAATAATTTATGCACACACATAAGAACTACATAGGGTCTAAGATTTAGTGCAACACTTGGTGGTAATTCCACACTCGAGGGTGAATGTCGTGGTTATTTTGACTCCATATTCTACATCTTTCTTATTATATTTGATGTGGTTTGTGGATATTTTCAGGTGTTTATTAATTTTTATAGGTTACAGTCTTGTAATGCCCACAATTTTTAAGAACAAATACAACTCACAAAATTACGAGATATTTTTTTACATACATTACTACATACACGACACCACATGGGAATGATTATGGAAATACAACATCACACAAGATACTTATACACACACTGAGACCCACATGTATCATAAGTTATGAAATGATTGGCTTTATTAGGGAAGATGACACACATAGCCAAGCCTTCCTAAAAGCTTACATAGTGGAGAGGTCACATCTGCAACTATGCATTATCCCTCTAAGAAGGGATCCTTTATAGAATTTAGATCCCTCAAAGCACACACACTACATCAAATTCGACAGTCCCATTTCCCCTAAAACATAACATGCTCTTATACCTCCACTAAGACTAGCCACGAATCCCCTTATTTCCTCCAAAACAACACACACATTTCCCTTTTTCCTCCCTTCACTAGATACACAATATTTCTCTAATAAAAAATGATAAAACTCACCCCGATTCAATAAAATATAGTTATATTTTATTTAAATCTAAATGCAAATAACTTCATAAATTATATACAATGAAATTTAAATGATACACAATTTATTCAATTTTAACAATGAAAGGAAATGAGAGGGTTAGGGCACTATTAGTGCAAAATCACATCACCCCCGAATGGGATTAGATCTAGGTGGGGCATCCGGTATGCCTCCATAACATAGAACCATCTCTTAAGTTGTGGGACTTGTGAACTTGAGATGGCCCTCCGGAGAAAGTTGGCTTCTTCTTCCTAATCCTAATGCTAAACTAATTGTAAGGAAGGAAATGTGATTATCTAATCCTAATCTAACAATGCCAATGAGACAGGGGGAGAGATAGCATGAAAGTAAAGAAATCCTATACTACAGAGGTGATAGCACCAAGAAAAGGGGGTTTCGGTCATAATCTCAACTACCTAAAGTGGAGAGAGGTGAGCAATGGAGAGGATGGAAAGATGCATCACAAACCAAAGATAGAGTTCACATAGAACACCACTTCAAACCCATTAAACACAGCTCCCAGAACCTACAATAGACATCAGAGATATGCATAGTATACCCTGCAACAATGAGAGGTGAGAAGAGACAATAAAATAAGCAAGGATGGACAAATGCATCATGAAACATATTTTATTGCTCTATAATTTCACACGGTACACCATCAATGGACAAGAGGCAATAATATGCCATATAGAGCTAAGAAAGGAGGTTTAGACTCCATATTCAACCCTAGGGAAGAAAAGAGAGGGTGGAAGGAGACAAAAGATGACCAACCTTTAGAAATATGACACTTGTTTATAATATATAGAAGAATGAGAAAAGGAGAGAGGGAAGAATTTGAACCCTGGTCCAACCACCCCTAGAAGAGCATTGAATCCACCTATAACAATGATGGGATTTATTGAAAAACCCATTCCTCCATGTGTTGTTCCTTGATGGGAAACAAAGGATTATGTTCTTCATCATAGTGATAGGTAAGAGACTTGATAGCCTAAAAAATGGTGGACCGGATCATTAATAGTGGTAGGTGAGTAATGAGCACTTGGGAGCTTTCAAAAATGTCCATTCCCACTCAAATATTAGCTCCCAGTCAAAATTTATGGTCGTCCAAAGGTGGGGTCGAGCGTTGAATGTGGGCTCGTAATATGCAAACATGTCTCCCCATATAGGGTCCACATGGCATCCTTGCACGTGTTAAAGATTCAGCCCCCTCTTCTCACTCTTATAGTTGCACCGAATTGACGTGTGGTGTAATCCACCCTTAGACACATGGAGGCTTCACACTCATTTGGAAACCGCATCCAAATTTTAACCTTGAAGATGCATCGAGCTGATGCGTGGAGGATTCCTTTGTCTGTTCCAAGCTTGGAATTTTCAATGGCCGATGTCCCCTTTTTAGACCTTGGACACGTGGAGGGCTAGCACTAGTTTAGGGTCTTTCTTTGGGCCATGCCTTTAAAGTTACGTTGAGCTAACATGTGGAGGATTCCACTGACCCTACTATACTTAGCTGATCCGGGGCCTACTACACTTTTTTTGGTCCCCGACTACATGGCGGGTTGGCACTTGTTTGGGGAACACCTTTGGATTTTAATTCTAAAGTTACATCGAAGAGATACATGGATGCCTTCTTTTGGTCCCTGACTACGTGGTGGGTTGGCACTTGTTTGGGGACCACCTTTGGATTTTAATTCTAAAGTTACACCTTTGAAGAGATACATGGATGCCTTCTCCGGTCCTTAGAATTTTAAATGGTAGGTTCAATTTTTGGGATTCGGACCACGTGGATGGTGGCTCTGTGCTTATTTGGGAAATCCTCCTCTATTGCATCTTTGACGTTGTACCATTGAGACATGTGGAGGCTTCCACTGGTGCTTGGGATTTTTAATGGCCGGCTATGTCTCTAATACTTTGGACACGTGGAGGGCCTGTGCACATTTAGGGTAACCATTTTTATGTGCCTTTTGGAATTGTGTTGAGTGACAAATGGTGCCTTCGACGAGTCCATTACTTTTCCCGAGTTGACTCTTGCATATGAAGTCCGAAAACTTCGAGCCCTTTCTTCAATATTCTCTTGTGAGCCTTTTTCCACCTTTAACATTATCGGCCTCCTTCATTTTCGAGCTCGCCGCCCCCTCGATTTTGGATCGATTGTCAGATTTGAAATGTGGGCTTGTATGACTAAACTAACCCTAACATTTCTCCTATTTAAGGTCACATTCAACCAATTTTTCCTCAAGGTAAAATTGGGATAATAGTTTGGTGACTCACGGGGACATCTACCTACTAGATGAAGAGGACCAGTAGCCTTAGAAGTATCCATCGGGCATGGAGTCAATAATGATAGCCCGATCTTCGATCTTTTACTTTAAAAATTCTCCCTAATTTCTTGCACCCTATTGACCCTAAACCTTCCCCACTATCTAGCTCTAAATTTTCATACGAAAATATTGAAGATGAGATTCTGAGAGTAGAAAATTGTATTGACTTGGGGCTTTCACTTGTCCCTGGAAATGGACTCCCTCGCAACATGATTCTAGTTGTTATGTATTTTATTCATTTTGAAACCAACAACTGTTATAGGTAACTATGGGTCTCCCCACCGTGAATATTGAAGGTCCCGATCCATGTACCTCGGGGTAATACAAACAAATATTATATACAAAGATTTAATCATACATACCTCAATAAGACATTCATAGTTTACAAAAGCACTTATTCTACTGAAAATAAATCTAATCCTACTCCTAAATGAACCCTAGCAAAGAAAATCTAAACAAATCCTGCTACATGCATGGAAAAATAACTTACCTTTCTAAAAAAATGAAGCCATGTATATGATTTGGCGCTGAACATGGCTCTTATTATGAGTGAGAAACCTGATAAGAGGTTGATCTTCCACCCAAATCATTAAGGTATCAACATCAATCAAAAATACCTCCTCAAGCTAATTGGCATTGGACTCTTGGAGGTGTTGATGGTGACCCTTGGTTCTTTGATACTCATCCTCATGCCTTGAAGTGGGTATGATAGGTTTTGGCTTCTCCTTGGCTCCAATGAAGCCAAATACATTATTGGGCACAGTCTAGTCCTTTGAATGTGCCCATGGTTCTAAATTTCAACTCCAAGGATGGATTCCTCCTGCGGATGTTCTTGGGGTGGATGGTGTGGAAGAGACAATATCTTTGTAATATTTTCCTTCCTTCGTTGTTTCTTGAAGACCGAATTGCTCTTAGATAGCCTCTTCCTCTAGCATGAAATTTTTCAAATTGAAATCTTCAATTTACTACTTTAGAGGACTATTTAGGGGGGCAAGGTCTTCTTGATAGCTCTCCTCCATCATGGATTCATCAATCAAATCAGACACTTCAAATGAAAGTAAAAAATCTTTGATAATGCTTTCTTCATCAAGTGGCCTCAACTTTGATTTGATCCCTTTCAGCTTCTCCTCTTCAATGCAACTTCGAGCTAGTTATTCTTCCTTTCTCTTGATTGGTTGTGAAGCTTATATTAGATTAGTATCCTCTTTAGAAAAAATTCCTTTATGGACACTACATTCAGAGCATACGAACTGATTATCTTCTTCCTCTTATTCTTGTTCTTCTTCTACTACAAACTTAGCTACCACCACTTGTGGTCTAACCCCAACCTCCTCTGAAGGTTTAACCATCAAGGGGATTTTTGTAATCCCAAATTTGAGAGCCAAGCTTACTAATATTTTTATTATTTCTTCTTTTTGTGGCTCTTTTTCTGCTCCTCTCCTTGATTGGTTTTTGGAGTCTCTCCCTGACATGGACTTGGGAGAGTAGGAGGACTGGTGGGTGGTGTCTCCACTAGTTGTTTGTTTATTTGTGGTGGGGGAAGCTATTTTCTTTGGATCTCGTGGAGGGACTTAGATTTGGAAGGAAAGAGGGAAGAGGAAATGAGATGAGATGGAAGATTAGAAGATGGAGAAGGGAAATCAACACTTGGGGCAGCAGATGGGAAGCTAGACTCATGACACTGCTATGATGATACTTGATTGGGAAGAGGAAAATAAAATCTATGAGGTGGTGGAATTACCCATTGACAAGGTTTTCTGGCACCAAGCTCATAGGCCTTTATCTCCTCAGTCCACTGCGCAAGTTGGGGAAACATCTCAATCATGAAGTCAAGCTTCTCTTATGGGATGTAGTGTCTTGGAAAAGGCCTTCCCATGGATAAGGTACCCTACAACCAATCCTGAATGCCTTCATTTGTGTTGTAGCCCTAGACTGCACCATGCTAGCCTCCATTCTTTGGATCTTTTCTAGCAGATCAATGTTCTCCACATAATTTTACCATTATATGCGTCCCCTTGTTCTTGATAAGCTCCATAGCCAAACTAGCTTTGACACTACTCATATGGGTAAGCATAATGGTTCTGAATCTAATCATAATGCTTATATGGAGGAGTCGTGAAATACATTGGAGGTGGACGCACTATTGTTGCTGCAAGTGTGAGTTCCAAGTTGGGAATGAAGTCATGATTGCACAACTTCATGGGATGGAAGAAGATGGAAGATGTGGAAAGAAAAATGGATGAAAATATATGGGAGAAGGTCTACAACTCAGAGGATGCGTTGTTGAGTAGATGGAGTTTCCATATGTGCTTGAAAGTGCCACCAAAGGATAGATCTTAGCAATAACACCTCAAATCTACTAAGATGAAGATGTAAAGCTCTTTAGTCTGGACTCACCAGTGTGCCAAAACTATTGATGCAAAATCACAAAGCACCCCTTGAATGACCTCAAATATGAGTGGGACATCCGGGTGTTACTACATAATATGGGACCATCTCTCAAGCTATGGGACTTGTAAACTTGAGATGTCCCTCAAGAGAAAACCATCTTCTTCTTCCTAATCCTAATGCTAAACTACTTCTAAGGAAGGAAATGTGATTATCTACTCCTAATCTAACAATGCTAGGGAGATAGGAGAGAGAGAGCATGAAAGTAAATAAATCCTACACTACAAAGGTGATATCACCAAGAAAAGGGGGTTGCTGGTCACAATCTCAACTACCTAAAGTGGAGAGAGGTGAGAAATGGAGAGGATGGACAAATGCATCACAGACCAAAGATAGAGTTCACATAGAACACCACTTCAAACCCATTAAACATAGCTCCTAGAACCTGTAATAGACATCAAAAATATGCAAAATATACCCTATAATGATGAGAGATAAGAAGAGATAATAAAATAAGTAAGGATGGACAAAATACATCACAAATTTTTTTATTGCTCCAATATTTCACATGGTACACCATCAGTGGGAAAGGGGAAAGGAAATTCCATTACAATTCCAAGAGAGGAGGCTTATACTCCACATTCAACCCTAGGGAAGAAAGAGAGAGGGAGGCTGGAGAGAATAGATGACCATCCTTTAGAAATATGCCCCTCCTTTACAATATATAGAAGAATGAGAGAAGGAGAGAGGGAAGAATTTGAACCCTGCTCCAACAACCCCTAGAAGAGCATTGAATCCAACTATAACAATGATGGGATTTACTACAAAACCCATGCCTCCATGTGTTTTTCCTTGTTGGGAAAGAAAGGATCCTGTTCTTCATCATGGCGATAGGCAAAAGACTTGATAACCTCAAATTTGGTGGACCAGATCATTAGTGGTGGTAGGTGAGTAGCATTCACCGAGAGATTTCCAAAACTTCCCTTCTCGCTCAAATATGAGATCCTAGTCAAATGTTAAGGTCTTCTGAAGGCCGAGGTCGAGTGTTTAGCACGGGATCACAATATGCAAATGAGTCTACCCATACAAGGTCCACGTGGCATCCTACACGTGTTGAAGATTCAACCCCGTCTTCTATCTCTTGTAGTTGAACCGAACTAACATGTGGTTTCATTCGTCCTTAGATGCATGGAGTCTTCGCGCTCATTTGGAGACTGCCTCTGATTTTAGAGCTTGAAGCTATGTCAAGTGACACGTCAAGGATTCCTTCAGCCTATCCCTAATGAGTGCATTGTTTTTCTCATTGGTATCATTTCTTCAAGCCGAAAATACCCTTTTGATATGACTTATTAATACATGGGGATGTTTTGTGTAGTTATGTCTTAGTAGGTTTGATGCATTTTCCTTGCTATAGTTTATGAAAACTGATTATCACATGAACCTCCTACTAACTATCTTTGTGAGATAAAACATGATGATGTGTGTAGGAAATGATGGATGTTGCTAGTAGTTATGGAGCCCAAGTTTGGAGCAAGTGGCGAGACTGTTTCCACCAAAGTTGACCTATTAGTTTGGGGCTTGTTCCTAACTGCCTGTAGAAATTTATGCATTTTAATTAGTATTTGGTGGATGGTGATTAATTCCACCTATTATGGTGAGCCTAGTAACTAACAAGTACCTATATGAAGACTTCATCTTTAGAACATATAGGAGAACTACTTTTGATATACTGAGATAGATTATCTGCATTCGGTTTTTTTGGCATTATTATTTATTGTCTATGCTATGAAACTTATTCTGAGTTAATGAAAGTCACGACATTTTGAGAATCAAAGGTTGTTAATCCCTCTATCCCAAGGAAGAGCAAGGGCCCACTCGACCAAGGAGATAAGAGGTTATTTTGAGTTCATTTACAAATACACTTTTTGATTGGATTTACTGCAATTGTTGTTTGAAAATCTTACATGCATGTTTTGATTGACTATAATTTTTTTCTTCATTACCACTTCCATTTAGAATAGATGTTTCCATTATGTAAATCTAGTTAACAAGTAATCTCACTTTTTGCTAAGCTTCATTTATACAGTTGTAATTTCATTTGTTAAAAGTAGTGTGTGCACATTTCATTTTCCAGCAGAAGATTAGTTGTTAGTTTCCTTTCATCGCAAATAGTTGAATTATGTAGAACTATATTTCAATTCTATAGATTTGTATTGCATTTCCGTAGATTAGTCACTAAACTAAGCAACCCCCAATAGACCCAATAGATAACTGGTTTCATTAAAATCCATTGCATACTACCTAGGACACAACCTTGGTTTAGAATGACACTGACAAAAGATTATGTCAGTTAAATGATTGGAGCAATACAACGACCCATCATTTTTGGTGCCATTTCCAGGGAATAACCATAAGCACCATTGTTTTTATTCCATATGCTATGGGTGTTAATGGAGTTCATATAGGAAACCAGTAGTTGTCTTGGACCTCATTTTAAAACAACCAACCTTGATGCATAGGTCATGAGACAACCAAGGGAGATTTATAGCACATAATATTCCACACATCTCTCTAGACAATTTACAAGGAAGAAACACTGAGAGTGATATAGATTCTAACTCAACACCTAGAACCTCTTCTGAGCATTTTGTATCCTCTTCACAACACTTGGCAATGGGGGACCTTGGGAATCCTGGAGACCAACCTTTAGGGTGAACCTTTACATATCCCATTGTCCTCGATGCGGATGAGGATGCACCTATGAAAAACATCTCACCATCCATCCTCCCCATCTTTCAAGGTATGACCAAAGAAGACCCTGATCAGTTTACTTTGAATTTAAAATCCTGTGCCAGACATATGATTACCGAACTGACAATCAAAAACTCAAACTGTTTCCTTCCACTCTCAAAGATTCTGCTATGAGATGGTTTATGGGGTTACCATCTAACTCCATTAATTCCTAGGAAGCCATGGAAACAACCTTCCTGGATAAATACCAAGACTATTGTAGGGGAAGGGATAGGAAGGAAGAGTTCTTCCAAATACGGCAAAAGGAAGATGAGAATCTAGAGGATTATCTAGATAGATTCCTCTTTCTCCACAAATGTAGTGGGTATGAGTTACATGCAGACATCACTAAGACAGTCTTTCTTAAAGGACTGGATGAGGAAACCAAGGATTCCCTCCATCTCATGGGAGGAGGAGATGTGCATAAACTCACCATGGACCAAATCACTGAGCTATGTAGAAGATACTCTAGAACACGTGGAGGAATACGAAGAAAACAAACATCCAAGTCTTCCTTGGGTACCTCTGAACTTCTGGAAGAAATGGCCAACATGAAAACAGACATTCTGCTACAATTAACATCAACCATAGATGGACTCAAGGAAAAAACCAGCCCTACCAAAGAACCGTTGGACATATATTGCCCTAAGTGTCGGAAGAGACACCCCTTGAGAGAATGTCCTTTAGCATGTTACAGACATGTGCTTAATTTTTAAAGTTACTGACCATGACACTAAGCATTGCACATTCTTACCACAGTTAAAGGGAGGTTTGAATGCTATCTCTCAAACAAGTGCTGAATTAAAATTTGTCCAAAGACCAAACAATCAGGTTGGGTTCCCATCTAGGCCGGCTTAGAATCCCTGGAGGATGTCATGGCCGAATCAAGCCTCTCAGTCTTCTTGGGAAAACCGAGTGGAAAAACTCAAACTGGATGACTTATTCATATCCACCACCCGGAAAATCCCTACACTCGGCCCAGTTTGGCACCTCCACCCTGACCAATCCTTAGCACAACTAGTAGTGGGGTCCTCAACCAAATTTTAGCCAAAATCAGTCCTGGGCACCACCGCAAAATGGTAATCACCAATGTAGATTCCAGCAACCACAATAAGCTTTAATGCCTCCACCTCAAGCCTACCAACATCAAGGACAAGAAACACAAACACAACTTCCGGCTCAGCTAGTATCCAATCCTAAAAATCAACAGATAACTTTAATTGATGATGCAGACCTAGGTAACACCATGCAGGTTAATACTATTGGTAATTTATGCCTACGATCTGGAAAAATATTGAATCCTCCTGTTGTTATCACAGAACTACCTGCTAATGCCGATAAAGAAGAAAACCTTGAGGATAATATTGGTCCTTCACCAATACCAGATACACCAGATGATCAAATACTCAAACAAAATATAGCCCCTTTTCCTGAGCGATTATAGGACATTCAAACTGCAGATGAAACAAAGCTAGTTCAGGAATTAAAAAGTACATATTGAGGTCCCACTTCTGCAAGCAATAAGGGACATCCCTGAACTAAACCAAACCATTAGAAATGAGTGTATAAAAACACCAGGAAGGAAAAAGAAGTACCCAAAGACTGTCAGGGTCGAAGGGAATTTGGCTGATTTAGTCGTTAGCACCCTTATCTCACAAAAATATGGGGATCCTAGGAGTCCTGTCATTACTATTTGTATAAACAACTAGTCAATATCTAACATTTTGGTGGATCTTGGTGCTACCATTAATGTCATCACAACATAAATGTTTAATCTGCTATCCTTAATAGGACTTCAACCTACCAACACATTCTATAGTTAGCAGATCAATCCATTGTTGTACCTGATGGTGTGGTTGAAGATATAATGGTCATTGTTGAATCATGGGAGTACCCAGTTGATTTCATGGTTTTGCAACCTAAAGCTTAGAAGTTGGGATATCTAGTCATCTTGGGAAGGCCCTGGTTGGCTACGGTTGTTGCATACATCGACTGTAGGTTAGGCAACATGACAATTCTAAATGGGTAGAAATCCAAACACATTTCATTATACCCTCCTGCCCAGCCTTATGCGAACAATTGTGACTAGGTATGGGTGGATTCTTTGGATACTAACTCTTTGAGTTCTTCTTTTCTAGCCACTATTGCAGTACACAACCATATGGCAGAAGTTGTGGAGTCATATACACTGACTGATTCTAAGGACCCTATGACTACGAAAATCAGCACTATTGCTATGGAATCTGGAACTCTAGCATTAGACATATCCTCTACTATTTCTCTAGTAGGCACTACCTCGATGAGTCTGGTAGGAAACTCTATGCTTATAATTCTGAATATTTAGTTCCTGATTTCTATTGTCCTTTAACTAAGATTCTATCTTTTGACAACATACCCATCCTGCACATGCTTCAGCCCCATGTTTTCCATTGAATTATTTTATCACTAGTACAGAGCTTGCTCTTGTGAATGATACCAAGTAGGTGCTTGTCAGTATGGGAAGAGAGTTGACCATAGGTAACGATTTGGAGGTCAATCAAGAAGCTAGGGTGCTTGAGGTTCTGAAGAAACACTCCCATGATTTTTCTTGGGATTACACTGATATGAAGGGAATTCATCCTAGCATCTGTACACATCATATTCACACTTATGACATCAAACCTATAATGCATTGAAACGAAGAATCAATCCAAAGCATTGAGAGAAATAGTCAAAAGTGAGATAGAAAAACTCCTAAAAGTAGGTTTCATATATCCTATATATGATAGTTAGTGGGTTTTCCCATTAGTTATTGTTCCCAAGACAAATGGTCAGTGGTGAATGTTTGTTGATTACAGTGAAACCTAACAAAGCCACCAAGAAGGATTATTTTCCCCTGCCTTTTATTGACCAAGTTCAAGACAATTTGGTTAGTAAGAAATATTTTTATTTCTTGGATGGGTTTAGTGGGTATAATCAAATTAGTATTTCCCCTGTTGATGAAGATAAGACTACTTTTATGTGCCATTGGGGTACATTTTCTTACCGAGTCTTACCTTTTTGTCATTATAATTCCCCGATACATTTAATGGGCGATCTTGGCCATTTTTGTAGATCTTGCTAATGACTATGTTGAGGTTTACATGGATGATTTCACTGTCCATGGATCCACTTTTGAAGAATCTTTGAGTAACCTAGAGAAAGTACTCAGTCGATGTGAACAACACCAACTATCCCTGAGTCATGAAAAATGTCTAATGATGGTTGATCAAGGAATTATCTTAGGTCACCATGTTTCAGCCCAAGGTATACAGGTGGACCCCAAAATATATCAGTCATCACCCAATTACCTACACCAGCTAATCAGACTGACATCAAAATTTTCCTTGGTCATGTAGGTTATTACCGCTGATTCATAAAATATTTTAGCAAAATTACCACCTATGTTCTCACTGCTAACCAAAGATTGTGTTTTTGAATGGTCTCCTCAGTGTCAACAGGAATTTGATTCTATCAAAGAAAAGATAACCATGGCCCCTATCTTACGTGGCCCTAACTGGGGACAACCTTTCCATATCCACACTGATGCTTCTAATACAGCCATGGGTGTTGTCCTTGGGCAAAAAGACTCAGAAGATCAGATGTATGCAATTTATTTTATCAAAGAAAAACCTGACTCCTATGGAAAGGAATTACACTACTATGGAAAAATAATTCTTGGTTGTTGTCTATGCTTTGAATAAATTTCATCATTACATCACTGGATATAAAAAATTTGTTTACACTGACCACTCTGCCATTCGATATTTGATGAATAAACTAGTGGTTGGTGGAAGGCTTATTCATTGGTTACTCTTGTTGCAAGAATTCAATCTCACCATTATAGATAAGCCTAGGAAATTTAACGTTGTTGCTGATTTCCTTTCTAGATTAAATGTTTCAGGTGATGATGAAGTAGTCCAGGATCAATTTCCTGACGAACACTTGTTTGCTATCTCGACTAAGACTCCTTGGTTCACTGATCTTGTGAATTATTTAACAACAGGGAAGTTTCCTACCTATTTTACTCATAAGGAAAGAAGGCGATTGGTTAAAAATAGTGCAACATATAAATGGTGTAACAGATTCTTATTTAAATGTTTTCCTGACATGGTTCTTCGTAGGTGTGTTCGGGAGGATGAGGTACATGACATACTGCGAGCTTGTCATGATGAGCTAGGAGGCGGACATTATTTAGTAAAACAAACAATTCACAAGATCCTTGGAGCAGGGTACTATTGGCCTTCCCTCCATAGGGCTGTCAAAAAGTATGTGTGGTAGTGTGATGCATGCCAACGAATGGGAAAACCCACACTTTCAATGGAAATGCCTCTTAATCCTTAGCTGGTTTTAGGACCATTTGAGAAATGGGGGATTGACTTTGTTGGACCATTTGATCCTCCATCTTTCAGGAAGGAGTATCTCTTGGTATGCATGGACTACATCACTAAATGGGCTGAAGTTCAAGCATTGGCATCTGCCAACGAGGATGTTGTTGCTGATTTTTTGTACAATCAGATATTGCTGCGATTTGGAGCACCAAGGGCCATTATATCTGATCAAGGTCCTCAATTTGTTTCAAATATGATTGAAGCTTTCTTGGAAATCTATAGAATTAGGCACCGGAAATCATCACCCTATCACCCCCAATCCAATGGGCAAGTGGAGGTAACCAATTGAGAACTTGAGAATATTCTAACTAAGGTGGTCAATGCCGATAGAAAGAATTGGGTACCAAAGCTTCCTGAGGCCATCTGGGCCTACAACATGACCTAGAAAATAACTACTGGTTTTTCTCCCTATGAGATGGTATTTGGGAAGAAGCCACTTTTACTGTTGAGTTTGAATTGTGCACCTAGTAAACAACATTGGAAGTTGGGATCGATTTGGATGAAGCACAACGTGAATGAGTGCTACAGCTAAATGAATTAGATGAAATGTGGATGGAGGCACAATAGTAGATATAAATTCTACAACATCAATGAAAAACATGACATGATGCTCATATAAAAAAGGACATTTCATGAGGGATAGTGGGTTTTACTCTTTGATTCCCGCTATCAACAGTTTAAAGGAAAGCTACGTACATGTTGGTTGGGTCCTTATCAGGTAAATCAAGTGTTTGATAATGGCTCTGTTCGGTTGTTACCTATTGATGGAGACAAACAGACTCTTCTGGTGAATGGACATAGGCTCCAGATTTATCACCAACCAGCTGGATAAGAAGACTTTCACTAATGACATTCTGTTACGCATGGACATGCATGCTGAGGAGGCTCTTTGCCCCTTGAACATGGAGTAATCAATATCTTGCAAATTCAATAAAGGAAGATGATCCTGCATTCGATCTTCTTCCCTTAGCAGTTTTTCTTGTTGTTGTTTTCAATAAATGTAGGAATTTTCATTATTTCTACAGCCACTAATCACGCTTCATCTCGAACTGCAGGGTGTAGGAATCTATGGATATCAGCGACTAAACATGGCATGGGTAAGTGCATCCTAACTTGCTAATGATATTTCCATGCAAAACATTTCCCCATGTACGCATTTTTCATCATTATGCCATCATGAAATGATCACTATATTTATTTCAGATCTCTTTCCAAATCTGGTTCTATGGATGATGGCATCAAAGGGGTAATGTCTCATAATCACCACATACCTTGAATGTGTTGCATTCTTCAAGTCAGGATGGGTGGCACTCGCTCCTCAATAGTGGGATATGTGCCACCTCAAATATCTTAAATTCGCACAGATGGCCGGTCTCATTCACTATTTTTCCGCCGCCACCTTCACTTGATTTTGTGTCATCCAAGGGATATGGTGTAATTTGGAATTAATGCTTCTAAAACTACTTCTTACCATTGTTGCATGTGCATCAAGCATGATTAGTTCTATCAGTCACTAAATAGGGAGTGGGGGCACACTTTATTGTGGATCTTTCTACTACCTGGTATTACTCACTTTCAACTTCAGCATTGGAAAACAAAATAAACCGAGCTCGACTCATAGGATTCCTTACTCCAAACACCGAGCTTTCACAAGTATTTCATGATTAGGGTGGCTGGATTTCATTTACCAATTCAAGGGTTTCAATGAAGGCATTATGGAGGAATTCCTGGACAATTTTGAGTCCACCTATTCACAAGTCGGCGGAAGACGGGTTGAGATTACCAGTCAAGTCATTTATGACCTATCTAGCCTACTAGAATTTGGTTTGAAGGTCATGAAAAATGATCCTCTACAAAGCCTGCTTGCTCTATTTCATGATGAAGGGGAAGCATTCCCTGAAGTCATCCTGACCCCCTTGGGTATCCAGAAGGGTGTTAGGTGGGTGAGTCTACCTGGAATCTGGAGTGAAATAGCGAAGTGGGTCAACTGGTATTTCATATGCGATGGTCAGGCCTCTATTCTAGGTGGTGATGCACTTAAAATGCTAATTCACCTTAAGAAGGGATGTGTCAACCAGGCCCTCTAGGTAAATATTCTTGAATACCTCACAGACTCCATTATTAAAGTTTTCCAGAAGTACTGTGATCCAGGTGGAGGCAAGTCTATCATTAAACACCCGGGGTTGATTCATTTGTTATGCTCACATCAGGTCTTCTTTAGACCAAAGCAGAGGCTCGAGGGACTTGCTGTGGGAGAAGGGTCTAGACCAAAGCAATTGAAATCCGGTCTCTTTTCTACACCCCGGTCTACCCTTGCACCGGGCCCTTGCCCTTCACACAACCAAATAGAGGCAGTTGGTGTCCCCGAGCATGCAGACACATTTGGCACTCCTGAGGGTCCATCCCCTTCCATTTCCAGCTCAAAAGGAAAGTGCACCTTGGCTCCATCTTCTTCCATGCACCTACGGCCTCGATGGCTCAGTTCATTGTTAAAGAATAGTGGTTCCCGATCAAAGACTTTTCCTGATGATACCGCCCCCATTCGGGAAGAACAACATGAGGAGGATCACCTGGCCATTCCGACACCTGCTATTCCTGCATCTACAAAAATTCACCCTATAGTTCCCAAAGTGCTTAGCACCCGGATGCATCTTCTCACAACTATTTGGAGGAAATTGTGCTACTGAAAGCTCAATTGTGAGGTATGGAAGAAACAAACCTTTTATTGCAAACTGAATTTACACAACGAATAGTAGAGAAGGTTTGGGAAATCACTGCCCTACAACTTGAAGTAAGTAGTTTGAAGCATCAACGCGATAAGAGTCTTAACATCTTGGATAGATTCCATCAGTTATCCCTTTAGGAAAGAGAATTGAGGAAGGAAAATCAGAAATTGAAAAGGGAAATGGAATCTATACAAGAGGAAAAGAAAAAAGTGACATCTATTTTAGACTCTATTTGTCCTTTGGCCCTCAAGCTTTTTTTCCTGTAGAAAACCCTCTCCATCTATAGCATGTTTGTTCAAGAACAATTTTATTCCTGGCAGTTGTTCTAATTGTGTCATCAAGCTCCTCATGAAATTCCCAATGGCACCAATTTCTTATCAGTTTATAAGTGCAATACTCCTAAGATCCAAAATTTACTTTGTGAATTCTACCTTCATAACATGATAGTTACAAATGTGCCTGATTTCTTAATCAATTTATTTGTGGGTGATTTCCAAATCAAGGCCTTTCAGTCTGCACTACGAAATCAGATCATCTGGGGTCAGCAAATAGATATTTTCAATCACACCGCTCAGTCCATTGGGTTCCACATCCATCCAACTCATCACACTGATGTAGCTCTGAGAAAAAACTTTCACTCACTTTACTATCAGGCAGGAGTCGGGGTAAACACTTCCCAGATTTTACTTCAATGTGTCATGGATTTTGAAAATTATAGTCAGCAGAACTTTGGGATAGCTTGGCAGGCATGTGATAGGAGGTGGGATACTCTGAGTCTGCCCTTGAAATGCAGGGAGGTTCTCTCTCCCCAAAACTTGAGCTAGAGCATGCGCAGGGGTGATGCCCTCATCACCATTATAAGACAGACCACAAAGAAAACTAGCCAATAGTACAATGACGAATGGGTAGGCCTCCAAGTACGTCCACCACTCCTTTTGAGCCCTCTCACTACTTGGTAGAACAATTTGTCCTAGTCAAATGATAGTTTCACAAAGCATGGGTAGAGGTTACCTCCAACACTCTAGGGTGTAAGAACACCAAAAACAATATGCGTTGATCAATTTGAAGAATATGACATGGCTGAGTAGCTTGGTAGGTGGGCAGGATGAAGATAAGTTGCATAGGGACATGCAATAGGTAAAGTCAGGGGGAAAATGATGAGTGCATTTTTTTCTTATTGATATCATTTCTTCAAGCTGAAAATACCCTTTTGATATGACTCATTAATACATGGGGATGTTTTGTGTAGTTATATCTTAGTAGGTTTGATGCATTTTACTTGTTATAGTTTATGAAAACTCGATTATCAATCGACCTGCTACTAACTATCTTTGTGAGATAAAATGTGATGATGTGTGCAGGAAATGATGGATGTTGTTGGTAGTTATGGAGCTCGAGTTCAGAGCAAGCGTAGAGGAGACTGTTTCCACCAAAGTTGACCTATTAGTTTGGGGCTTGTTCCTAACTTCCCGTAGAAATTTATGTGTTTTAATTAGTATTTGGTGGACGGTGATTAATGTTGCTGTTATGGCAAGCCTTGTAACTAACAATACCTATATGAAGACTTCATCTTCAGAACATATAGGAGAACTAATTTTTATATACTGAGATAGATTATCTGCATTCGATTTTTTTTGGCATTATTATTTACTGTCTATGCTATGAAACTTATTCTGAGTTAATGAAAGTCATGACATTTTGAGAATCAAAGGTTGTTAATCCCTCTATCCCAAGGAAGAGCAAGGGCCCACTCGACCAAGGAGATAAGAGGTTATTTTGAGTTCATTTACACATACAGTTCTTTGATTGGATTTACTGCAATTGTTGTTTGAGAATCTTACATGCATGCTTTGATTGACTATATTTTTTTCTTCATTACCACTTTCATTTAGAATAGATGTTTCCATTATGTAAATCTAGTTAACAAGTAATCTTGCTTTCTGCTAAGCTTCATTTATACAGTTGTAATTTCATTTGTTAAAAGTAGTGTGTGTGCATTTCATTTTCCAAGAAGATTAGTTGTTAGTTTCCTTTCATCGCAAATAGTTGAATTCTGTAGAACTGTATTTCAATTTCAGATTTGTATTACATTTCCATAGATTAGTAAGTAAACTAAGCAACCCCCAACAAACACAAAAAATAACTGGTTCCATTAAACTCCATTGCATACTACCTAGGACACAACCCTGGTTTAGAATGACACTAACAAAAGAGTATGTCAGTTAAATTATTGGAGCAATAAAACTACCCATCAGCCTCGAGCTTGGAATTTTTGACGGCTGGTGTCCCCTTTTCAAACCTTGGAGATGTGGAGGGCTAGCGCTAGTTCAAGGTATTTCTTTGGGCTATGCCTTTGAAGTTTCATTGAGTGATGCATGGAGGCTTCTGCTAACCCTATAATACTTAGCCAATTCAAGCCTACCATCCTATTTTTTCTCCCCGACTACATGGTAGGTGGTTCTCATTGGGGACCTCCTTTGGATTTTAATTCTAAAGTTACACTTTGAAGAGACACATGGAGGACTCTGCCGGTCCTTAGAATTTTCAATGGTTGTTTCAACTTTTTGGGATTTAGACCATGTGGAGGGATTGGGCTTATTTGGGAACTCCTCCTCTCTCGCACCTTTGAAATTATGCCATTGAGACACGTGGAGGCTTTCGTTGATGCTTATACTTTTCAACATCCAAACGTCTATCTCTAAGACTTTGGAAACATGGAGGGCATGCACACATTTGGAGTCTCCATTTTGATTCACCTTTTGGAATTACGCCAAGATGACACATGGCACCTATTGGTGCTCAATTTGATCTCTCCTCGTTTTCTTTGTCATATTTTCTATCTCCCCATATTGATGCATGAAAACTATGTCCTTCATTTGGTTGTCATGATCAATCCTTTCCTTTGGTTGAGGATCACTTTAAGTATAGAATTTCTTTTTGCTCCTATGTACATGTGAAAGAATTTGTAACTTGGGCGTAAACTCAGGTTTTTCCCCTTCCTTTGTTTTTTCCACAGTCACGTTTTGTTTTCCCTATCAATTTTTATCCCAACATCTGTGGAAATGTGGTCCTTTTTTATTGGATGTGACTCGGTGGGGAATTTTGAAACTCTAGGGCCCGCTTCAACTCAAGTCTTGTCCACATGGAGGGCCTGTGCTCATCTGAAAATTTGGCTCTTGGTTTGACCTTTGGAGTTGTGCCAGGGAGACACATGGAGGTTTCGCTAGTCCTCCCCAAACTTAGACATTTTTTTCATGTGTCCAGTGTAACTTTGTTGGACTATGGACATGTTTAGGGCCAACGCTCATTTCAGGATCCACCTCTGGGTCCTACCTTAGTAGTTGTGCCAAGGAGACATGTGGCACCTTCTGCTAGTCCTTAAAATTTTTCAAAACTCTCTTGGATCGAGACACATGGTGAGCCCACACTTTTTAGGGTCTCCACTTTTGGGCACCATCTCAGAGTTGTGCCAAGGAGACATGTGGAGGCTTTCGCCAATTCCTCTCTATACTTAAACTTTTCAAGAAACTTTCTAAGGCCTAGGACATGTGGAGGGCCCGCACCTACTTGGGACCTACCCCTATACTTTACTTTTGAAGAAGTGCCAAAGGGACATGTGGAATTTTGTACTCACTCTTCCCTTGTTTGGACTTTTCAATGGCCAAGGAAAATTTCTTAGACCCTAGACATGTGGCACCTTCCCATGGTCTGTACATTCTTTCATCAAATTTTTCAAGCTAGGACACGTGGTGAGTCCGCACTTGTTTAGGGTCTCCACTTTTGGGAACCATATCAAAAGTGCGCCATTGAGACATGTGGAGGCTTCCGCTAGCTCCTTTTATACTAAGACTTTTCAAAGGCCAAAAGGAAATTTTCTTGGGCCTAGGGCATGTGGAAGGCCCGCACTTGTTTGGAAACTTACCTCTGTACTTCACCTTTGCAGTTGCGCTAAGAAAACATGTGGATGGCTCTAATCTAAAGTTGAGAAAGGGGAGAATTGATGGTTGTTGTGCATTGCATCTAATTTTTCCACCATTTTTTCTCCAAGACTCTTGGAGATGTGAATACACATTGTTTTTCATCATTTTTTGATGAATTTCCTTGTCATTTTTATCTACAAAGTGCAATTGAATAAATTTAGAGCTTGATTTGTGAGTCCAAGGATTGTAAAGATTGATATTTTGAAGTTGGAATTGCTCGGGAACTTGCAAAAATGTGAATTACCAGAGAAGATGGATGCAGAGAAGAGTTATAGAGGAAAGAATGGGAAAATGATGAAATGATGGAGGTTGCGGCGTAAAGGATAAAAAACATTTTCCTCAAGGGTGAAAAGGATTACCTATTAGATTCAGCTATACACAACCACCAAAAATGATTAAAACAAGGATTTCTCACATGACGAATAAAAGAATGATTAGAAGGATTGTCAAAAAGTTATGGCATGGCATCCCAGTCATTAGTCGAGGGTTTGAGAAACATGATCAGTTCATGATTTTTCCACCTAGTAGCTACGTATGTAAATTTTTAAACATCACTTTCTAAGACAAATTGGTAACAAGCAAAGGATTCCTCGAATATTATTCTTTTTGGGGGAAAATTTGGGATGAGTGAGTGAGTAAATTGTATAAATGAAATGAGGATACTCTTGCAAAGGGTCGGGGTTGAATTCTTAAGAGAAAATTTGAGAAAGCCCATCTTCCTAAGAGACCATCTGAGAAACTTGTTAATTTCCTATGTTTTAGATTTGATCATGTCAAGTTGGTTACAAGTGTACAACCATTGAAAAGATCTGAGACTGTTCAATGAAACTTTCCCCTGCTGATGAATCTAATAAAATTTGAATTGAGTTGTGTTAATCTTGGGAAAAATTGTGTTTCCTTTATTTCATAATGTCTACAATTTCTTGTTCATATTGCAATCTTGTGTTAAAATCCCTAAAAATCTTACAAGATCTCGTCCTTGTGATAGTTTAGTGGAATTTGCAATTTCATTACATGAAGAGCCTTCATCCTGTAATGAGATAAACAATTTAAAATCACTTTACTATCATTTTATTGATAAATATTATCCGTAAGCCTTTGAGTGTATCTTAGGCATGAGGAAATAGGGCTCTTTGATGTTTAATTGAGTCTTTAACTTGAGCCTTCATGTAAAATTATTGGAGATTGTGTGAAACGGTGAAAATCTGGACCTCCATTGATGCAAACCTTCTAGTTGAATGAATATTTTAGCTATTCTAAAGCATTCTGTCACTTAGTTTTCCAACTGTTGTGAAGGTTCTCAAAGATCCGGCAAAATAAAGTTTATCCTGCTCAATCTCTCACCATAAAATTATTCAAAAATAATGAATCCTACCTAAACTATCCCCTGTTTTCCATGTATGTCCACAAATGAATAAATTCTACCGCCTAAAATATGTAGAAGCAATCAAGATCCCATGATGTCTCTAGTAACCTTAACCATGTTTAGAAAATATCACCATTCTTTAGAAGTTATAACTCGTGAGAGTTAAATTGTGGTGCATTGATCATATTTTCTTAGGTTCTTCTTTCAAATTTGTGCAAAGAAGGATATCTTCATTCTCCTTTACCGACAGAGGTTAAAAATGGTTCCTCTCACCCCGGTCGAAAAAGGCGGGGCCTAAAGCATTAAGGATAGATAAAATCCTTAATGAAGGTTTTATCCATTTCTTTGATGTAAGAGTGAAAAGAGTCGAGAAAAATCCCTCCTAGTTACAAAACAACTCATAATATGATTTTTCTATCTCTCGAAGTCTTCCTAAATTTGTGATGCCGCTCAATTTTCAAGGGAGAATCAATTTGGAGACCAACACTGATTGTCGCCATTGCCAAGGATTTTCAAAGGAATTATTATATGTGGGCCTGGTAATGTTTCTTACATGCTCTAAGTGCAAATACGTTATTTAATCATCATCCTTTATCGAGATCTATAAGATTTGCGGGTTACAAGTTCTGCGTGCAATATTTCAAGTTTATGTTGGTTGTTTGCACTACGTTTACATCATCAATGATAGATAGTAAAGTAAGGTCATATCTTTGAAGCTTTGTGTGAATTTAGTGTTAAAAGACATTTGATAGATCAATTTTAGTACATTTGCACAACTAAGGTGAAAATCCTTAGTGGCGACTCTGTGTTGAATTAATTTTTGATAAATGCAAGTGTCTTAAACTCTTTTAGTTTAAATTTATCACTAATCTCTACAAATCTAGAAGTAAGAAGATCTTTCTTCATTGAAGACCTTCTTTAGAAGGTTGTTTCAGAATTGGGAAATAAAAATTCTTAAGGAAGAAGAATCTGGAAAGTTATTGGAGATCAGAAATCAAGAAAATAGTTAGCAATTGTGGAAACTGGTTAGCCTTGTCATTGAATATTTCCATACTTCCTCAAGTTATTTTGAATCAAGCATTCTGTTATTAAATATGAATTCTCCAACTGGAGAGGGTCCTTCATTTGTATTTGAAAAGTTTATGTCTCGTTTTGTCCTCGTGTTTTCCAAAGTTGATAGGATCTTCCAAGAAATAGAGTTTTTAGAAAACATTCATTCTGATAATTGTATTCTTGTGCCCCATAGACCCTCACTCCCCATCATTTTGTTTCTCTTGTAAGATCACTTCCCCAAAACAATATGGCCCAACCCCCACCCAAACCTCCATTTGTTGTGAACACTTTTGGTCTTATAGATTTCAGAGGTATGGCTGGATATCCAAATGTTATGCCCCAAGATGTTAGAAATAGACTACCTAAATTTCAAGGAAATAATGCTATTACTAGTGATCAACACTTAAATATTTTTGTCAATATGATGGAATACTTTGAGATTGAATTTTAGGATGTGTACATAAATTTTTTTATTCATACTCTAGAGGAGGATGCACATGACTTGTATAAATCTTTGTAAGACAAATCCATTGATTCATGGACAAAAATGAAGAATTCTTTTAGATTTCAGTATGGAGATAAAACAGACCCTAGGTTTCTTTTATCAGAATTTAAAAATATTAAAAATAATCCCAATGAATCTGTTTATGGCTTCAATACAAGGTTCAATAAGAGCTCGAATAGGTTACCCGTGATCCCGAGGCCAAGTGATGTTTCCGATTGATAAAATATTCTCGATGCTTTTGATAAGAAGGTTGCCTATTATTTGAGGGATAAGAACCCAATGAAATTGAGGTAGGCATTCACCATGGATTTGTAGATTGAAAACAATATCAAATTAGGTTGTAAGCCCCGAAGAGGGAAGGTATCAAGTTGATCAATCTAGAGAAACCTTAGTCAAGTAAGTATGTGGATCTAGAGGAGGTTGCAAAATCTTTGGCCAGATCTGTTGAGGAAATATCCTATAAACTAGCTAGAGAAAAGAAGGGGATTGGATAAAATTCCCAAGGTCAACATAAAGAACAAGGTCAAAAAGATTTGAAAATCATCCTAGGGGTGATCAAAGATCGATGATAGAGGAAAATGACTCATGGGGTCGGGAAGAGAGAGACCCAATCCCATGAGAATAGAATTGTGCCCGATCCTTTAAATGCTAGAGTTGCTATTGTGGAGGAAGCCAATGAAATTAATTGGTTTGATAGATGTTTCTTTCCACATGACCTATGTCATGAAGACAAATAAGTTGAGGAAGATGATGATGACATTGATTATGATTTGTGCATGATGGGGTGCTCTATAAGCTCATGAAAAGGAGCAACTTGATGAATTACTCGGTGTAGAAGCTGCTGTGATTTTCATGGATTGCATCCACATGGTATTACCCCTTCCTCCATCTCATACTTTTGAAATAGATATGGTACAAGCTTTTGAATTTCCTATTATTGATTTTGAATACTTAAGGGCATTAATGATTAAAAGGTATGATAGTGGAATCCCTTCTGAGGAGGATAGGTAGTTGTTAATGAATGTTGTGGTTTCCCAAGAAAAAGAATATAACACTAGGATTGAAGTTGTCAAAGGGTAGAGACTCGAGGCCAAACCAAACACTCCATTCTGAATAGTATCTCAAAATAAACTTCTAAGAAAGATACATCTGGAAAAGGCCTTGTTTCCCCAAATAGAAATGGTATCCCTACACATGCTCAGACCATGAAAAACCTTTGTTGTTAGATGAGTTTCTCAGTCTTCCTCCAAATGTTGCCTTTCCCAAATACATTCCTTATGACATTACACAAGTCTTGAGTCGATCAATATTTATCTTCCAATTGTTGAGCTACCTAGGATTCCCGAGAACAAGAAAAGGGCCTTTGAGTATTTGGGATTGACATAAAAAAATATTACCTAAGGTAGTAATGTAAGCAATGTGAGGCTTCTCCTACCATTACAGAGTTGGATAAACCCCAAGTGTTGGAAGAACTAGGTGAGCCAGGTGATGTATATTTGGGAACATCCTTGGTTGAGTCCCAGCTGAATGTAGATCCATTTATCACTACTCGATTATTAGGGACATGTTGTTACACAACTATATGTTTGATTTTGGAGCATAATGCAATGTTATTCCTCTTGAGGTCATGAATGAATTAGATATCAAAGTGATAGTAGCTTATGGGAAGTGCATTGCCATTGATTCTAGAGAGGTTTCAGTTGTTGGATGTGTTAAGGGTTTGATAGTGCAACTTGTAGCCTACCCAGGAAATAAATTAAAATTAGATGTTGTTATTGTTGATTTCCCTGCAAAATGGGGAATGTTGTTATCAAGAAAATGGGTGGTAGTGTTGGTGGGAGTGTGAAAATGGATATGTCTTTTCCACTATACCTATTGAGGGTAGCCTTGTAAAATTGAATGGTGAAAATAAGATGCTACATCTCATTGAGGATCCTAATAGTGCTTCCTATGAAGTTTTATACACTAACATTGATGTTGATAACTTTGTTTGATTTGTTGATGGTAAACAACACAAAATTGATCAATGCAAGTCTCTTAAACAAGTAGTTTCTCCTTGGATTTTTTTGTTTGATGGGGCTTGCTCTAAATTTTGAAATGGTGATGGTATTGTTTCGATATATCCGGGCCAGAAGAGTTTGTTTTCTCTTTTAAACTCGACTTTGAGTGCATTAACAATATTGATGATTATGAAGCACTGCTCTTGGGTCTAAGAATTGCTTAGAAATATGGTATTAGAGAAATTATTGTTAAAGTAGATTCAAAGCTAATTGTCAAGTATGTTAGAAAAATGTATGCAACAAAAAAATAGAGAATGAAACAATATAAACATGCAGTCTAGGATTTCATTGAGATGTTTGACTCCTTCAACATAATACATCACAATAGGAAGTACAATACTCTAGTAGATAAATTGGTCGTATTAGGGTCCAGATTAGAAAATTGTACTTTATCAGCCTATTATGAGTAGAATATATAAATATTAACTAGGCCATCTATTCTTGAAAATGTTAAACACGGTAAGTGTTCAAAGATGACGCTTAGGTGCAAAGGTTTTTACAAAGATAAGGAGAATTTTCGATCAACGTATATTTGGAAGCAAATGGTTTGTATGGATGATGGAAAGGAGATTTATTTGGAAAAGACATCATTAAGTTGAAGACTAATACTATTCTCGAGAGGTTTGGTAGCACTTGAATTAAAATTTGATAATGTTGATTGCATTGTCAACGAGACACATGTCACCTCGAGGGATGTTGAAGAGCACGACCCATGTAAGATCTAGCTAGGTAGAAATATGAGCAAGGAATAAAAGCAATCATATTTCCAATTGTTGAAGAAATACCAGACCGCTTAGCATGGTCTTACTTTGAACTAAAAACACACAGAGAAGATATTTTCTAGCACAAAATTCCCTTAGAAGCTTCTCACGGGCCATTTAGGTAGAAATAGAGTCGATCAATCCACTCCTTTCCCTGATGATGCAAGAAGAATTGAAAAATTTGAGGGATGGAGGATTCATACAACCCACAAGGTAATCATCATGGGTTGCAAACTTGGTACTTGTCAGAAGGAAGAACAGAGATATAAGGCTATGTGTGGACTTTAGAAACTTGAATAGAGCATCAATGAAGGATAACTACCCTCTGCTAAATATGGACAATATGTTACAATTGGTTATTGGTTCAGAATTTTTATCCACCTTGGATGGTTTTTCTAGATATAACTAGGTAGTTGTGAAGGAATTAGAGTGAATCAAGACTTCCTTTACCACTCCTTGGGGAACATATGTATATATCAGAATGCCTTTTGTTCTAATGAATGTTGGATCCAATTTCCAAAGAGCAATGGTTGTAGTGTTCTATAGCTATATTAATTATTTCATTGTTTGTATATCAAGATAATGTGACAATTTCCTACAAAAAAGGAGTGACCATCCGTAACACCTAAAAAATGTTGTTAAGATGCAGGGAGTATGATATTTCACTACATCCCAAGAAGTTCCATTTTGGAGTTCATAAAGTATAGCTTCTTGGACACATTGTGTCAAAGGAAGGAGACATGATTGATCTTGAGAGGGTAGAAGCCATCAACAAAGTCCCTATTCCAAGAACCAAGAAGGGAATTCAATCCTTTTTAGGAAGATTAATTTTATTAGGAGATTTATCTCCAAATTTTATGAACTAACTAACCCAATCACTAAAGCATGTCTTTGAAGAAAGACCAAAGTATCAAATGGGAAGAAACAACTATTGAATATATTGTTGGGATCAAAGAACAATTAAAGAATGCCCCTCTTTTAGAAGCTCTATATTATAAGAAGAGTTTCCAAATGTTTTCTTTTTCTTCAGAAAGTTCAATTGCATCCGTGTTGTTGCAGAAGGATGATGAGGGAGCTGAAAGACCAATTTCCTTTTTTAGTAAGGCATTACAAGGAGTTGAGATAAACTATACTATAATGGAGAAGTGGTCATTTTATTTGGTAAAGGGAATAAAGGTCTTCAGGCCATATATTCTGAGTTCCAAACTCATTGGTTATGTTCCACACACAATGGTGAAAGATATCCTATTAGAAATGGAGGTATCAAGAAAAAGATGTCGATGGGTAAAAAAATTACAAGAGTATGATATGGATATCCAAACAAAAAAATTGGTCAAAGGTTTGGGCCTAAAAAAACTTATGGCAGAGAGAAATCTATAGAAAATTTAGGTAAATAAATTTGAAGAAGAAAGACTGAATGTCCTTGAAAACTGATAAATTCTGAATGGTACAAGGACATCATTTTTTATCTCAAACATATACAGTTCCTTGAACATTTGAGCAAGAATAAGAAAAGAGAACTTAAGTTAGCTTCCCAAAAATATGTCATTACTAATTTTGGGTTAGCTTGGAAGAACCCTGAGGGAGTTCTCTTAAGATGCATTATCGAAGATGAAGACCCTAATATAATTATTGATCTCTATGGAGGAGTTTGTGGGGGAAATTTTGTTGGAAGAGTCACATCTCATAAGATCTTAAGGGCTAGTTATTGGTGGCCAACTCTATTCAAGGATAAAAATCTATTAGTAGGAAAATGTGACAGTCACCAACTCTTTTCTCGGAAGACTTAAAGCTTTAGGTTCCCTTCCTTTGCAGTCTATATCAATTGAAGCCCCATTTAGGAAATAGGGAATGGAATTCATTGGTGAGATTTCAGATCGTTCAAGTGCTGGCCATAAGTGGATTTTAGTAGCCACTAATTACTTCACCAACTGGGTGGAGGAAATCCCCACCAAGAAATAAAATCACCAAATTGTCATGGATTTCATTCTGAATCATAGCATTTATAGGTTTGGAGTGGAGTGCATGCTAAGATAGTTGTTGATAATGCCATGAGCTTTCAAGGATAAATTTTGGTGTCAATGTGCCATGAATATGGAATCATTTTGACATATGCTTCTAATTATAATCCCCAAGGAAATGGACAAGCAGAGTCTAGCAATAATTTTTTTGAAGATATTTAGAAGAACTTTGGAGTTGAACAAAAGGTCGTGGGGTGGTGATTGAAGTTTGTTTTTGGGCTAATCGAATCACTATTAAATGAGCTACTAAAAATCCCATTTGAGTAGGTGTATGGAACTCAATATCTCGCTGCCCCTACATATGTAATTGTCTTCATTTCAATTTGTTTGACAATTGGAAGATCAAGAGGTTAGTCCCTATGATGCTTAAATCAATCAGATTGTTGAGTTAGATGAAGAAAGAAGGGAATCCCATTAGAGGAATGTAAAATTTAGAGAGAAATTGAAGAAGTTATTTGATAATAAGGTGACTCCAAGATATTTTAGTGTGGGATATCTTGTGCTATTGTGGGATAGCAAGCACAAGGATAAGGGAAAACTTGGAAAGTTTGATGCATTGTGTATGGGCCCTTATTCAATTGACATTCGAATTGGTGAACATACCTTCTTCTTAAAATACCAAGATGGGGTGTTGCTTGAATTTCCTATTAATGGCGAGGCATTTGAAAAATTTCCTTGATTGTTTTCTTAGAATCGAGGTATGCACCATTATCAGTATATAGTCTTTTGTTTCCTTTCGCTTTCATTTTTTCTATTTTGGTTCGTTTTGGTCCTTGGCCCGACCATTTTTGTTGCTTTCTTAGTTTGTTCCTAGAAGGTTGGCTTGTGAATCCATTGTCCAATCATTTATTTTGGCACTAATCGGGAATGCCAATCCTCAAGTCAAAGCCGATGTTGGTGCTTAATTTGATCTTTCCATGTTTGGTCTAAATATTATTCAATCTGCAGGCCTTGTCATATTTTCTAACTCCCCATATTGATGTGTGAAATCTCTATCCTTCATTTGGTTTCCATGATCAGTCCTTTCCTTTGGTCAAGGATCACTTTAAGTATAGAATTTGTTTTCCATTCCTTTATCTATGTGAAATAATTTGTAACTTGGGCCTAAACTTGGGATTTTCCCCTTCCTTCTGTTTCTTCCACAATCACGTTTTGTTTTCCCTGTCAATTTTTGTCCCAACATCTATGGAAACGCGTTCCTTTTCTATTTGATGTAGCTCGGCAGGGTATTTTGAAACTCGAAGGCCCACTTCAACTCAAGTCTTGTCCACGTGGAGGGCCTGCACTCATCCAAAAATTTGGCTCTTGGTTTGACCTTTGAATTTGTGTCAAGGAAACACATGAAGGTTACTGCTGGCCCTACCTAGACTTAGACATTTTTTTCATGCGTCTAGTGTAGCTTTGTCAAAACATGGAAATGTAGAGGGTTAAAACTCATTTTAGGATCCACCTCTGGGTCCTACCTTAGCATTTGCACCAATGAGACACATAGCACCTTCCGCTGGTCCCGAAACTTTTCCACAACTCTATTGGACCGAGACACCTAGTGAGCCTACGCTTGTTTAGGGTCTCTGATTTTGGGCACCATCTTAAAGTTGTACCAAGGAGACACGTGGAGGCTTCCATTGGTTCCTCTCTATACTTAAAATTTTCAAAAAACTATTTAAGGCCTGGGACACATGAAGGGCTCACACCTGCTTGGGACCTACCCTTGTAATTTACTTTTAAAGAAGCACCGAAGGGACACGTGGAAGTTTCAATGGCAAAGAAAATTTTCTCAGACCCTAGGCACATGGCACCTTCCGCTAGTCACTAAATGCTTTCAAAAAAATTTCTATGCTAAGACACGTGGTGAGTCTATGCTTGTTTGGGGTCTCCGCTTTTGGGCACCATATCAAAAGTGTGCCATTGAGACACGTGGAGGCTTCCACTAGATCCTTTTATACTAAGACTTTTTAAAGGCAAAAGGTAATTTTCTTGGGCCCAAGGCACATGGAAGGCCTGCACTTGTTTGGAAACTTGCCTCTATACTTCACCTTTGTAGTTGTGCTAAGGAAACACGTGGATGAATCTAATCTAAAGTTGAGAAAGGGGAGAATCGATGGTTGTTGTGCATTGCATCTGATTTTTCCACCATTTTTGCTCCAAGACTCCTAGAGATGTGAATACACATTGTTTTTCATTATTTTTGATGAAATTCCTTGTCATTTTTGTCTACAAAGTGTAATTGAATGGATTTAAATATTAATTTGTGAGTCTAAGGATTGTAAATATTGATATTTTGAAATTGGAATTGCTCAGGCACATGAAAAAATGTGAATTACCAGAGAAGCTGGATGCAAAGCAAGGTTACAGAGGAAAGAATGGGAAAAGGATGAAATGATGGAGGTTACAGGCAAAAAGGATGAAAAAGGTGTTTCCTCGAGGGTGAAAAGGATTTCTGTCAGATCCAACTATAGAAAGCCACTGGAAAATAATTAAAATGGGGATTTCTCGCATGACAAAATAAAAGAATGATTAGAAGAACTGTCACAAAAGTTTTGGCATGACATCCTAGTCATTAGTCAGGGTCCGAGAAATTTTATTAGTTCATGATTTGTCCACTGGTAGTTGTGGGGGTAAATTTTTTAAACATCACTTTCTACGAGACAAATTGGTAATAAGCAAAGCATTCCTTGAATATTCTTCTTTTTTAGGGAAAAGTTGGGAAGAGTGACCTGAGTAAATTGTATAAATGTAATGAGGATACTCTTGTAAATGTTCGGGGTTGAATTATTAAGAGAAAATTTGAGAAGTCCCATCTTTCTCAAAGACCATCCTAGAAACATGTTAATTTCCTATGTCTTATATTTGATCATGTCAAGTTGGTTGCAAGTGTATAGCCATTGACAAGCTCTGAGACTATTTAAAGAAACTTTCCCATGCTGATGAATCTAATCAACTTTGAATTAATCTGTGTTAATCTTGGGAAAATTTGTGTCTCGTTTATTTCAGAATGTCTACAAGTAGTTTTTCTTGTTCCTATTGCAATCTTGTGTTAAAATCCCTCTGAATCACATAGGATCTCATCCTTGTTATAGTTTAGTGGCATTTAAAATTTCATTCCGAGAAGAGCCTTCATCCTATAAAGAGATTAAAAATTAAAAACTACTTTACTATCATTTTGTTTTTTTTTAATAATGGCAAATAGTTTTTTGAAAGGGACTATACCCTTGAATACAAAATAAGGCCTTTAAGCTAGAATAAGAGTGAGAAACATAGCAGGACTAACCAAGTCCAGGTAATACAATGAAATTCCACGTAGCCCAGAAATAGCTACACAAGCGAGACTTAACAAAGAAAACATCAAAAAAAAAACAAGAACTGACGGCCAAGAAACAGTAAGAATAACAAAAGAGACATGCAGGACTACTTCTTAGCTGCTTGATCAACACCGATCTTGACTTTTTCCAAGCATGAAACATACCCAAAGCGGTCATGTGGGCAAAGATCCGTCTTATCGAGCTCCTCGATGGTTCTTTTTCTCTCTCTTTACTATCATTTTGTTGATAAAGATTTTTAAAGCATTTGAGTGTATCGTAGGCATGAGGAACCATTGATCTTTGATGTTGAATTAATTATTTAGCTCGAGCATTTTTGTTAAATTCTTGGAGATTGTGTGAAACAATGTAAATCGGCCCTCTATTGATGCACACCTTCTCGGTTGAAGGAATATTTTAGCTATTATGAAGCATTCTCGTCACTTAGTTTTCTGTTGTGAAGGTTCTCAAAGATCTAGCAAAGTAAAGTTTATCCCGCTCAATCTCCCACCACAAAATTATTCAAAAACAATGAATCCTACCCGAACTACCCCTATTTTCCCGTATATCCACAAATGAATAAATTTTACTTCCAAAATATGGAAGCAATCGAATCCCATAATGTCTCTAGTAACCTTAACCCTATTTAGAAAATATCACCATTTCTTAGAAGTTACAAATCATGAGAGTTAAATTGTGGTGTATTGATCATATTTTCTTAGGGTCTCCTTTCAAATTTTTGTAAAGAATAATATCTTCATTCTCCTTCAACGACAGAGGTTACAAAATGGGTCCTCTCACCCTGGTTAAAAGGCATGACCTAAAGTAGTGAGGATAGATCAAATCCTTAATGAAGGTGCTATCCATTTATCCGATGCCTAAGTGAAAAAGAGTCATACAAATCCCCTCCCAAGCTACAAAATGACTCATAATATTATATGTATGTTTCTCAATGTAATGCTAAATTTGTGATGTTGTTTGGCTTGCAAGGGAGAATCAATTTGGATACCAACACCAGATTGGTGCCGTTTCGGGGATCTTCAAAGGCATTCTTATATTTGGCCCTGGTAATGTTTCTTACATGCTTAAAGTGCAAATATGTTATTTAAACTTCATCCTTTTTTGAGATCGTAAGATTTGTGAAGCTACATGTTCTACATGTAATATTTCCATTATTTGTTGGTTTTTGGCACTAATTTTACATCATCAATGATAAATATGGGTAAAATAAGGTTAGATATGTGAAGCTTTGCATGAATTTAGTGTTGATAGACATTTGACAGATCAATTTTAGTGCATTTGCACAACTAAGGTGAAAATCCTTGGTGGCGACTCCATGTTGAAATAATTTTTGATAAATGCTATTATCTCAAAATCATCAATTGAAATTTATTGCTAATCTCTCCAAATATGGAAGGATGAAGATATTTCTTTACTAAATACCTTGTTTTAAGGTTGTTTCCATAATTGGGAAAGAAAAATTATGAAGGAAGATGAATCTAGAAAGTTATTCGAGATCGAAATCAAGAAAAGAGTTATCAATTGTGGAAACCGATCACCTGTCATTGAAGATTGCCATACTTCCTCAAGTGCTTCGAATCGGTACTATTTTTTGCAGATATGAATTCTCCAACTAGAGAGGGTCATTCATTTTTATTTGAAAAGTTTTTCTCATTTTATCCCTTTGTTTTCCAAAGATGATAGGATCTTCCAAGAAATAGTGTTTTTAGAGAACATTCATTCTAAGAATTGTATTCCTAGTCACTATAAACCCCTCACTCCCCATCAATCTATTTCTCTTGTAAGATCACCTCCCCCAAAAAAATGGGCCAGCCCCCACCTGTGCCTCCATTTTTGTGAACACTTTAGTCCTATAGATTTCAAAGGTATGGTTGGATATCCAAATGTTGTGCCCCAAGATGTTAGAAATAGACTGCCTAAATTTCAAGGAAATAATGTTATTACTGGTGATTAGCACTTAAAGCTTTTTGTCAATATGATGGAAGAATTTGAGATCAAATTTGAGGATGTGTACATAAAATTGTTTATTCAAACTCTAGAGGAGGATGCATATGACTGGTATAAAGCTTTTCCAGACAACTCCATTGATTCATGGACATAAATGAAGAATACTTTTAGATTGCGAAGTATGGAGATAAAACAAACACTAGGTTTCTTTTATCGAATTTGAAAATATTAAATAATAATCCTAATGAATCTATTCATGACTTCAATGCAAGGTTCAATAAGACCCTTAATAGGCTACCTGTGATCCTGAGGCCAAGTGATGTTTCCTCTTGGATAAAATACTCGATAATTTTGATAAGAAGGATTCCTATTATTTGAGGGATAACAAAATTTAGGTAGTCCTTCACCATGGCTTTGCAGATTGAAAACAATATCAAAGCATTTCGTAAGCCTCATAAGAGGGAAGGTATCAAGTTGATCAATCAAGAGAAGCCCCTCGATTTGGGGTCGATTGTCGATTTGAAATGTCATCTCTCATGACTAAACCAACCCCGACATTTCTCCTATGCAATGTCTCATTCGATCAATTTTACCTAGGGGTAAAATTGGGATAATAGGTACTTATCTTAATTTCATGGTACGTCAAAGCATATAAATTTTTCCCACTTGGTGGCTAAATTTTTTTAAAATATGACTAGTAAATAGATATTTAAAATTACTATAAAAACTTTAAAAAATCAAGAAAATTACAGATGCCCTCAACCTTGGTATTAATAAGATATTAAAAATACATTTTTGTAGTTTTATGTGTTTGCTCATGTTTTGGTTGTCGGACATATATTGTTGAAGGTAATTAAACTAAAAAAAGTGGGACGAGAATTATATGCTTTGGAGTGAGTCCGGACTAGATAATGTGATGAAACATAAGCAAATATTGTCGTAATGAACCACTTAAAAATTCACAAAAGGTGGAATTGGCTAGAATGGGGTTCCTAGAGAGGGACAAGGGTGCCCATGGATGCTCTAGGCCTTTTCTAGGGTGTCTGGGTCTATAAAAAGTTTGAAACCTAGTTGTAATAAGGTCTCTAGGGATTCACACTTTTTCTCCTTTGGTCATGTGTATGTAGCACTTGGATCACCAAGGTACATGTAAACCTACACACAAATATCCTCCCGCAAAACCCACCAAAAGACATCAAATACTAGAATATAAAGATACAAAAGGAGGGTTCAGAATTTCCTCATCTCTCATAATGGTTAACTTGCAAATGAGTGTTGAACTACATCTCAGATCCAAAGTAGTTATTTGTGCATGTGTGTGCAATACTTATCTTAGGTCATCCTCATGCCAATGGCGCAAAGATAACAGATGGTAGCTTGATAAAATGAAAATGTGTGGATAAAATAAAATGAAATCCCCTTCCTATGTAGAGTGTATGGAAATTAATGTGTGCCCAGATACAATCCCCGATCTATGTAGATAGTTATCCCTTGATAATAATTTTCTACTCCTATAATGGTATATATGTTGTGTTTATATTGGGATATATTTTTTAAATTTTGACACTAATGAACTGAAATGTTGACTAGTACCTCGGGATATGAGAGGGAAAAACAAAAATATTGACCTCAATGTAAAAAAAAGATTAAACTTAAAGAGGACACTAGTGCCCAAGATGGACATGGGTACTTGGTGGTAGTTTCTAGTCCTTGATGCTAGTGACCAAATATAAGTGACGAAAAATGAGTAAGGACTAACAGATAGAGATCCCTGTGATATGACCAAAGCTGTGAGTATGAGTGAAAAATGTGAAAGATAAACATAGTAAAAACTAGTAAGACAAATGGATGAACAAAGGGATGCATCATCGGTGAATATATTTTGTACACAAGATCCATATATAAAATAACATACTTGGTGGTATAGTAAATAGTAGTAAATGTGTGATTTTGTGTCTACTTTCTCCCAAACTTTATGTTGGTAAGCGAAATCATGATAATATAAATTAGATAGAGATGCATACTTGAGATAAGTTTGGATAATCCCATGTTTTTGAAGTAAATCTAGATGTGGTAGAAGTATGTTCCTACCGAGAACATATAATGTGGAAAACCATGAATCAACGTGTTGATCTATGTGGTGTAATGAGAGACGTGAGACCATTATGAGGAGAAATAAGTGAGATTAATTATTGCAATGTTTAATGGTTGGAAATTTCAATTTTTTTCATTCATGGAGATGGGATATGTTACGAAGTGATAATTTCCCAACCCGATTGTGTATGTGTGACAAATTGAATATTTGGGCATTTTGCCTCCAAAGGAAGAGTGTAGGGAGAGAGGTCTAGTTTTACCCTCTAACTTTAACTAAATCCTCAAAATATCTAGCCACTGTAGACAAAAAATAATTGGATTTTTTTAATCTTTCATCCAATTTTGAGAAAACGTGATAAACCACATAAGAGTAATATAGGAAAAGAAATGACATCTCATTTCCCCACTCCATGGGTGTCACTAAAATGTGTATGTTTTGGCTTCAATGGTAGGTCATCTAGAAATAATCTCAAAATGTATAATAACTTCCCATGTTAATAAATCTAGGTAAGTGGTGATATAACTCCCAAGTTAGGTCATCTGGGATGATAAATATGTTGTTTTGTGTTTATTGATTAATATGATTTAATGTTGTGGAGATTTAAATTTATGTGATTGATTGATTGGTTAGTCATGGAGATATTTTATGCTTGTCTCCCCGATTAGGTAATTAGAGGGGGTTTGTACAAAGTGATATGATATTTCACATGGTATACGAGAAAATGTGTGATAATGATTTGTTAGAAATGTAGATTGATCGCGCAATGGTGTAAGGGGAATTATAGGATTCCCTCAATTGCATGCCCACAATTTTGGTGAAAGAGTGAGTGGTGATGAGAATGAACACCGAAAGAAAGTAAGTGTGCAATGATATAATAGAAAATATATGATAAATATTGCAAAAGTATGTGTATAGAAAATGGAAACATTTTCAAGGAAAAATTTTAGGTGTGAAACATATACGATACAAGAAGTATGCAAAATTCTAAACATAATGATGTGAACGGGATTGAAATTGGAGTAGGGATGCTCGAGATATGATTGAAATTGTTCAACATGTATTAGTTAGGAAAATTATCGCAAATAATGACCATAGGAAAGTAGATAATGAAGAGTTAATATAAATAGTAATGTGAAAAATTTAATGGGAAATGCATTTGATTATTGTGCCGATCGATTGTGAGCTCGGGTGTCCAAAATATGCCTTAAGTAAGAGCACCATGATTGAGTTAGTTTAAGAAGGTGTCTTTAGGTGTGGCATCATGTATGATAATAAAGCTAGTAAGTGTGATTTTTTCAAAAAATGTGTTGATATTAGTCATTTTTGATAAATTTTCAAATTAAAATTGTTTTTGAATTTCTCTGCATTTTGGACTGGAAAAGAGCATTGAAGGCATTAGTGACCATTGGGACATTAAATCCCATCCATGGGTGCTAGTGACCTACTCTTGGGTTCCCAGTCTTTATTTTGGGTGTTGGAGTCCCAAAAGTATGGGTGGAACCTAGAGTGTTATTGGTGTGAAATTTGATGTGTGTTGATGTTAGAGATAGGTGTATTTGCGTGTGTTTAATTTTATAATGTTGTGTTTTTTGTGGTTTTGTGGTGTGCATAGGGACATTATTTTGACATATTTTCATGGTGGTCAACAGTTGAGTAGATTTCTAGAATTGGGGTTGTATGATGATGAATGGGGTGTTCTAGAAGGTGTTAGTTTATGGTATATAGCGAGGATGGGGATGTGACCCACAATATTCCTATGATCAAATATTTGTGTGAGAGGTGGTGTGGAGATACTTTCATATTTTGGTTACCTACATGGGAGATGATAGTTACTATGGAGGATGTGTATCAAATACTTAAATTTATTATCATTTTTGAGAGGGTTCGAGTTATGGTTATGGATAATATGGAGAGACAGATGAGGGCCACCAAGTTGTATTTTATGAGGTACCAATTTCATACTAAGTTCCATATTAGTGTGGATGTTATTATGAGATCATGGCTTCCGTGATTGTGGAAATTTATTGCCATGGTGATTACTTTGTTGATTTCGAGTTGAGGGTGTTGGTGTAGGAATATTATATAATATGTATGATATCTTTGGTCGGATAAGAGGAGGAGAGTATGAGGTATACCTGTGCACGATGTGTAATGGCCCACATGTATAGGGATCTATATATATTTACGGGGAGGAACATGGAGGTGGTATGGAGCTACTACATTATTACATGTTTGGGCTTATGAGTATATTGCAAAGATTGAGGCCAATTGGTGGAGCACAACGAGAGTGGCCTATGATGGATATATTTTATGCGATATTGTTAGGTGTTCATTGCATGGAGATGGATACAAAAACTATAGAGTGATGTTATATCTTATGGGGCTAGAGGACATGATATGGAGACCATACCGAGGCTAAGGAGGATTACTAGAGGATGTAGTAGAGCTACGATTTCTTTGACAGACAACGTACTTACATGATCAATTTCCAAGGGTGACCGAGTTATTTCAGGTTGAACACATATCATAAAAGTTTGGCATGGCTCGGATATTTCCCTAGATCCATACATATGGGTGAGATCCATTAGGGGACTAAGGAGGTTTGGAGCTAGACCAGGTCCCATAGGAGTAGAGTTAATACCTCTTGACCTAGACCAGAAGATGCAATGTTTAAGATGATAGATTTGGATGACACGGGGTAAACATATACATACGCAGATGGTGGAAATCACATCAATGAGTTCTTTTATTTCAATTTTTTTAGATGCAATGAGAGCACCATTGAGAGGAAGAGTAGAGGGGAAAACACACACCCTCGATAGTGTAGTGATAGTGGTAGTAGAGTGTGATTATTTGTATAGTGATGCTTTGATGATTTGTTATTTGGTCGAACTATTATTTTTGTTGTTGTCTAATTTTTTGTTCTTTAGATATAGGTGATGCATATTATTCATTTATTATCAACACATCTATCATGCATCGATGAAGAATTTTCCCACCAATGTACTTGTGGCTGGAGGTATGCTAGAGTGTGTAGATGATATTGTGGGTGAGCATACCCATATGTTTGATCCAGTTGAGATATCGAAGCAACATGTATCATGCTACTAACTAATAGGGATGGGGTGCATGAGGAAAAATGACAAGCTAGAGAGGCTACAAGTGGTGGTCCCCTAATATAAGATGTATTTGCATAATTTTTTAGTTATAGGATCACTTCATACAGCATTCAAATGAGGTGAAATTATTGTGGAGGTAGGTGGAGAGATATAGGGCCACAATCAACAACATAGAGTGAGTGGTGAAGCTTCTAGTTCTAGAGCTCTCATAGTGGTAGATAGTGATAGCAATGATGAGATATGATATGTATAGATGTAACTATGATATGATATGATAGTGAGAGCAATGATGAGCTCTCCCATCAATGATATATTTTGTAGCTATGAGAATGATATATATATATATATATATATATATATATATATATATATATAATTCTTAGAATATGATCATTTTATTTTATGTTTATTGATGTGATTATTTGATTATTGGGACTTGTATCCTTATGTATGATGAATTGATTATTATTAGGATGTGTGATGTGTTGAACAATGATTATATTTATTTAAATGACTTACAATGGGTAGTTATAAATATTGAGTAATGTGATTATATATGGTGATATATTGTATATGATGATAGCTGATGTATGTAATGTGATTGAAAAAATTGGATTGCATGGATGAATAAATTTTTGATGAATAATAAAGTAGAAATTAATAATGTGTAAAAGTATGAGATGGTCGTAATAGTGTAGTTAGTGCATGTTAGCATGATGAATATGGGGGTAGAATAAAAATTCCCCCAGTATATAGATTATAAGTTTCATTTATATGAGACCCTTGAGTAGTCAAGAATCAACCGTAAAGAAAGAGTGTGTCATTGTTATGTGATATGATAGTGTGCATGAGCTATATCTAAAGACTACTAAAAGTTCCAAGAAAAGATAAATTAACAAGACTAACACCACATAGTATAATTAACAAATGCTTATTGAATCTAACAATGATTACACCAATGATTAAATATTAAAGGAATTCTTGAAATAACTAACATGATATATCAATCTATCTTAGCTAAAGCATGCCTACTTAAAATTTAATTGTTAACAAACTTGGACCTAAATAGATCTAGGAGTAATCAAATTAGGGGTTTGTAGATACTAGAAGGAAGGTGAGATGGTATCTCCAATAATGACTATATGATTATATTTGATACCCATCTATTGACCCTATTGAATACTTGAGGCAAGGATCGAGCTTAGCAATTAATCATATTTCATATATGACATGCAAATCAAAGCATGGTGTAAAGTTTAAAGGTATGTGGTTAGTCCTTTTTATAGTTTTCCTTTAAGTAAAACTAGCATCTTGGTGCATGTGGGACTAAAAGAATAAAGTATATTAATAATTATTAATCTTGATTAAGGATTTATAATCATGATTAGTGAATTAACAAGTGATTAAGATGTGTGGAGCCTTAATCAACCACTTAGGGTCAATTGGGAGGATAGGATAAGATTTTAAAGCTTGCTGAGATGTTGTGGAGGGAAGTGGAGTGATTGTATAATAGTGTATATTAAGAAAAACAAGGGTAAAATACAATTAATTATCTAATAATCATTAATTATCTATTTGGAAGAGAATTTTGACTTACAATTTGTCATAATTTGGCATCGTGAATGCGAAAGAGGATAGGTAATCAACAAAGCATTTTTAATTAGCCAAAATGGTAATAAATGTTAGTTAATTAGTGGGAATCACTAATTATAATAGAAATAGTAAGAATGCAAGTGATTAGATTACTTTTGGGAATAAGATTGCAAAATCACAATCTAGGTGTCTACAAGATTAATTGAGAAGACATGTAACACAAGAGTGGAGAGAGGTTCTTACTATAACAGATCCATCAACATTCATGTAAGAACTATAATAATATGAGTTCCTCATTAGGGGTAAGTTGATATAAATCACCTACCAAATACCAAGCTTGCATGAGAGAGGTGGAAGTAGGTGGAATGAAACTAACATGAGTGTATGAGACAAACTTAATTTCATGTTGAATGGTTCCAATGATGGGTGATGCATTTATTAGAAATGGATATGATAAGGGTTGTGGAGGATAAATTTTAGTAGTAGTAGTATGATGTAGAGGATGAGATGGTGCAACAAGGGATGCTTGAGATGGAGAATGTGCATGAGCAATAACCTATGATGGTGGGAGACTAATAACATTAGAACTAGATGAAGGATATAAATCGATTAGATTAATAGCATGCTTATGTGTGAGTGGATACATAGATAGTTCACGAGAGTGAGAGCTAAAGGAAATGACAACCTTATCCTCTAATTGTTGCAAATGATCATGAAGCACGCAACAATCATTATCTTAATGACTATTGATATGATGATAGTCATAGTAATGATAATATACTTTGATGCTAAAAGTGATGAAGTGGATGATGTTTATTAGAGGGTAAGTGAATCAAAATCTTTCTAATTAAGGTATATAGAAAATTATGAGTTATATCATGATGATAAAAGTGTAATGGATCCCATTAAAAAGGTGTAGAAGTAAGATGTTTAGCTGGACGTGGAGGAGGACATGGAGGATACTTATGTGGTAGAGAATATTGAACTTTCTTGTGAGGGTGAGGAGATGGAGACCATCGAGGAAACTTAACAAATGGGAGTAGAGAAGAACTAGATGATGCAACAATATCAATGATAGGAGGAGGATCTATAACATGTGCAACAATGAGATCTTGTTCTAGATCAATGACCTTATAATATAAGAGTGTGAATGATTCACATGTGTCATATTTCAATCATTGTTTAAAAACAGGAATCAAACCAACATAAAAGATGAATTTTTTTCTAAGTCAATGGGCTAGAAGACTAGTTGATGCATGCAAGCATTGAATCATAAAATGTAATCAGTGATAGGTTCTGTTTTTACCTTGGTCTAGTTTGGGTAGATGAGTATATGTGACTCTAGGTCCGTTGTTGATTAAGAAGTGACAAAGAAAATATTTGTCCATATCTTAATATGTACTAATGGATCTGAAGGGTTGATGTTTGTACCATTGGATAACATCATCAGTAAGGCTATGGTGAAATTATTTGCGCAAACAATCAATCATTATGTATGAGTCCCTTTCCATACATCAATTTTTGAGATGAAAATAGGTATTTACTGATTCCATCAAAGCATGAAAATGTAGGCATAATAAAATATTTAGGAAATGTTGAATTATGAATCTTTTTAGGAATAGTATTTCCATGTAAAGTGTTATTATCTATAGAAGCATAATAAGCCTTACTTCCTAGTGTGATAGATTGGACTTGAGATTGTAAGTGACTAAAAAAATGCGTGAGTGATAAGATATCATGTGGAGGAATGTTAGAGGATGAAAATAGTGTATTGAGTGGTTGTAGTTTTCCATTATGAGTATTCATATGAATTCCAAGAGGAGATATAGAAGATGTCGATTCTAAGGACACACTAGATATAGGTGTAGAAGAAGTACTTTGGGTTGAAGAACAAGGACAATCAATAGAAACTATAGGACTAACATCAAAAAAATAATTATGAGATTATGTAATATAAGGAGATGAATCATGCATGTTATTAGAGATAATATGAGAATAATATGAAAGAAGAGTAGGGGATTCAAACTTAGTAGTATGCAAAGAATTAGAATAATGAATATCAGGTGTCTCATCAAAATCGAACAAAGATTCAGATGCAAGGATTTCATTAAGTGTATCATCAACATATAATGAAGGAGGATGAGAACTAGATTGCAATGTATTATGAGAAAACATTTCAGATAAGGAAGGAGTGTGAGAGACAACTATAGAATCATCTAAACTAGTATGAGAAATAAAATCATGCACATGTTTATTGTCTTCTTGTTTATTAGCTACAACATTATCATCAAGATTAAGCATAAAACTAAGAATAACATCATCTAAGTTCTCATTAGAAATAACATAAGGAGGAGTGCAGATGAATGGATAAAAAGATCTATAACTAGAAAATAAGTTTGGAACAAAAATGATGCTAATGGTAGAATGATCAAAGCTAGTAAGCACATTACATTCATTAGTTATGAGTTATCTTTGGGTATCATCTAGAATAACAACATTACGATATAGAGTGGTGATTTAAGAAATAGTTGTTTCATCATAAATAGGATTGACACTCACATGAGGCATGACTAGCCTAGAAGGAGAAGAAATATCCTTAGCCATTAGGGTTTGAAAGAATCATAGGGAAAAAATTCTAAGATATGGGTTCACCAAAATGATTTTAAAAAATATAGATCTATATTTTATTTAAATTTGAATGCAGAGATCTATTTTAAATGATATATAATGAAATATAAATACTAAACAATTTATTTAATTTTAAATACGAAAGGAAATGGGATAGCTAAGGTACTTATCTTAATTTTTCTTATCTTGCACTGAGTATGGACTAGACAATGTGATGAAATAGAAGCAGAAACCATCACAAGAAACAACTAAAAAATGCAATAGACGTGGAATTAGCAAGAGTGTGGTGCTTAGAGAGGGCCAGGGAGCATGCGCGTGCACTAGGCCTGTTTCTGGTACCGAGGTCTATAAAAATGTCATAAATTTGTTTGGATATGGTCACTAGGGATTCATACTTGTTCATTTTTGTCACATGTATGTTGCACTTTGATTACCAAGGTACCTCTAAACCTTCATACAAATATCCTCTTGTAGAACCCTAAAAAGACATGAAATCTTGAAAAAGAAAGATGTTAAACGAGGGGTCGACTATACTTATCTATCAAAATGGTGAACTGACGACTGAGTGTTATAACCCATCTCAGACCTAATGTATTTTTGTGTGTTTTTGTGTGCAATAATGCTTCTAACTATCCCTCATGGTAATGACATTAAGATAATGGGTGGTATCTAGATAAAATTCAAAAGTGTGGATGGAATAAAATGAAATCCCCTTCCTATTAATTGTGTTTACAGAGTAATGTTCCCAAATGTAGTCGTTTGATCTATGTAGATAGCTAGCCCTTGATCAAAATTATCTTCCCTATAATGGTATGTATGTTGTGATTAAGTAGGTATCTCTTTCTTGAATTTTGACACTAATGACACGACATACAAACTATTACCTCGAGATATGAGAGGGAAAAACTAAAGAAACTGACCTCAAACGTCAAAAATAAGATCAAACATAAAAAGGACATGAGTGCACAAAGGCCTAGTGTCCAAAGAAAAGTGGTGTTAAAAGAGTGATGGTTGATGATAGGGATCCCTCTTACTTACGACCATAACTATGAGTATTAGTGAAAATGTGAAAGATAAACATGATAAAAATCAGCAAGACAAGTAGATGGACTATGGGATGGGTCATCAATGAATACTTTTGTTACGTAAGATCTATATATACAATAACATACTTGGCGGTATATTAAATAGAAGTAAGTACGTTATTTTTATTCTACATACCCAAATAAGAAGACAACAAAACCACATGATACACATGATGTAAATCATAACTACATTTCCCAAAAGGATATATCCTAACAAAAATCCACCAACATTACAAACTTATTGATAGGATTTTCCCACCACGTGTCATTTTTATGATTCAACATTTATTACAATCATTTTGAAAACTTTATCTTAAGGTATGAAAATGATCATAATATGTGAATCATACATTCCTTTTCATTTATAGACAAACTCCTTGACATCATTTAACATTATATTTAAAGTTTTTTTCATTTAATATGAATCATATACATCATTGAAATTACGTGTTTATCTCACTTGTTAATAGGGGTATTAATATATACACAAGGATAATAGGTTTTAATCCTATTATTCATTTTTAAATGCACACTTCTTTATTTTACAATTTATATTAGTTGTATAAGGAGGTTCGGATGACACAAAGGAAGTTTATTAGTTCAAGATTCAAATTATTGCATGTTCCTTTCATATTAGCATTTAATCACTAGGGTTACACTATTTTGTTTTAAGTTATTATAACTAGATGTATATTCTAACTACTTCACTTAAATACTTATTTTGCATTGATCATGATACATAGTAGAGGATTTTCCTTGAGTCAAAAGGTGAAACCTCAAATTCCTTCTTTTACTTTAATCATTTAATATTATTGTTTAAACCACATTGATGGGTGTGGTGATTATGTTCATCCCTTACATATTACAAGTTTCCCCATTTACTAGGTTGAAATATCACTAATGAGGCATTATTTTATTTTTATTTGTTATAAAAATCATCTTAGTCGATCTTAGAATGTTGACATCATTCAAGTGTATGTGACATTTAATAATAGTTCCAAAATCTCCTCTCATGTTCTTGTAACCCTTACGTCATTACATTGACTTCATAATGACTTCTTTTAGAACAACTAAGATTCATATACTATTTTTCCTTTACTCAATTACTAAGATCCTAAGGAGTATGATTTCACACTTAACAAAGTTTAGATTATTATTTTGTAATTTTATGTATTATATGTGTGTTACAAGGAGACATTCAATTATAATTTTATACACCCTATTACCTTCTAGCCACTACCCTTCTCGTTGGTCAAAATATATTAATGTGTAATTCACCCTAATTCTCATAAGAGGTCCACATTTAATGAATTTCCTTAACACCTAAAAGGGGCCTACACCATACAAATAGGAAAAACTAGAAAAATAATATGCTTACCCCGTAACTTATGCACAACTAGAGGCACTCCTTCGAAGATAACACCCATATTTGTGAAGAGAAAAGGGCTTCAAACTCAAAGGTTTCATACATACGTATATTATGACACCTATTCCACTCATGGTTAAAACCCTAATTTCAAAAGTACATAACATGCTTAACACTAATTCCATAGGATAATCATACGTTTAAATTTACCTTAGGTTTAAGACCTCTTTATGACCAATTCTAGAGATTTATACTAGATACGAGATTGCAAAGTGAAAGACAAGGGTGCAACTCATCATCACGAGGTTCTATCAATAGTAACACCTGAGAGTAGAACTATTATTTGATAAACACTAGCACATATTTTTAGGATGGTCAAAGTAAGAGTGGGGATCACTCGATAAAAAAGAAATATCGTTTTTGTCTCAACAAGTCTAGTGTTAAAGCTCACCTAGTAGTCATGCAATAATCAAGGTAAGATGAAGAGTTAAAGGGGTTTAGAGAAAAATTCTATTTTAATTTAGATAACGATACTTATTTCCACCATACATGATGTAAGTTTGAAAACACAGCTATAAATGAAGTTAAGAAGAGCATTAAATAATTTTTGGCAAATTCTTTTAACTCAGTAACAAAGAATAGTTACGAGTTTATTAAAACTTCATGCATGACAAGGAAAATATTTTATTTTTAAAAAATTAGGAAATAACACATTATTGTAAACGTAGTGAGACATTTATTTTCCATTAACAAATATAAATTACAATGATACACAAAATGAATAACAAGCATGCCATTTTTCCATCTTCGCATCCTCGCAAAACCATGTGATCATGAGTCAAAGAAAATATTTGGTATGACATCCACCTAAATTTAGCATAATTAACGTTTTTAGTTTTTTATTTACGTAATTATAATAATTCACATAACACAAGAGAGTGTTTTTTAATATTGGTAAATAGTTTTTGAAAGGGACTATATTGTGTACAAAAAGAAGGCCTAAAAGCCGGAATAAGAGAGAGGAGCAGAGAAGCTGTAGCAAAGCACAAAAGCTACGGCGAAGAACAACGAAGCCCATAACAGCTACACAAACGAGACTTAACAGCAAAACAACGGCAAAAAAACAGCAAGCCTACAGCCAAGAAGCAGTAAAAAACAATAAGGACCAGCAAAAGTAGTCGGGACTACTTCTTGGCCGCTTGATCAATACTCATCTTTACTCTTTTCCAAGCATTATACATGCCCACGTGGTCATATGAGCAGCATCCGTCTTATCGAGCTCCTCTCTCGGTTCTTTTGCTCTCTTTCTCATTGCCCCAAAGTGTAGCCGGGACACCGCTAAGTCATGAAACACTTCTTCGCATGACCTTCGATGAACTCCTCGATGGCCCCAAGGCTGCAATATTATACTCATGCCTAGTCTTCATCTTCCCTAGGCGGGAGTTAAGGAGGTCAGCTTTTTTATATATGTCATCAATCAAGCTATTGCCAATGCTCCCTTCCCCTCAATGCTTTGTTTGCCTTTTTTAGCAAGGTTTTTAACCTCATCCTTCAAGAAATTGAGCTCATCCTCTAAGGCCTCCAATCTCCTAGAAGGGTTACAAACATATATTGATTTATTTACTAAGGTAGGAGAGAGAAAGAGATAGGGAAGAGGGAGGAGAAAGAAACACTATATTTCAAAAAATCACATTTCATAAAACAAGCCACAAAATAGAGTTTCACATAGTTATTTGTTAGTGTCAATAAGTTTCCTAGTTGATTTGTTGACTTGACTAGGGTCTTACAACCTTCTATTACATTTTGCTACTAGTTGTGAAAACATCAAATTTTAGCTCAGAGGCTAAAAAACTACATTCAAAAACTATCTTCTGATGGGAAATGAACAATTGAAAATTTACTATGTCCTCTCCTATATACTAAGATTTCACTAGATTCTACGGAACTAGAAAATGGGAAATGGGCTACAAAAGACAACTATTTTTCTCGAGTCACCATTGTAATCGGTCTAGTTTGACTTAGTCAAACAATGACAAGAGGCCTAAAAATCCCTATGCAAAACTAGCTAGTAATGTGTTTTCCCCTAAACTTATGGTTAGAGGAAATTGTCAAGTAGACATATTAGAGGTTTGTAAAGGTGGATAATCATTTCTTCAATTAGGGTTTGAATGAAAAAATGATACAAAACTCAACTTTACACTTTTAGCAGCTTCCTAAAACTACAAAATGAGGGTAACATGGCTCCTAGAGGGGCGGTGAAAAGAGCACAAATGGTCAATTCGAGGTCGATCTAAGGCTTGATACAACTCCCCACATAACAAGGAACATAAAAGAAACTTTACATCTCTTTTCCAGGATCCATAAGTTTATTTTGCTAGTCTCCAAAATTCATGATTTACTAAATTTTACAAAGGGATGCTAACTATGTTTAAAAGTGAACTCGAACTCAACTACTCAACTAGAGGGGTTGCAACTACCCTGACTAGTTATGATTTTTTCAGAAAATATGAGAAAGAGGGTTTAAGCCTATGGTTTCCAACCCTAGGTAGTTCAAATTTTTGCAAGCCGTGAGATGAAGTTTATTTTTTTGCATGTCAAATTCGTTTAAAAAAATTAGCCAATTGCATAATGAATCAAGGGTTTTTATTTTTTTCCATATGAAGAACTAAAAGTATAAATATTATGAAATATAAATTAAAAGGATCATTCTTGGGAATACTAGCGTGCACTATTGTAGAGTTTAATTGTACACGTGCTAGTTGTATTTTAATTTGTTGGATTCTCATTTGTTTTCAAAATTCCACATTTTAAACATCCTTCAAAAAAATCTATGAGAGCACATCTCTTTGAGTCCTCTCGCTTGAGTGGTTATAGTGTCTATTTCATGCTTCCTAACAACCAATAAGGTCACCAATCCCTTTGGTATTTTATCAAGTCGTTAACATGCTTACTCTTGAAGGCCTCCCTATTCTTTTGCATTAAAGGAATCCTATATTGTTCTCAAGATATTATTGGTATAGATCGGAGGTCACTTACTAAGGTAGAAAGAAATATTTATACAAGCCAATTCATTGGCTTAAAGGTTTCTAAAAATTTTAGATACATCTTCAATGTTACTTTCCACAATTTAGACACAAACTTGTAAGATGTGCGTATGGGTAAAATGATCCGGTTAGGCACCTATTGGATTAATTTGGACACTATAAAATCCCCATAAGGGAACCCATGTCTCTTTTATACGGTTTCTAATATGGATTTCTATACCATTTCACCTTCCATTTCTCACAAGTTACAAAATATTTTTCACCCAATCTATTTTGTGCAAGGCTTAAATCACTCTAGTTTTAGGAAATGCACCTCATTGAGTTGTCCCTTTCTACATAGTTCTAAGAAAGAAGAGAGGGTTCACATAAATAGTGAAAAAACAAATCATTAAGAAATCTACATGGGATAGTAGGAAATGACACTTTTAATGCCTTATTCATTATAATAGATACTCAAAATAATAAGTATATAGAACAAGGAAAAATGTGGTACCCAACAACTACTTTGATAATGGTGTTACAAAGGTTAAAGTGCATGCAGTACAAGTTTTTAGAAACAGAAGAAGCATAAATCAATAAAGCTAAACATTTTACCCGAATGAAGCGACTCTAACATCAATATTCTTCTTCTCGCATAAAACAAACCAAACAATGGAAAATAGGAAGTTTCCTTTCCTATGAAATCCATTGAAACCCATTTCATATATAAACATAGATCTAGATTAATCAATTTTCATGTAGTAATAAGAAATTATATTAGGATTACATTTTTATCTCCATATGCAAGGCTTATTTAACCCATAATTGGACTTATTTTAGGACTACTACTAGCGAGATATTTTTTTAACACATGACTTGGTGATTTTGGTGTAGGTGAACTAGTTTTGGTTGGACATATTTTCAATAACCCCATTTTTGTGTATGAGACTACGTATTTTACTTTTAGCAAAAAAATTTACCATTATCCTATAACCGTGGTGTTCCACATCTTCCTATGGAAAAAAAAAACATAAAACAATGCCCAAGTCTAAGGCATCTTGTTCCCAAACTCGCACACACCGAAAAGGACAAAATAATTAAAATTGGGAACTCTCCTTGGTTCTTAGGTAGAGAGAATGTTGGAAAACAAAGAAAATGTATTGCGTGAGGAAGTAGTTGATGCATTTAATGAGGGTGTAAATTCCTAGCAAGTTTCCCATGTCATTCCTGTTAGGTGGACTCATCCCTTACCAATAATCCTCAATTAATCTCCACCTTCCCTCATCAATTCTTTACCAATGTAACAAATTTTTCCCTTTTTTTCTATTTCGTTTACCAAAACTTGTTTATTTAAATTATATATATCTTTAAATTTCAATTATCTTAATTTTTTTAATATATAACCATTGTTTAAAAAGACCCAAGAAAATGTGGGGAATTCCATATCCCTCCCATTATAAGAGCATAATCCTTGATGTGACAGAAATCCAAGGTTATAAGAGGTACCCATGAGAAAGGAGTAAATTATCGCCTATTCATGTCACGGGCCAAAAATATATTTGTTGCTAAAGCGTGACCATATGGAATAAGGAAAGGTTTTAAAATTCTTAATGTTCGAGAAGATTGGAAATTCCATTTTACATTGTTACTTAGTATTTTCATTTTAAATTATATCTAAATCTAAGGCTCTCAATATTTCATTGTTTTCAATTTTTTATTTTCGTGGGTTCCCAAAAGTAACCGACATCACAACTCCACACAAGGCCCAAATATAACACCAATGGTTCACAAGACATTATTATACCTAATTTCATGACTATATCACATCACAAGAAATCAAAAACACCATATATAAAAACATTCACGGTCTACACAAAAAGTACTTATAACACACATTCCCCGGCACAAAAGTACTCATAACATAAGAAAACTATAACGACATGGAATTCCCAAGAGGAAACATACAAAGGTTTCACGTAAATTGAAACCATAACTATAGATAAATAGTGTGAAGATGGAATCGACATCATACCATCAATGAAAAGCATGAATCCTCAACCTCACAAAACATAATGAGACTCACATGAGTACACTTAAATTGTAATACCAAATCCATACACCTCGTAATCTCTATATACCTCCCAAAGAAGAAAATTTTCCTGTTCTCTCCACCAAAGAAGAAAATTTTTCCTTTTCGGTCCACCAAAAATTCTTTTCACTCTATGTAAATAGGCACATAGTGTCTAAAACCTCTAACTAGAGTGACATAATAACTAGTTGTTCAACAACCCGCTAGTTATCTGTAATGCCTTAGGGCATAACCCCATACATAGAATCAAGCCTATAGGTACCACCAATCCTTGGTGAACCCATGTCCCTATTACAACACATAACAACATTAGAACCAACATACCAAAATAATAATAATAATTGCCAAGTGGCATCAAATTAAATCATTTTGGGTCAAGCAAGAAAATATATTGAATCTCAAGGAAGGATTACAACTCAAATTTAACTTTCAATAAAGAAAAATAAATGGATAATTAGTCGTTGTTAGTGGGAAAATCATCGTGTTAGTGAAACAATAAAATAAAATTCCCAAAATTGCAGACAATAAATAAACCAAAAGTTAAATAGGAAAACTAGTTGGTTCTAGGAAAGGGAGAAAATAAAATTCAAATTTATGAAGAAATACGTATAGAAAAATATCACATCACAATCACTATGTGGCCTTATAGGAACAACAAATGGGTACTCATCGAGTTGTTGACACTTGGATATTAAGCCTCAACTCACAAAATATATAGTAAAAGTAACATCACAAGTGTTGGAAATTCTAGGCACCGAGAGGAGGTTGCATCGGTGCATGTACAAATTTTATCACACAATTCAATTTCCTTAACTTAGAGATACTTGAATAAAAAAATCATTCACAAGAAAAAAATGGAGTACACATGAGAGACATAAATTTTAATGTAGTAAACCCTTCAAGGGAGAAAATGAACTAAAATCAAATAACTAACTTTTAAAAATGTCCTATAGTGTGGAATTGATTTCAAGTTGAGCATCGACTCAACTTTTAGGCAAAGAACCCCAAAACCACAACCAAACTACAACTTAATTATTAGTAAGCTTATAATTTCATGGAAGCTTTAAGTCCCAAACCAATTTACTCAATTTCCCACTAACTTTCTGAAGCTATAATTTTTAAGGAAGATACAACTCCCTCTTTCTCGAAACTAGTTAGTCTTTTACAAATTGATCACTATAAATTTGTTTCATCACATAACTAATACTAACCAATAAATTAGCTCATTCTTCTTCTTTTTTCACTCTAACAATTAAATCCTTATGCAATACCTTCATAGTACCCTCAAAAACAGACACTATCACTTTCTTCAATAATATTTATCTTCATGAGTAACACATGTCATGTACAACAAAGTATGTGTATCTCAAAGTTCATACACATTTAACATCACCTTCCTCTAATATGCATGCACCATTAGCTCATCTATTGAAAGAAGAACACTTAAAGGACTTAGATATGTTTTATATTATTAAGAAACACATTCTAAAAGGAATTTTACGCTTCCACACTAATGGATATTCACTTTCACACCTATGAGCTCGTCCAATAAGGTAAAAATTTACTTACACAAAACTCGTTAATTTGTAATAAGTACTTCAACTTGATGGCGGGTTCATGGTTAGTAATTTCAGATTCTAACAATAATCTCTAAGATAAATGATGTAAACTGAAATGTTTAAAACCTGCGTCGACTCTCCAACTTCATGCCATATAATCTTTTTTCGACCCATACTCTTCTTTTTCTAATTGTTATACACACCCTGTTTGATTATCCAAAGTATGAAATTTTATTTGATAAATAAATGGAATCTATAATTTTTTTATGAGAATAATAAAAATATCAATTAAAACCATGTCATTTCTTCATCTTACTTGATCTTGCAAAACCATGTGAGCATGAGTCGGTGAAAATCGTTGGCATGAAATCCACCTAAATCTAGCATAATTAACGTTTTTAGTTTTTGTTTATATAATTAAAATAATCCACACGCAAAAAGAGAGTGTTAGAGACATATGTTAATGTCATTTCATTTCATTTCATTTCTTAACTAAAGGGGAGAGAGAAAGAGATAGGGAAGAGAGAGGAGAGAGAAACACTATTTTTCTAAAAATCACATTTCACAAAACAAGCCATAAAATAGAGTTTCATATAGTTATTTATAATTGTCAATAAGTTTTATTTTCCATTTGTTGACTTGAATTGGGTCCTATGACCTTCTCTTACATTTTCCTAGGAGTTTCAAAAATATCCAATTTTATCTCGGAGGCTAAGAAATTGCGTTCAAAAATTATCTTCTAATTGGAAAATACACAAGTAAATTCCTACACGATCACCTATATACTAAGAGTTAATTGGAGTTAATAAAACTAAGAACTAGAAAATGGACTACAAACAGTGATTGGTTTTCCAAAGAGACCGATCATAATCGGTCTAGTTTTACCAAGTAAAACAATGACCGAGAGGCCTACAAGACCCCTTTTTCAAAACTAGCTACTAATGTGTTTTTCCCTAAATTGATGGTTATAGGAAATTGTAAGGTAAAAATACGAGAGGTTTTCATAGGCGGCTAATAATATCTTCAAATCGGGGTCCAAATAGAAAACCAAAACAAAACCCCACTTTCCACTTTTAAGAAAGCATCCTAAAACTCTAAATTGAGGGTAACATGGCTCTTAGAGAGGCAGCGAAAAAATCATAAATGGTAAATTGATTTCGATCTAAGGATTGATGCAAATCCCCACATAAAAAGGAATATAGACGCAACTTGACATCTCTTATCAAGTGTTTAGAGGTGTTTTTGTGAGTCTCGAAATTTGTGATTTACTAACTTTTACCAAGGGATGCTAGATAGGTTTAAATGTGAACTAAACTCAACTAGTCAACTAAAGGGGTTGCAACTATCGACTTTGGTTACGAAGTGTTCAATAAATATCTGAAATAGGGTTGAAGGCTATGGTTAGAAACCCAAGGTAATTCATATTTCCGTAAGACACGAGGTGAAGTTTTTGTTTTTGCACTTTGAGTTCGTTTAAAAAATAAATAACCAATTACATAATTAATCAAGGGTTAATTGTTTTCATTGCTAATGAAGAACTAAAAGTACACGGATTATGAAATATAAGGTATAATGACCATGCCTAGGAATACTAGCATGAAAATTTAAAGAATTTGGTTGTACATGTGTCATTACATTTTTATCTCATAGGATTCTCATTTCATTTCAAAAATCCACATTGTGCACGTCTTGAAACTTAATAATAAAAAGGTCACCAATCCCTCGGTATTTTATCAAATCATTAACATGTTTGTTCAATTCCTCCTAGTTTTTTTGCATTAAAGGAATCCCATATTAGGGGAGAGGAGCTAGTAGTTGTGCACCAAAGTTGAGGGGTGTACAACACACATATAAATACATCAAATTTTGAAAAAAAACCCTTTAATAGATTTTTTTGTTAATCTAAATATTTATTTTTGAGCATTTTTATTTTATGGAAAGTGGTTTTAAAAGGGATTTAAATCAAGTAGTTTTCCATACAAAGGAAAAAAGGTGGACCATTAGTAGGGAATTATGTCATGCATTTTTTCCACTTATGTGGCATCATGTGATTGGGTGATTCTTTGATGTGATTTGATATGACACATTTTATTAGCTACTTTTTTAAAAATGTTGAATGACAAATGTACATGTACTAGTCACTTACTTTACAAATACCCTCACCATTATTGGTCCATGCTCCACTATTGGCTCCTCTCCCTATTCTCAAGATCTTATTGGCACATATTAAGAGGGTGCTTAATGAGGTATGAAGAAAGATTTATACAAGCAATTTCATTTTATTAAAGGTTTCAAACTTTTACATACATCTATAACGTCGCTTTCCACAATTTGTACACAAACTTGTAAGATGTGTGTAGGGATAAAGCTGATCAGGTTGGGTACCTATGCACTGCATTTGGATGGTAGAAAATCACCAAGAGGATACCCATGTCTCTTGTATACGGCTTTATAGATGGATGTCTATACCTTATCAATCTGTCATTGCTTAAAAGTTACAAAATATTTTTCACCCAATCTATTTTTGTAAATCCTAAATCACTCTAGTCTAAGGAAATTTTCCTCCTTGATTCATCCCTCTCTACATAGATCTGATAAAGGATATGAGGGTTTCTCGTAAAGAGTGAAAGAAAAAAATCATGTAAAAATCTATGTGGGATAGCAAGAAAGGAAACTTCCAATCCCTTAATCAATACAAAAGATACTCAAAATAACATGTAAAGAGTAGGAAAACAAATTTGTATCCAACAAATACCTTGAAAATGGTACTACAAAGGTTAAAGCAGACGCAAACATGAGTGTTTAGAAGTAGAAGAATAAAAAATAAATACAAACTAAACATTTTACAGAATGAAGTGCCTCCAACCTCAACCTTCTTATTCTTCCTTCGCATAAATCAAACCAAATAACAGAAAACATGAAGTTTCCTTTTCCATCAAATCCCATTGAACCCACTTTAGATATAGACACAAATCTAGATAAGATGATTTGTATATAGTAAGATGAGAATATATTAGGATTACAAATTTATCTCAATCTATAAGGCTGATTTAACCCATAATGGGATAGATTTTAGGACGAATATTAATAAGAGAATCATTTAACACATAAATTTGTAATGTCGGTGTAGGTGAAATGGTTTGGGTTGGATGTGTTTTCAAAACCTTCATTTTTTGCATATACCAAAATCTTTTCATTTTATAAAATCTATTTACCATTATCCAACAACAAGGGCATTGCACATCTTCCCATAGTAAAATAGATATACAAAACATAAAACAATGCCCAAGTCTAAGGTGTCATGTTCTCAAACTCCATGCATGGTGAAAAGGAAAACAAAAATTAAAATGAGTAACTCTCATTAACACCCAGGAAAAGAGAATATTGGCAAACAAAGAAAATCGATTCGGTGGGGAGAAGCAGATGACGCATTTAGTGAGGGTGTAAATTATTGACATAGTGTCAATGCCTTAACCTATCAAGTGGACTCAGCCCTGACCCATATGCCTCCATGACTCTCCACCTACCCTCATCACTTCTCTACCAATGCAACAAATTTTCCCCTTTTTATATTTATTTTACCAAAACTTTTTTATTTCTTTATCTTTAAATTTTAATTATATTGACTTTTTAATGTATAACCATTGTTGAAAAACAACCCACAAAAATGTGAGGGTTTTATAGGCACCCTCTCGTGATAAAACGTAAATATCAATTGATTGAAAGGAATTGATAACAAAATTCTTTTAACACAAAAGAAATCAGTTTCTAAACATTTGCATGGCCACTAAGACCTAGATCTAGTTGACAATTCCTAGGTGCCTCTTCCCTACTCGGGTGCCCCGCCCTATACCATCCCAAAATTCTATAATTTATAGTAAGCATCAACAACCTTGTTTATAGTTTTTTCAAAACTTTTACCTTCCTAAATTTCCCAAATCACTTTCTGTTTCACTCGGAAATCAGCTAAGCTCTATGATCTCCACATCTTGCTTAACGATTTACATGTTACATGATTTATTGCTTCATCTTCTTACCGTATATTAACATTTTTACATTAGTTACTATAGTAGTTTCTATGAAATAAGATTTAATTAATTCAAATTATATTTAATCCTTTTGTAAACCCTTCGCTCGAACCATACCTTGATTTTACACATTATTTTGCTTCTTCTCCTATGGATGACACTCATGACCCATTTATCGACAAAGATATCCATGACCTCTAAGCTCATATTGTTAAGCATACACAATATCTATATCTACTCTTATTCAATTCTCATGAGGAGGCCAAGAACCTAGTCGAGCTCAATCCACAAGTTTTTAATGATACATCTCTTATAATTACAACCCAACCTCCCCATTCTACTATCCCACCGATGTCTAATGTTCCCATTTCTACTCTTACTCATACTAACCATTTTACCATGCTTATAACTTCTCACACCCACCAAGTCTCCTCTTGAGGCACTCAACAGACAACTTCTCTATACAAGGATCTAGAAATTCAAAATTTTCAACTATAGCAAGCTACTTCACATTCCTCTACATCTCTTGATTCCTCATTACTCCTCCATACCCCTCTTGCACCTACCATTTCTACTTAACCACTTCCTCCTAACTTCATTACGCCTAAATTTCCCACCTACAATGGACATGGTGAACCTTAGGATAATCTTTGATCTTTCCATGTGGCATGTCATGATTATGGGGATGATCATACATTACTAGTGAAGCTCTTTCCTATAATTTTGCAATATTACACCATGCATTGGTTCTTTAATCTACCTGTTCATTTGGTAAGTTATTTTAGACACTTATTTGATGCTTTCCTTTCTCATGTTTCTATCAAAATTGATACAAATATATCTTATGCAAAAATTTCTCAAATAAAATAGTGATCTAATGAGAATCTAGTTGACTATGTTTTATGCTGCAAGAACAACTTAGATAAAATGACTAATGTACTAGTTGATTATGAGTTGCAAGATCTCTTTGTTCAAAGTGTTTTACCTCCACTTCAAGAGAGTTTTATATTTTAAACATCTCTATCCTTTGATCAATTATGTCATACACTCAAAATACGTAAATCCAAACTCTTATATATGGGAAAATTGAAATACTATGATGATGCTTCATCATCATCTTATTATCGGTTTCAAGCTAAATCCACTTTCAAACCATCACCTTAGCTAATTGAAGAAAGTTCCACTATTAATGTTATTTCTACACATGAAAATCTTCGATTACAATCTCTAAAGCATAATTTTTCTAAATTACCCTAAGTACCTTGGTTTCTATCACACAACTTATCAAAAGAAATTGTATCATTCTTCCACTACTACTCATTCTTGATCCCTCTCACCCCTGTGGCCATAATTATGATGAAAATGCATGATATGATTATCACTAATGTGTTGGGAACTCTACAAATTTTTGTTTTAAAATCAAACATATTATTCAGATCTCATTGATAAAAATACAATCGATCTCCCTAAGCCATGTACTTTTAAGTTGGTCAATGATGATAAAAATATTAAAAATTTAATGACCCTTTTCCCAAAAATGACAAGAAAGATGATGATTCCTCCGCCAACCATACATATCGTGTTATACTTCCTCCTTCATCAAAACCTCTACTATTATTACACCATCTCTCGGTTATTTCATTCTCATATCATGATTATCACCTTACATTTACATCTCTAATATTGCATATTAATGTTTATATTGGTTCTTATACTTTCAATAATACTATGATCTATCCATAGGCTCCTTCAAAAATATGCTCCATTACACTCCTCGCTATCAAATGTCCACTGTCTAGTATCAAATTTCCATTCCCTAAGCATTTTGGCTATGTTTAGCTCCCCATTATGGTTGGTCTCCTGTTAGGAATAAACTTAGGTTAATTCATGATTTAATAATTTGTAATGTTAAAGTAATTAAATTTTATTGCTTTAACTTAGTTGTTAGTTAGCTATTATCTAGTTGTCACATCCATAGATTTGTGTGGGCTATACTATTTTTAGTTTACTTCTTTGTAATATTCCTAGATGGGATAAGTTAGGGAAATACGCTATTTTCGCATATTTTTCGTAGTTAATATATTTGATCCACTTTTCATGGATGTTGTTACTATTGTACAATGTCTATAAACATTACAGATTCTTCATTTGATATAAGAGAAGGGTTTCCAAAATATTACATTCTTAAGATTTAGTATCGAGATGGTTGATCCCAATCTCTATGAGGATCCCTCATCCTATAAGGAGAGTGTGTTGTAGAACATGTAAGTCACTTATGAAACATAATACATGGAAACTTACTTGGTCTTCCACCGGGAGAAAACTGATTAGATGTAGATGGATATTCAAAACAAAGTACACAATAGACAACAAATATGATCTATGAAAGATGTTACACAACAAGCTACATTTGATCTTGAAAATTGAGAAGAAAAGTTAATAATCTTGAATAATGTTTCAGATGTAGTACAACATCATATTCATGAGGACACAACAGAAAATTATATTGGGACAAGTTTAAAATAGTTTATGAGTCAAAAATAAGAACACAATACTTCATCTCTAGAGCCAACTATTAAACTTAAAATTGCAACCAACCGAGAAGGTTGAAATGTTTTTTAGAAAAGTGTCAAATTTACATGCATCACTTCAAGCTTTGGAATAATATGTAATGAAACATCACTCGTGCATATAGTGTTAAGAGATCTTCCTCCTTATAGAATTTTTGTGACCATGTTAAACATAATCTGGTCAAACAATTTTTTGAAGAGTTAGTGAATGTGCTCAATAAGAAGAAGATATTCAATCAACTACTTAAACTGAAGAGTAGGCACTTGCTTCTAATCAAAAAGGAAAAAATGGGCTAAGTCTAGTAAACAACCTTATAAGCAAGGTAATACTCAACAAGGCCACAAAAGGACCAACAAAAATGTCCTATTTGTGGTCGAAAAGGACATGAATAAAAAAATTGTTCGTACAACACATCCCAAAAAGGATCATCAATTAGTAAAAAGATTAATTACCAACAAAAAAATAGGCTAAGTCTAATAAACAACCTTAGAAGCAAGGTACTACTCAAAAAGGCCAAAAGTAACAAAAAAAATGTTTTATTTGTGGTCGAAAAGGACATGTGTTAGATAATTATTGGTACAACACATTCCAACAATGATCATCAAGTGGTAAAAATATAAATTACCATCAAACAAAATCTAGCACAACAGAGTAAACAGGGGACAAAATAATCAAAAGTGGAAGAAGAAACCAACTTAACAAGGAAATGTTTCCAAACATGAAGATCAATTTGATGATGATGACTTCCTATATTCTACACATTCAAATGAAGCATCCACTTCTACAAATAAAATTTGGTATGTCGACTGAGTGCAACTCACACATGATGGGAAAGAAAGAGTGGTGCTTCACAATGAGTAAAACACCCACCAACAATCATGTATCTTTTGGTGATGATACATAATACAATTTTGAAGGCATTGGTTCCATTTCACTACCACTTGGGCATCATAATTGTAAAAATACATATGTTCTTTATGTCCTTGGTTTAAAAAAATTAGGTATCCGTGAGTCAATTATTAGATCACAATCTCAAAATTGAATTTGATTGTAAAGGTGGTAAAAAGATGTGCGTATTTCGTGATAAGTCACGAAGCTAGAAAATTGTTGCAGTAAGGTTAAGGGTTCATTTTTACAAGGTTGATCTTGGATGAACCATAGATTTACCTAGCCTCTGGAAGCACCTGCCCTACTTCATCACCCTTAGAGTTCGCACATAGTTGTAAAATTACACGTATTTGATGCAGATTATATATATATATATATATATATATATATATATATATATATATATATATATATATATATATATATATATATATATATAAAGTGCTACTACATTTGGAAGACTAATTCGAGGAGGTCTTGCAAGCATTGGAGAGCCATCTAGGTTGGGCTCCTCTACATGGTTATTAAGGTACATGTAGATCCTGGTCGATCCCTCACACTCATAAATTTGAGGTTTATTTTTGTGCAAATCGAGCCCTCAAAGTGAGTTGGGTAATCTAAGCATTGAACTACATTGGAGTGTCAAAAATATAGATTGATCTGAAATTGAAGTTGCATTGAGTATTTTTGACCAATTGAGCCAAGTTTCATTGAAGTTGGGTGTTGAATTCAGGTCATAAGTGTAAACCATCCCCACATTCCTTTACGTATTGGATCAGACTTTGCTTTTCATATAAAAGGGCGAGCTAAGCCTCCAAGGTGACCTGTGGGAAAACAAAATTGACCCTACCTCTAAAAAAGGCACCAAAATAGTCCTCTAAAGACCTACAAGAAAATATGACTGATTCATGAGCAAAGCACTCACATAGTCACACCGTAAACCATCTCTACAATCAAAACAATGAGGAGAAAATAAAAATAAGGAGCTATGGTGAAGGTGGATATCTCGAAGCCACAAAGAATCCAAGGAAAATGCGACCTAGGTAAGGCCTAATCAGGTATGCGTTTAAAAAATTACTTTAAAAAAATTCCCACTTTTGGAAAGGATCCTGAAAGATATTGAAATCAGAATTTAAACAAGTCATAACTTTCAACTGGTACCTTAGATTGAGGTGCCATTTTTAAAAAGTGTATGGTTTTTCAATCTCTACGTCTTGGTCTAGATTTTAATAAGCTTTGTCTTGTAAAAATTTAAAACAATTATCTCCCAATTGGTTTGAAATATCATTTTGAGACTTTTTTGTAAAGGCAAAGAGGCCAAAGAGCTATAATAAATTTTCAAAGGCTGAAATAAGGTGTAAAAAAGTATAAAATTTACAATTTTGTACTCATAATGTATCCCAAAAGGGAATTTTTCCACAAAATAAGAAACAAAATTTAATCGCATTATCATTATGAAGCACCAAAAAAATTCATTGTCATGGAGCTAGTTGTCTTTGCTTTTCACTCGAATTTAGGAGGAAAAGATGAAAGAGTTACAAATTTTTCTTTGATCGCTCGATAGTGATATTCCTTATGGATTAGAGAAAATTGAATGGAGGATAGTTTTTCATGTCAGTTCCAATTTTGAGCTACGAGCTAACTCAATAGAGGTTTTATTAATCCTAGAGCCAACCCAATAGTGGTTTTCAAAACATTTAGAGCTACTTGTTTGTTCTTTGAGCACATGTGCCAACCCAAAGAGGTTCCAGACATCTAGAGACAGTTCTTGAGCCTATTCCATCTCTTACACATTGTTCTAGAGGAACTACCTTCATCCATCTACTATTTTTTAGATGAGATCTAGAGATACCATACTAAATTAAGGTTGGAATGATAAAGTAATTTGATTCACCTTAGATTAGGTTTCTTTTAGCATGTGTTTGCTAATAAATGTTTTCCTCATGTAAACATATATTTTTAGAGTTTTTTCTCTCCTATTCACATCATACAATGATGAATTAATGGGAGGAATGTTAGGAATAAAATTAGGTTAATTCATCATTTACAAAGTTGTAATGTTAAATTAATTAAATTATATTACTTTAACTTAGTTAATTATTAGTTAGCTATTATGTAGTTGTCACATCCCTAAAATAGTGGGTGTTATACTATTTTTAGTTTACTACTTTGTACTTGTTTGTGGATGTTCCCGAGATGTGATTAGTTAGGGGCAATATGTTATTTCTGCATATTTTTGGTAGTTATTATATTTGATCTACTTTTTGTGGATGTTGTTACATTATGTACAATGTCTATAAATATTGTAGCTTCTTCATTTGATATATGAGAAGGGTTTCTAGAATATTTCATTCTTAATATCCACCTTACCATATTTGTATCATTTCTCATTACATATTTTATCAAATTTTGTGACATGCTCTTAGGTCTCTCTTGGCTCCATGCTACCCAAGCCATCCCCTTCAAAAATCATTTGTGTCTCAATTTCATCCACAATAAACAAGTAGTTATTATAAAAGGTGTTCCACAATGCACACCATTTCCTCATCCCACTTTTATTGATATTCATACACTAGTCATACGATCTCAGCTTCTTATGCCTCTCAAGTATAAATTCATCCTCGCACCTATCTCTTCTATTTGCACATGACCTTATCGTCATCATCAATCCATTATCCACACGTTGTTGGTGTAAGTAACCTAAATGGGAAACCCATTCACATAGGTTTTTATTACCTCCTTTTCCATACATGTCTCCTTCATGTAGACATAATTACGCTCCTATATTATTGATGTTAGAGCATTGTCACATACCTTTGTCTCCTTGGATATTGGGTGAAGGGCCTTTTTACTTCACTATATTTTGTTGGAACATAATGATTAAGTGGTCTAGCAAAACCTTAATGTATATGGGTCCATCACTAATACTAATATTTAATAATATGAAATATTTCTATTATTAAATATGCTAACCTAGGTATGTACTTTAGGTTAAATATTTAATAGCATGAAATGATTATCTTTCTAATATTAATTATTATAAACCTAGGTGTATGTGTCAACCATTTTAGGTTGAAAAGGTGGGTCGAGAGACATACCTAATCACCTTATATAAAAAGGAATTTAGGTCCTCATTTGATATATTCGGGAAATATATCAAAGGTGTGAAAATAAAGTGATTTGGTTTTACCCTTGGTAAATAGGTTGTCAAAGGAGGAGGTGATCTTACTGGATGTAGAATAAGTTCTCTGAAGTAAAAGGTTATTTTCAAAGTGGTTTTTACCCTATTGGGGTTTTCCACTATAAATATTGTGTCACATGTGCTATTTATTTCATGTAAGTATTTATTTATTTAAATATTTATTGTAACATTATGTAATACATAAGTTGATTAAATCCGTATTTATTATAATCCTCAAATTCTAACATGGTAATAGAGCAAGGTAAATTAAATAAAGTAAGATCAAATGTTTTGTATTTTATTTATTTAATTTGTACGGGTTTTTTCAACCCACCCAAAAAGGTATTTACAAGTATCCAGTCCCTTTCTTTTTTTCCCCAATTTATTTTGGCCTTACATTTGTGCAAGTAAACTCTCGGTAAAAATTTTAAGGTTTTTCAATTTTAAATCCCTATTTTTTTTTTTTGGGGGAGATGTAATATAATATGATTCTTAATTTCATATACATTTTGTAAATTATATGGAATTAATGTTTGTTTGGAGATTGATGTGTGCACTGTGAAAGGGGCTTCAAATATTTACCTGCGTGAAAGTCACATACAGAAAAAGAAAGGATTTATTACTATATGAAATAATTTTCATATTTTCTATAATTTCAAATGTTTGTAGGTTAAATATTTCAGAAGCTAAATTCATATATGTGTTCTTTGGTCCCCTCTAAAAGGATTTGATTTGAAAGACTATAGTTTTGTTATCCTGTAAAATTGACAAGGGCAATTTTGCAGGTAACCATAGCAAAATTCCATTTAGGTCCCCTGATAAGGTCTATTAACGTTCTGAATGGCCTAATAACTCCCTTCTAGAAAATCAACTTTTAAGAACTTGGTCATTTTCATCCTTTTTGGGTTGGGTGCAAGAACCATTGTTGTAACATCTTGAAAAACTTCACCCATCTTTGCCTTTGGCACACTTCCTGGAGTGTCAACACTCCAAATGTTGCACCTCCCAAAGGTGCGCCAAAGCACACCTATCATCCTGATTACACTTCCCAAATTGTGCTATGCACGCTGGAAATGTGATGTTGACACATCCAAACCGTGCCTAAGTGCAATCTCCTCCAAGTTGACATCTCTCCCAGTGCGCCAAAGGAAAAAGTGGTTAGCACATTAAATGCAGACTTTTCTATATGTATGCTCATTGAACCTGTCATTTTCACAAGTAAAAAAATGTGAAAAGTTATTCCTCTACGCCTGTCAGTTGCTCTCATCAGCCCGCGTGTGCCATTTGTCGTGATCATGGACCCCACTTCTTTCCTTCGTCATTATTTATACCGGGTAAGTGGTTTCTACCATCCTTGTTGTTTTTATGGATGTTGGGCTAGGTGATTAGGATTTTGAATAATAACAATGAATCTAGAAGGAAAGGATAACACCATTTGCAAACCCAAGTACCCACCTACAAACCCTCCTTTCCCTTTCCTTCCAAATCTACAAATCTGGAAGGCTCGGCCTCAAAAATAACTCATGCCCATTTTTCCTTCACTCCTTGCCTTGCTAGGTTTTCCCTCTTGGACATCAAAATTTGAGCCAAAAGAGTAAAAATCAAGAAAAAGGAAATCAGCCCGCATAGTGAAATTATTTTCACTATGGCGCATTGCAAAATCCTATTACACTAAATGCGACACACCCATTTGGCACACTATTTCGCTATGTTGCATAAAAACAATCGCACTATGGTGCGTTAAAATACCGCTCATCATAATCCCTTATCACGCCTTATAAACTACAAAATTCCTAAGGTGCAAGCATTGGTTCCAAAACAACTACAACAAAATTGCATGTTGTGTAAACCCTTTCTGCACCATGCAAACTAAACCCCTTGTTGCACTTAACCTTTGTGTCACACCTTCTGCAAATGCGCTTAGTGCACCTCACCCTCATGCAGCATCTACCACATCTATGCCAATGGCGCACCCTAAGACCTTACTACACCAAACAAATCTATGCCCAGTTAAAGCACTTCCTATGCACTAGTGCATATTCCTTGACATCAACATCTGAATGTTGTGTGTAGCCTTTCACACCCCACATCCCTTTTGGTGCTAATTTCCCCATGCAACACTCCCTAAAAGTGCACCTTGCTTTTCAAAGCCCCTGCAGCCTACAGTAAAGATGTGCCTTATGCCCAGAGGCTCATAAGTTGATAATTTTTCATTCTACAAAGCTTTTATGGACAACTTGATGGCTAACATGGCCCTTCTACGTTGGAACTCTCTGATTCTTCTTGCAGAGCAACAACAATCCTTGAGTGCACTTATGTCTTCATCGAGTAAGAAGCCAACCAAGTCCAAAGGAAAAGCCAAGTTGACGGAGCAAGAAATGAAGTATAAATACCAAAAGGTCAGGATGCCTGACTCACTTGCAGAGTGTGATCTCGATATCAGAGATTCAGAACTTGGGCATATAGACATGGATGACTTTTGGGCCAGAACCAAGAAGGTCATAGGCAGCCCATGGATGGATAAATTGGTTGGTAGTGGTCTGCACTTTGTTGCAGGGCTCCCAGTGAGCGCAATTAATAATGAATTCATCATGTTGGTGGGCCGTTGTTACAACAAGGACACAAGATGTGTCAAAAATGAGGAGGGAAAATGATAATCAACCTCATAGCCCAACACTTTGAAATTATCTTGGGCATCCCCCACCACAGACATTTTGTGGTAGTAAGTCAAGAAGACTGCATGAAGACTTGGACCGATAATGAGGACAAGTGCATGTAGATGATGAACAAGGTATACCTCAAGAATAAAAAGGTGGCGAGCAGGTGGCCTCAAGTCATTCATCGCAGTGATTTTTTAGAAGAGCTGAGTGACACGATAACCTTCCTAAGCAGAGTACATGGGCTCCCTGATGCCCATTACTTTCACAAGTGGATGCTCAGGTATTTGGAAACAATGAATAAGAATGTGCCCGATCAATGTTTTGGCTTGGGCAACATTATCAGTGATATGATCTCAGAATAACTTCAAAAAATTTTAACAACTGGGAGGTTCTATATGAACTCCTACGTAGTATATGCACCTACCTTAGAGAGAGATAACCCAGGGTTGAATCAGTATGGGGTATGGCCCCAGGTCAAAATATATGAATACTATCCACAGTTGAGGCTCGACAATAGCATAGCTCAGTCCAACAAGATAAATGATGTCTTTTCCTATGGCATCATCGCCTTTCATGCCCAACATGACTCATGGTTTAACAAGCAAAACCATGATCACCGCCACAATGAAGTGGGGAGCATTGTTTACGTAATTCCCCACCTTTACCTATCTCAGAGCTACCAACTTCTTGGGAGAACCCACAAGATTGCCGAGATATGTAGGGCCCAAACTAATCCTTCTAGATCTATCAAGGCAGCTTATCACCTATCATGAGAAGTGTATGAAGAGGAAGAAGGGAGGAACTCCATTCCCCTCACAGTAGGCAGGTACACATGCCCTCATAAGGTAAAGCTCGAGAGATGTATGCAGAGCTTGAATTGCTCAATTTGAAGCATAATTTCCCGTCAAGGCCAACCTTTGATCCTCGTGGTTGCCTTCCAAGGGAAAAGATTGATCCTATCCACGTTCCTCAGATTGAGGATATCTACATCAACTTAAATCATGAAGTCAAACTTAGATGAAAGGCTCACTCCCACTGGCCCTAACAAAGATCATTCAATATGGCGTGGCCATCATCCCAAAGGATTTCCTAGAGACTGATCAGAAATCGATCAAGTTTACCTAGACATGGATGGGGATGATTTGCCATTCATAGATATTGATAGGAACAAAGAACCCCATACCATCTAAGAAAGGGTTCAACTTACTCTACAACGCACCGGGCATTGGTGTAAGAAAAATGGTATCATCTATCTTGGGGTAGATTTTACCACATCTCCCTAGGAAATGCACACACCAGGCTAGAACACTTTCCCGAAGGAAAAGGGAAAGATAAAGTCGGAGAGGAAAGCACCGCTCCAGAGAAAGCTCCTAAAATCCCTTCTACTACTGCCAAAGAGTAAGTTGCGGACTTAGTGTCCCGGGAAAAGAAGAAGCGGTAGGTATTCCAATGGACACATCCACTCAGGCTGTTGTCACAACTACAACTGGAGAGGTACTAGCCATTCCCTATCTCGCTCCTCCTTCCCCTCCTTATGTCACTCAAACAACCACTCCTTTGGTTATGTCTTCTTCTTCGTCTTCTCGCTTTCTCTCTTTCTCTTCCTCCATCTTCTCTTCCCTTGCGGATCTGTCCCCCAACATTTCTTCCCTCATCTTGTAGATCCCTTCCACCCCATGGCCTCCTCTCTTGTAGTGACTCCTAATCCCATGAGCGTTGGTGTGTCGGCCCCTTTCTCCATGCCGCCACCAAGTGTCTCGACACACTTCCCGTGTCCACTGTAGTTGTTCTTCCTTCCACCCCTATTTCTTCTTCATCCTTTGTTCCCACTCCCATAAGTCCAAGCTGGATCTTAGACTACCTAATCCAACATAAGAGGAAATTCCCGATTGCACCCATGGACTTCTCCATCATCCTAGTTAAAGGACCAAAGAAGAAAAAAGCTATAACTCGCTTCTCAAAAAGTGCTTCAGGTGAAAGGGTTATGGAGATAGCCTACCTAGATCCCATAAAGAAGAAAGAAGATCTGTCTCCTACAGATTTTATAGTAACCTGTGTCATAATGGGAATTTCATCAAAGATCCTACAAGGAGAGGCCTTTGTCACAAGAATGGATGCCCTTTGCAAGAAACTGCAAGAAGCAAAGGAGAAGAAGAGAATGTTAAAGGAACAAAACAAACATCTTCTCCAAGCTCTGTAAAGAATGGGCAATGCACCTCCTATAGCTACCGCCGAAACTCTTGAAGTCCTTAGTCAGAAGAAGATAAATGAATATGCCAAGATTGGCGAACAAGGTGTAACAGTTGTCCTCTTGAGAGAGCACATCCTCGAGAGGCAAGTGAGGAAGTAATCACGAAGTTCACAGGCCTCTACCAAAGTATAGATAAGGCAAACAATGAACTCCAGGCAATAGCAGGACCTGTCTCCAAAGAGTTGGACCATGCCAAGTTGCAACACGAGACATTCCAGAAAATGGTTGACTACCTGACCGATGACTTGTTAAAATTCGGTGTCATTGATCACCCGTGAGCACACAACAAAGTACTTGTCGCTTTAGACTATCGGGTTGATCAAATGGATTTTGTCCTAGAAAAGATAGACAAAATCAAGGAGGAATCCCTAGATGTGAAACATCAAATGGAGCAGATTGTCTTGAGGATGTCTCTAGGGTTGCTTAGCACATCGTTCACCTTGAGAGAAGAAAACGATACTATTCATCTTTTCAAGGGAATTACATCACAAGGTTTGACGCCAGAGGTCACTTTTGACCGAGAATCTATTAACAACCTTCTGGCTTTCCGTGATTTCATTGGGTACTTGATAGAGGCAGGAAACAAATACTTCAAGCTCCCTGATAGGCTCAGAGATGAACGAGAAACTTTCAAGTCATCAGAGATCACACAAAGGGTCCCGATCATGATCAACTTTAGAAGATGATCAAGTAAGTTTATGGAGTATCATGCTCAATATAATATTGTCTCTCTAGAGCACAAATAAGACAATCCATTCGAGTAAAGGGATGATGATTAATAGGCTTCTCCCTCCGGGATAAATCCCATTTTTGTAAAAATATTTAAAAGTATGTTGGCACACGTGATAACATCATCCATATTACACCATGGGATGTTGTCATCCACAAAATCTCCCCAAAGTCAACATTTGACTTTTAGATATTTTGCAGATATTTTTTAAATAAGTTGTTGGCTCCTTTTTGTCTTCTTTCTCCTTCTCCTTCTATAAATACTTGGATACTTGTAGTATTCAAAGGTGGACAATCTTGTATGAAAAATAGAAGTGAGGAGAGAAATACTTTGAGCTTTCTTGTAACAGAAGAAAACATTAATACAAATATTGAGACTTTGTGCTGAATACATGTGTTATATGCATTAGATCTTTCTTACATTAGATATGTGTGTTTATTCTGTTAGATTCATATCTACTTTTGTCATTTTTTTATCAGTATTGCTTTATTTGTTTATGTGAGTAAGTTTGGCTCTATTTACTACCGGCCCAAAACATAAACCCTCTGACCTTTCTACTTTGGAATTCATTTCTTTTCTCCCTTCAGATCCATCTTTCTTCCATTCCTTCCTTTCTATTCTTCGTCGAACTAACTCTACTAGGATGAGATCCCAAACCCCCTAAAGGCAGAATATTGTAGGACTTGCATAGGTTCCTACTGGTAGAATAGCAATAAACCAATTTCACTTTGTTGTCTCAAAGAGGGGCTATGCCCTACACACTGTTGGCTTGTCTATCCATAGATCTTCCCACCCGATAGATTTTTAGACCAACAAGTTTATAGTTAATCTATAACTATATCCTATATAATTTGAAAACTATATTATTATTTTTAAATTAAAATATATATAATATAGAATAAGGTTTATATAATAATTTATATAAACATCATATTAAAATTTATATAGTTTTGAAAAAAAAACTATATATTAAAAGCCTTAAACCATATTAAAATTACATGGGATTGAGGGAATAGTCAACAAACCATATTCTAAGCCTAAACTCAACTTATAAATCTATGCATATATAGTTTTTAAAAAAAAGAAACAAACCTAAGTTTGAATCATATTTTATATATATGGTTATTTTAAACCACTTAAAATATAAATTTTATTAGATTTGGTTTATATATGTTTTAAAAAAACCAAAGTGCTTACTTTTTTTTATTAAGGGGCCCATGTTTATTTCTTGGCCATGAAGGGATTACTTTTTAAATCTTAATACTTATTAAATAAAACATAACATGTGTCCCTAACCATTTATATTATCCATGTAAGGGGGTGACCCCATTCATTTAGATCTTATAGTTTATAAAAACTATATAAATAAACCTATTTAAAGGTTTTCTTTTATATAAGAGTGGGAGTGAAGAATAAAATGAGATAATATCTCAGGTATAAATGTGGAACTCTCAAGTATAAATGGAGAATTAAAAAAAGAGGGCTAGTTTATTGGTGGCCTACGTGAAGTGTGGTAAATATTTATTAAAATTTTGGTAGTTATAGCTACATAAAAGTTTTAATATTTTTAGCTTGGAATTATATAAAATATTTTGCAACATTTTCATACTTTTAAATGTGTGTGGGGTAAAATTAAGAGTAAATGAAGGAGGAGACAAGGTTCATGAAAATAGGGATTTCAATTTATTTCATTGGTCGGGTGAAATTTCTTGTCCCCTCGTAAAATATGCAAGTTATTCTATACTCTCATAAATCTAATTACACCTGGTAAAATTCTTTTAACATGGTCTATGTCCTTTAAACCCCTTTAATAAGGGTTATGTGTTTTATAATATAAAAACAATATACTATTGTTTATAATTTTTATGGACTAATGTTGTTTTTTATTTTCATTCTATAAATTATATACTTTTTTAATAAAAAGTGTATATATTTTTACATTATAAATTATAATAGGTTATTATAATGCGTTAAAATATAACCTCCCTAATATTATATGGAAGAAGAAATTTGGAATTTCATATTCTTGAAATACGTAAGTTTTGGCTTCATTAAATTTGACGGTCAAATGACCATCACTGTAGACTAAACATAAGACAATATGGCAGTCATTTAGATGGTCAAATTTAAGCTCGTAGGTTCCATGAAACTTTAACTGTGTTAAAATTGACGGTCAAATGACCATCACAATAGACCGAAAAATAAGCCATTATGATGGTCATTTAGACATCAAATTTAAGTGGCTGGATTTTTGTCTACATTAATTTTTTTTCATAAATTTGAAGTTGTTATGCATTCTTAGGGTTCTCTTCTTCACTTCTATATGGTCAGAAATATTTTTTATATAAATCTGGGGTTTAATGAAGAGCCCTTTATATTGCACGTTATTATTTATATCATGGGAAGTTAATTAGTATGCATTGTAATGACATAATTAGTTATGATCAAATAGTTTCTTTAGATCAATAAAATTTAGATCCAATTCTATTAAAAGTGTTATTTTTATTATCGATAAATATGTATCTATCTCTATGGTACATTGTATATTATAATGGGGTGTTTTTACAAGTTTAGAAAAACAATGGCGTCTAGTTATTTCTATCTTAACAAAACCCAAATCCTAAATGAAACAAACTACAAAATTTGGGTCAATCAAAATTTATGGCAAGGAAACTCGGACGATTATTTCTAGATCTAAGGTTACTCCCACCGATTTTCAAGCAATTGTAGATAACATGAATGCATTCTTTAACGAATGTAAGATGCTCTTTCTATGCAATGTGAACGATGAGTACCTTCTACACATTGGTAATATCGAACATCCGAAAGAGGTATGGACACAACTAGAATCCATGCATGAAGAATACTTGGTATATCAAGGATAGTAATGAGAGTATAATAGCTGAAGGAATTCAAAGAAATGATCTATATATTTTTATGATTTCTCTTCTGCATCTTGTTTTATATCTCAGAGTTTGAATAATTCAAAACTATGGCATGAAAGGTTAGGACATGTTAATTATCAAAGCTTATATGAAATGTATAGATATAGTCTAGTGAAAGGTTTACATGTGTTGTTTTCTTCTCTTGAAGTTACTTCATTAAATGCTTCTAAATGATGGTTTTGATTCTGATTTAGTAAATGGTCATGATGATGTTTTGATGCTATAGATGTTTCTGAAACTCTTATCTTCCTAGATAAGAAATTAAATTGGGCTCAATCTATGTTAGAAAACTCAAATCCTATTAACCTTAGGAAAATGACCAGAAGCCATCATATGTATCATGCATTAATTACCTTGTATGAACTTGATCTATGAAGTATTATATGGTCTAGGTGGATATACAAAGTAAAATATAATGGTGATGGTAGTATTAACAAACATAAATCTAGACTTATTGCTAGAGGTTTCACTCAAAAACTTGGTATTGATTATGTTGAGACATTTCCTGTAGCTAAAATGAGTATTGTTATGGCCTTATTTGTAATTGCCGCTCAATTTGGGTGGGAAATCCACCAAATGGATAAGAAAAATTATTTTTTGAATTTTGATTTACAAGAAGAAATTTACATGTTTCAACCTAAAGGAGTTCAAGAAACTGGTAAAGAAAACTATGTTTGTAAGTTGAGAAATCCTTGTATGGTTTAAAACAAGCTCTTCGAGCTTGGTAGGTGAAAATTATTTCTTTCTTTAAACTATTATGTTTTGTTAATTGTTCTTCTAACAATGATATATTCATCAAGCAATAAAACTCACATATTATCATTATATATATATATATATATATATATATTTTGATAATTTGCTTATGTGTGGTGATAATTGATTTAATTCATATGATTAAAGAGAAATTGAAGCAGCACTTTTAAATGAATGAGTTAGGTCTCTCACATCATGTTATTTGTATGATTGTATTTCATTCTATTGTTATTTTCAAAACACAATATGTAACCATTTATTGAAAAAATAAATTATGATTCATTGTAAACCATTTTCTACTTTAATGGAAGTTGGAATAAATATTAATCCTAAATTTATATATGAAAAAGGTTGATCCTATTTTATATACATTGTTAGTTGATAGTTTGATTTATCTAACTATAACTAGATCAGATATTTCCTATACAGTAGGAATTACTTCAAGGTTTATGTAGGAACCTTTTTTAGAGATCATTGAAATCTTGCAAAAAGAATTTTTAGATAAAAACAATCAATCATGAGTTGCATTATATTAAGAATGAAAATACTATTTTATATGGATTTTGTGATTCTAACCATACTTATGTTGTGTTATAAAATATACTGGATATGTGTTCAAGTATTTTGGTGTGGGAACCATTACTTGGAACAATAAATATAATCAAGAGTCTCCATTTCTTCTAATGAGGAAGAGAAGTACAATGGAATAAGTAAAGAAGCCATGTGGTTGTAATGGTTGTTGGTAGAGATACACATGGAAGCTAAAGGAATTATTTATCTTCTATGTGGTGGTAAGAGTTGTATTACTCTTGATTAAGAATCCAGTTCAACATCAGAGGAAAATGAACATTGAGATACATATACACTTCATCCGCAAGAAGGTGAAAAGTGATTAGATAAATCTCAAGTTCATGTTGATGAAGAGCATGTTCTTGACATCTTCACAATGTCCCCGAGTGCTATAAATTTTTATTAATTTTGTGAAAAGCTTGGATTGTCAGAGTTTCCATTGAGAGGGAGTGTGCATGACAATGTCACCTCCTAATGGAACTTGGTTTTTGTAAAAATACCTTTGGGCATCTGTAAAAGACCTTTGGGCAAGTGTAAAAATACCTTTGGGCATGTATACCTCCTCGACTTACTTTTTTAGAAAGTAGTGTAGAAAGATCTTAAAGGTGGTGTTCAGTAAACTCTTTAGTGCTATTGATTTTACTAATAAACATCTAGTTCAAGCATATTGTTAAGGAGTTCCTTAGTTGTAAAAGACTCCTATATGCTTGGGTTCAATAACCTTTTATGAGAACCTCTGAGAACATGTAAAATTCACAAATCATACTTAGCCCCTAATCATGGGATGATCTTTGGGATTCCAAATCCTTTTCGCCAAAAGGTAAATTGAGTATGATGAAAGTGTTATAATTCCTTCAACCGATATACTAGCCTAAAATTTTACGGTTTAAGGATTGTAAATCTGTAGTGTACCACGGACAGGTAATCTATTGGCATATGTTATGTTATCCCACTTAACATTAAGGGGGAGTGTTGGAACATAGTGATTAAGTGGTCTGGACAACCCTTAATGTATATGGATCGATCACTAATATATAGGTTAATAGCTAATAATATGAAATATTTATATTTCTATTATTAAATATGCTAACCTAGGTGTATAATTTAGGTTAAATATTTAATATCATGAAATGATTATATTTCTAATATTAAATATTATAAACCTAGGTGTATGTGTCAACAATTTTAGGTTGAAGAAGTGAGACATGAGTAATACCCGATCACCTTATATATAAAAAGGACTTTAGGTCCTCATTTGATATATTCGAGAAATATATGAAATGTGTGAAAATCAAGTGATTTGGTTTTACACTTGGTAAATAGAGTTTCAAAGAAGGAGGTGATCTTCTGGATGTAAAATAAGTTCTCTAAAGTAAAAGGTTTTTTTCAAAGTGGTTTTTACCCTATTGGGGTTTTCCGCTATAAATACTTGTGTCACCTGTATTATTTATTTCTGTAAGTATTTCTTTATTTACTTATGTTATGATGTAATCTTTATTTAAATATTTATTATAACATTCTGTAATATGTAAGTTGATTAAATCCATATTTATTATAATCCTCAAATTCTAAAATATTTGGATAGCCTCCTCTCCATTATAAACTTGGGGTCATCGCACTATATTTCCCCCTCCTCTCACTTTGAATTCTCTCTCTAGATTCTGCTAAAACACTTTGTGCTCTGTGCATCATAACGAATCCTTTTATGAACTCTCACACCCTTTTGTACATGCATTGTATCATCATTAACCTATGATGCTCTTTAGTTGAATGGTTCATAATCGATCACGAGGGTCTATTTCTTAAATTAACCTCACACCATTCATACTTTGTGTTTTGTGCTCCACGGTACTATATTTTTAACATCTAGTATCACACCTTAAACCTATTTCCCGATGACATGAAATTGTTCTATGGTTCATTCTTGATCATGTATTTATAAATGAACTCATCTCATACACATCCTTTGGGGGCACGTTTCTCCTCTCATATTCACGCCTTGCATATCAAACCATATGATTCAAATAGAATTTGTATTTCTTGGTTGTATATACTCTTGCTAGTTTCTTGTATTTATATGTTACAATTTGTTTTCACCCCTAGAAGGATTATGTATATGTCATTATATTTCTATATATATACACATGTGCATTCACTTGGTATTTTCGGTGAATTTAGATCTCTTACAGGTGGTTTCACATGTTGCAATGATGCTTAGCATTTTTCTTTTACCATTCCCACCGAGGCTCCTTAGGGAATATACTTTTACTATTAACACATCCTACATATCAAAATTTCTATTACTACATTTTTCACAACCTTTCATTACAATTACCTTACTTTTCATTGCTATATACATGATATTTACACAATAATTATCTTTCTAACATAATAACGGGTGCTTCATGTGTAGCACTTCCCTTACATGACTATATGTCATTATGGCTATTGTTTTCTATTGTATGTTATTGTTTATGTGTTATGCCCTATCTCTTATGTGATCATTATATAATTTTGGCTACTTCAGCCCTAATTGTCTTGTGACATTATGAGAAATGTCGATGTTTAAAACTTTATTTTCATAGTCCATCTTGCTTGCACAATTTATTATTACATTTTTTATATTACATATTTTTCTTTCCCTAACACATATTTATAGCCCAATTTGTTTGCATGTGCCTTCATTTATACTATACACATCCCCTTCACCCTAGAGGTGTCTGCTTCAAATCAGCATCGAGTCCCGTCTTTTGGGCAAGCATTCTCTTACCATCATCTCATACACCCAAAATGAGGGGGCATACATTGGGTGAACAAATCACCCCTACAAAAACTTATAGCTATAGTTCATATCAACATAATATAGAAGTATAACAAAAACACGATTATAAAATGGTCCTGAAACATACTTGTACGTCACATACAGAGAAAACACCAGTACCTAGAACAAGAAAATAACATCTGGGTGCTCCTATCCTACCCTCGGTGCTAATATTCTTGGGAAAACATAGGAAATTTCTCATTAGAACATAGTTTACAACAGTTCTTTAGAGAAGTTCTACAGTAGCAAGAAATGACCTTCATACATAGAATGCATTCTATCTCCTACAATCAGTAAAATCAAAATAATTAAGAGCTTATTGGAACAAATCAAGATAAATAGAACAAATCTAGATGTACCATATGTGGTTCTTATTGGGTAGAATCATGGATGGTGAGTACAACTAAACCTCTTTTCCAAACATTTTCCTTTAGCGTGAGATCACCCAAAAAAAATTCTCTTTATATCATTTAAGGACACATTTATATCCTTTCACACTCTTATACACAAGGTGAAAACTTTCCTTTACTACTACTTTTATAACATTTTACATACTTATGCATACTTTACTTAGATTTTTTCATACACACGCATTTGACTACTCTTTAACTTTTCTTTTCTAAGTACGTCCCTAACACAAACAAGGAGCATTTTACTTCATCAAACCTAGGTTCTAACAACACATCTTTATGCATATGTTTTAACCCTATGATAACTTAACTTTCCTAGTATCCACGCTCCACTTGTCCATTCATCACACTATCGAAAATAATCTTCTCTACAAGATCATAAGGTACTATTCTTCTATCTACTTTATGTTATTGAGTATTCACTCAATAACATAAAGTGACATAAAATATAGACAAAAATCATGCACTTGGGTAAATTTCTAGGTCGAAAAAGATACTTAATATATATATGATTCCTAAGCAAGAAAACTAGTGGTTAACAACTATATTTGTCTTATTTTCTTTATTTCTTGTTTTCTCTTTGGTCTTAAAACCCTTATCCCTAATGAAACTTGACTCATTTATATTTTATTGCCTCAAAAAATGGTGCCTAGTTAGGAGACTAGTGTACAGGTGCTTATATCCATACTGGGAACTCTTGACCCTTTCTTATCTTTATGCGCTCTTTTGGGTCTTTTTTATCCTTTGGGAATCCTTTTCACTTAGGGCATATTTTTAACTTATGGTTCAGTCTTCTAGTTGTCAATTACTAAATTCAAACAAGGGAATCATATATATACTTATTTTTTATAGAAAAATAAGTTCCAATCACTAAACATTACTATTAGCAACTAATTTGGCATTCCAAAGGCATAAGAGCATTCAAAGGAATCCATCTAGCACTCATACTAGGGACACAAGTAACATCACTTCTACATAAATTGCATAGGAGGGGAAAGTATATTTTATTCCCCACACAAACAATATATTCTCTACATTTTAGATCTATCTTGTTATAATTTTTACAACTTGCACAAGGGCATCTTGGGGCATCATTTCTACACACACATACACAAGAACTACATGTGGTCTAAGATGTAGTGAAACAATTGGTAGTAGGCTCATGTTATCCCAATTTTGCCCCAAAGATAAATTTGGTCAAACACGACCCCACATAGAAGAAACCAAAGAACTCACATTAAAATCCAACAATCAGGAAATAGAAGGACTCTACAATAGAGGAACAGTGGTCTGCAGAATGATCAAATGACCCCATATATAAGATATCTAAGGGTCACTTCCTTCAAACAAGCCCACATTTCAAATTGAATGATCAAAGTTGCATAATGAGCTAAAAATGGAGGAACAGGGTTAGGTAAGGATGTAAACATTGTTAAAGAAACTAGAGGCTCAAAGGAGGAAATTGGGAAAACGCTCAAAGTCTTCGGGCTTCACAAATGATTTAGATTGATCCCAAATTGGCCAAGTATGGTGGAGACAGCGAAAGTTACCAAGTGTCCAAACGGTGCACCGCAAAGATTGAATCCAAAATGGAGACTCAAACAAGTGTGGGGCTTCCACGTGTGTAGGGATCAAAAAGAGAGCGGGCCCAAAACTACTAAGCATAGAGAACCACCGGAAGCCTCCACATGTCTCATTGGACGTAATTTCAAAAGGAGAGTCTGGAGGCGGTCCCAAATGAGCACAAGCTCGCCACATGTCCTAGGTCCAAAAAAGGGATAGAGTCAAGGGGTTGAATAATCAAAATAGAGGTAGGCCAGGCGGAAGGACCCAAATGTCAAGACAATGCTACTACATAAGTAAAATTCAGAGTAGGCTTTAAAACAAGTTCCAAGCCTCCATGTGTCCTGGGTCAGACTATATGGCCCCGCCAAGAAAAAAAGGACTTAGCCAAAATAAAAAGGAATAGAGCAAGCTGCAGAAGGTGTCATGTGTCTTCTCGGTGCATCTTCAAATGGTAAATCTAGGAGCGGTCTCCAAGCTAGCACCAGCCCGCCATGTAGCCATGTTGAAAAGTAAAAGTGGGAAGGTAGGTCATCGGAGGTAGTTTGAAATTTTTACCCGAGAAGGCGTAAAATGAAAAAATGAGCCGCACCTCCACTGATGCCCAAGGAGCCACGTGTCAAGCCTCAATTGCATGTGGGCTGGTAGGCTGGGAGGGACTTTTCACCCAAATGGAAATGTAGATTTGCAGGCCTGAAGATGGTTTTTTGACAAAATTGAATTGTCGGGATGCGGGGAAATTTTTGCATTTTTATTATTTGGTACCAAAAGGCACAAAGTGAGTTTTGGGCCCGTGGACCCATTTGCTAACTAATTTTTGTCATTTTTGTACGGACCCGACTCAAAAATTCAAATGGACATATCTTTTGATCCAGTGCCTAAAATTCAACAAATTTGGCACTGTTGGAAAGGTCTCGACCTTTTCTACACCATGAGAGACTGAAACTTTAATTTTGATGATGTTAGGTGGGAGAAAATGGGAAAATGTATTTCAGGCCATTAATGTAGAATCTGATTGCTTCAACTACCATATCAGATTTGATTTGATCCGTCATTCTTCCTTATTCAACATGCTAAACGGACATGGCGAACCACACTTGATGATTATGGATAGATTCGCAGCGAGGCATTAGTGGTTAGTGGTTGGATTTTAAGAGTAGAGTTGAGTTTCTCCTCTCTCTTTTTGGTTTTCATCGCCTATATATTGTAACACTTTTCGTTTGAGAAGAGAGAGACATTTTGGGATGTAGGAAACTTTGTAAAAGTTATTTCGACTCCATTTGAGTTACAAGCCTTCTCCAACACCTGGAGAGTGTATTTGTGCCTCTGAGCACCCATGTAATAGTCTATGTACCTTATAGAGCAATAAAATCTTGTTTCATGGCATCTTTCAACCCTTGGCATTGTTTTTATTGTTTCTTTGTGCCTCTCTATCTCGTGTTTGCTCCCTATGTATGTATTTCATGTTTGTAGGTGTAATATGTCATGCTTTGTGGAGATTTGATAATGGATTTGAATCTAGGTCCTGTGTCACTTTTGTCGACCTCTCTCAATCCCCCTTTTCCCTATTTCATTCTCCCTCAACAGTATCTTGTCACTTCCTTTTCTGGTGTATCACCACTTAGTGTAGGCTCTTTCACCTCTCTCTCTCTGTCTCCTTGGAATGGTTAGATTAGTATTAGTTATATTCTTCATGCATTGGAGTAGCTTGGGGCAAGTAGATTAGGAAACAAGAACCGTCTTTCTCCGGAGGTCCATTTCAAGTTTTGTAAGTCCCTGACTTGAGAGATGGTCCCATGTTGTGTAATCACACTGAATTCCCCACTTCACACTCATGCCATTTGTGGGTGTTGTAATTTTGCACTAATATTTCACTATTCGAGTGACCATCAAGGTCAGTTTGACTCCACATTCTACATTTTTTTATTAGATTTGATGTGATTTTTTAAAATGTTAAGGTAGTTATTTTGTTTTGCAGGTTATATGTACCCTCAGAGATCAAAGTGTGAATATCAACCGATAGATTATAATCAAAAGAAAAACCATTGCAACACAAAACAAATAAGTTTCTCAATATTTGCATGGCCACCACTTGCTCGCCGATCTAGTAGCCAACACCTAGGTGCTTCTTCCCTACCGTGAGCACCCCTTCCATGCATTATACATCAATTCTAGAATTTAAAGTGAGGATCAATGATGATTTTTACAAAAAAAATTTATACTATTACCTATGGAGATTACTTCTTGTCCACTCATAAATCAGCTAACTACTCCCTATTTCTCCATTTTTCTTAGGGTATTACATTTTACATACTTTATTGCTTGCATCTTGTTGTATATTAGAATTTTTACACCAATTATTATAATAGTTACTCTAAAAAACATTTAATTAATTCAAATTAAATTAAATTAGATGGGTCCTTTAGGATTACATTTATACCCACTAGTCATGGATGAGATGGATCCATAGATAGTTTTGAGTACAATAGATGATACGGGATGCACCACATCTTATAATAAATGGTGGGAAAAGAATCGATGGGTTTTTTTGTTCCCGTAATAGTGATACAATATGAGATCCACCATGTGTTCAAGTAGGAGGAGAAGAGATTAGAAGAGATCGGGTACCTTACCTTGAGGGTGATGTAGTAGACACAAAAACTATGCAACGTAAGTATAATATATTGTGATTTATATTTGATTCTTTACAAAGTATCATGAGAATGATGTGCTAATATGAGAGGTTTTTTCTAGGTGATGAGTATTTGAGCTTTATGAAAGATACATAAATACATACGTTAACCCTCATTTTGCCCTAGATAATCTTAAAGAATTTATATTGGAGACAGTGGATTATATCATTAGAGATCATGCCCAATTTTTGATCCTGTGGTGTTGGTCGAAGCCACATTTCTATTCATAATATCGAGTGGGATAAGATAAGGAAAGAGTTGGCTCAAGCCAAGGAGGTTGTGGAATGAAATTTCCTAGCATAAGACATGTTTGAGATATATATGGAGCTTTAGTGTTGATATGTAGATGTGATGGCTAATGAAGTCTTTCTACAAACTAGACTAGAAGAGAAACACTCCGAGCATGGAGATAGAGATATAGTGGTGGGGCCTTGAGTTTGAGATCTCTAATAGTTACCTCTGTTAGTAGTTAGAAGGACATATAATATATTTTGTATTGGGATTTTCCCTTGGGTTTGTATTCTAAAACGTTAAAAATATGTATATATGATGAAATAAGTTCGATATGATGTTTTTACTTGTTTTCTTATGTTTTATATGATATTTTGATCAATTGATTTGATTTAATATGAAATGTGTCAAATTTTTGATGATATTGTTGTATATATTGTGATGATGTTGTAGAGTACACTATATATGTTGCTAGTGTAAATAACATAGTGATTATAATATAAGATATACTATAATGATGATACTATTGAAAATTATATGATCATTGAATTTATATTTTAGTAGAGATGATATAAATGGTGAAGACAAATAGGGTAGAATTGACCATGCATATAAATAGAAATGGTAGCTTACATTTAAAGAATAAGTGTGGAATCATGTAGAACTTAAGAAAATATAGCATCTATCTAGAAATAAGGTGGTGATCATACAAAATCGGCTCAAATGATGTAGTTTCATGAGCATAAGTGCAGAATGATATGCCCAAAGTAGTCATTAAACCACTAGAAACATGTGAATTATGAAATGGAAAGTGGTGCTCCTTAAAGACCCATTTTGTTTTGGGTTGAATAAGAATTGGGTAAGTCATCTCATGTGTAATTGAAACAAAGCGAGGAGGAGACAAAATTACCTTAGGAGAATGAGATGTAGTCAAAGTAACATATGTGATTATTCTACGTTGTGGAATGAGAGAATGTGATCAGTCAACATATCATGCATGATAAGATATGAAACCCTTATCCTCAAGAGATGAAGCCTATCATAGACTTCACAAAAATCAATATCTCTATAATATTTGATCATATGGAAATTATAAAATGGATGGTTATGATTTAATCGTAATAAATGAGGAAGATGGTGCTCATTACAAGGTATCTGAATCATCTTCTCATTAATCTCAAAGTGTGCAAGTTATCATTTAGCCAAGAAAAATGGTAAAAGTACAATGGATCATTCTTAGAAGGTGAGTGAGGAATTCGGAGGTCTATGAAAATGGGGTGAATGGTCATGATTGTGTATAATAATAGATGGATAATTTTAGGATGGTGTAATAGGATGAAAATAAGATGTGTTGGGTGAAGTAGTAGTAGAAGAATAACTAGAAGAATATGCAATGAGAATGTACATTAAGCATCTATATTCTAAATGTATAATCTTAAGAAAAATAAGTGTAAAAGATTCACATGTATTATATAATTATTTATCTTTCAAAGGAAGAATCAATCCATGACAATATATATATATATATATATATATATATATATATATATATATATATATATATATATATAAAATTTATATCTACATGGTATTAAATCAAATGACACATGCAAGAGTTGAAATGTAAGATATAATACGTAATAGGTTCATTCCTTCCTTTATGTAAAGAATGGACATGCTTAAATATAAATTTACGAACATTTTTATAAATAAAATGTCTAAGAAATTCTTCTTACATATCAATATAAGTACTAATAGATCTGCTAGGAAAATGATGAAATCAATGAGAAGCAATATTAATAAGACTACTAGGAAATGCTTTGAGAACCAATCTTTCATTTGAATGTGAAACCATAGCTAATCTAAAAGTCTTAATATGCATGTAAGGATTACATGTTCCATCAAAAAATTTAAAAGTAGGAAAATTAAAAATCTTAGGAAAAGGTGAATTGTAGATCTTCTTAGGGATAGGATTTTCATAAAGAGAATTATTATCAATACTAGCATAAAAACATTACTCTTAAGAGTAATGGAATGAATCTTATTTTATAATTAATCTACAATAAGTATAAGAGAAATAAATTCTTAGGGAGGAATGAAATAAGAATTCATAGGTTCATTAAGGGTTTAATATTTCCATGATCGGTAGCCACATGTACACTATTTTGTTGGAAGACAATATTACAATCAACAATTGCATTACTAAGAGTAAAAACATTGGAAGAAGAATCAAGAGGAAACTAAGTTTACACACTTGTATCAACAAGCTCAATAAAATAAGGTATATAATTAACATGCACCACATCCTTATGATTATAATTATGTACACTATATTTGGAAATATCAAGAATAAAAACACATGAATCATGAACTCATGCATATTTTAACACGTCATGAGAAGGAAAATGAGTACTAACATCACTATGAAGCACACACAACATGGAGGAAGAAATATATGTCTTTTGAGGAATAATATTCAATGAATAAGAAATTTATTGATAAGAAAGAGAGGGGGCTTAATTTCAATATCAACAATAATAAGATCGGCTTTAATGATTTTCTCATATGTAAATGGAGGAGGAGAAGAAGAAGGGCAAGTACCATTTGGGATAGAATTTACAACATAAAAATAAGTAAGATTATCAAAATAATCATTAACAAGGCCTTTTCATCTTAAAAAAACCAAATCCTCGATACATGTATCATTTATAGTAGCAAAAGCAACATCACTATTAGATTCGGAAGAACTAGTATCCTTAATATGGGTAGGAGTGAAACAATAGGGTGAGGGTTTATAATTTTTTTTTGAAAAGAAGAATTATGGTATTACATGTAGGGGTAGTATGTTACTTACAATAGAATAAATATTCATTTTGGGAATTTAAAAAATAAGACTAAAAGCTAGTCATAGGAAGATTATCATACTTGGGGAAAGAGGTTTGTGATGACAGGGGTCACAACAATTTTTGGTAATCCATGAAGAACACACAATGTAAGGTATCCTTGGTCAAGATAGGTTTGGATCAATTAATAGGTTCACTAAATGATTTAACAAAATTAAATTCTTATCAAAGGACTAAAATAAAATAGATATGATAGTGATAAGAAAGATCTAAGATGCAAGAACAATAAAGTGCATGAGAAATAGAGAAATAACATTGACTTATCTTGTAGCTAAGTTTCTATACTGATTCTAAGATGGATCAAAGTTGATTATTATTCGTTTGGAAAAATAAGACATGCAAGACTTCCAGATACAACCTAAAAATGACATTAGAATACCATGGGTGTTAATGTCCAAACTAGGCCCACTAGTGTCTTGGCGATAGCTCCACATTTTATTTTCTCAGGTTTAGAAGTTGTTTTCCTCCTTTTATTTTTTATCACTCTTACTTTTATTAGGGTTTCATGGATGAATTTGAGCCTAGAAAACAAACCATAACTACCTACATGAGGATCAAGAACATATTATATGGATTAAAGAATATATATTCTTGAGTCACACTAACCTTGGTGGTCATGCTAATGTGATTGTCATTAACTACTACACTACATTTTAGACTTAATGTAGTTATCATGGGAGTGTTTATATGTGTTTGATAGAAATGTGTCCCTTAAATATGATTTACCATTATGCCATTCACATGAATATAACATGATAAAAATACTTCCCCCAAAATAAATTGGTGAGATGGAATTAAGAAATATCCTCCTATGTACTTGAATAATGCCGAAAATGTAGTTGTTTAAGTGTTTCTTTTGTTTAGGTGGTAGATAGAAATTGATATCCTTATTTCCCCTTAGGTTAATTAATAAGATGTGTTGGTGCTCATTTTGAGCTCGCACTTTGACTTATAAAAGTTCCCCTCAAATTTTCCACCCTTCCTATCAAAAACCCATTTCAAAAATGTATAGATCCAAGAGAATTTCCATAAAACAAGATCCCCATGAGAACAATCACAACCATGCTAAAAATTGACATACTTCTGCAAGAAAATATTTTCTAAGGTTTTCTTGATTTATAGAGCAACCATGAGTGTATCTTGGTTTGAAGTAAACACATCTTGAACTCAAATGAACCAGTTATGATTTTATGTAAATCCATCACCAAATATTTCCTATTTTTATTATGTGTTCTTCCTATGTGTAAAATATAAATTATTTCCCTTCATCCGATGATGGTGCTCTCTCGCGATTTCATTATAGCAGAACATATGTGCTTGTTCACAACATTGTGTGAAAATGTAAAATGTAAAATGTAAAATTAAGTCTAAGACTTAACATACAAATAAAACCCATACCCTTGAAGAGGACACGTGTCACCAGGAAATAACATAATAGTATCGAAATGTCATAATTCATTAAAATTTACATTTTTACAATTCAAAGAAAAAAATAAAACTCTTTTCAAACCTCGAGACCCAACATGAGACACGTTACATTATGCCAAAGCAAGTCTTTATAGGGTAAAATGATCAACTTTACATTTTACGTTAGTACAATTGCAAGAAAAAATGTAAAAAGCCTCCCGAGCCCAACTACCTCTAACGGAAGACACGTGGATGGTTCTAATTTAAAAATAAGAAAAAGGTGGATCAGATGGTGGAAATTGAATGCATTTATGGCTTCGACATTAATGCCCCTCACATGAACGAAGTAAATGTTTAAAATTTTACAGAACGTTTCAACATCCACACTTTCAAATGGATATTTCAAGCATTTTAAATCCCTAGAATTACAACTTTGTATTGAAATAAGGTGATAAATGATTGAATATAATAGTGTTAGGGGAATTAAAGGAGTTAAGCATTCCTGTTCAATCATAATGTTGAATAAAACCACAAGTATGGGTAATTCCTTTTATGTACTTGAATACTGCTTGAATTTGAAGTGTTTTATTATGGGTTTTTAGTTTTCCTATGCATGGATATTTCCATAATCTCGTACTCACTGGAAATAAAAAATTAGTTTTTCAAAATAAATGAGGATAATGGAAGTTGGAAACCATGTCACTTCAAATATCACAAGCAACCTAGATGAAGTGACGAACAAAAACCTAATGAACACAAACCTAGTTTAGTTCCTATGAATAATGCATGCCCCTAATAGAATCGATTACATTGTGAAAATTCATGCCAATAATATTTCTTTAGCTATAGCTTTCCCACCTTATGTGCATTGCCCATAATTGGTATGGGTTTGTGCTGAAAATTATGACCCGAGATAAAATGGAAGTTTTATATTGAAGTGGTGAAAGGATTATTTCATTAACACCTCGAGTTTCAATTAATTTTAGGGTTACCCCAGGTCAAAACATTGGTGAACATTGACAATCACAAATAACTAAACATCTACAATATTGAGCATGAAGAATATGATAAGATCATGAGTACCAATTGGTTGTCGACTAACAGTGGATTCACTTCTAGAATCCTAAAGAGGATGGTTAGGTCATACATTGTGGAAAAATTAGAATACCTCATTACTTTACTTGAATAGGACCACATGCATTAAAAATTCTTATGGTTTCTAATATTTTATGTGTAGTTATATAAGGATTATTTTATATAACAAGGTGGATATTTTTGGGTAACCTTCATAGCCATGAGTATTCATGAACAACTTCTTGAAATGGATGTTAATATTAGAGAAGGTATCATTATTAGATGTGAATTTTATTTGATGTCATATCTCGATCTACAATATTGTAAGCCACAAAAACTTCTATGTTATTCTAATAATTAAGGACTTCACCACTCATAGGTTATATGATGTTTAACCTTAATTAAATTTCGATAATTCAAAGGAAACTTTAGAAAGATAAATTATTCCTTTTTTTAGCCAATCATATACCTCTTCAAGATAGAATGGGAAAAATATAGAATATCTTCATAGACCAAGAGAATGATAAAGCAATATGGATGTTACTTCATCTAATTCATATTTTTCACTTACATAAGGGTGAGTGGTCATGATGGACAATGATTCGTGTTTGAGATAATTAGATGATAAGTGGGCACTCGAGAGTTCTCAAGGTAGCTAGCAGAAGTGCACAAGATGATAGCAGGAAAACACAAAACAAACATCAAGTTTCCTATCAAAATAGGAAGATACACTTACCCAACTATTGCAAAGGATAAAATATTAGAGGAAGAAATGGAAAGACTAGGAATGGAAAAGTTTCAACCTAAACTGAAGTATGATATAAAATGGGCTGTAATTTAAATCCCTGGTGAGCTCATATGAGCGTGAGGCCTACAATGATGATTATTGGATGGACTACAAAGATGAGGAAGAGGTCAGGTTGAGAGATTATTCCATAATGACCCTTACCGTAATCATTGACTACAAGATTGTAGTTGTGCCACAAGGTTTGGATGATGACAAATAAGTAGTAAGACAATATTATCATGATATGAAACTATAATAAAAAATAGTTTCACCATTGAATTGGAATGAGAAATATTCAGTTAGTCTACACACCAGAACAACACATGTGATGAGAAGAACATTGTCATGGTTAACAGTGAAAGGGTTGGATTTATCTTTACAAAATACTAAGGTGTTAAAAGAGTACATGGATACTAGAATATTAGAAGAATATATCCCTCCTTTAAGGGAAGATGCTGACCAAATTGACCCACTAGAAGGAAAGGTCCCTCAACTATAATACAAGAGGCCAACTATTGGGTTTATATAATAATGGAATACAACTACAAGAAGAATAGGAAATCCCATGTCTATCCTAACCTAGAAAGATGAATACATGTTGATGGAAACTATGAAGGACACCCATATTACTCAAGTAGTTTTATTGCAATTTAAGAGGGCATGTATATAAAATCTCAAAACTCCAATAATAACTTTTCCCAAGTCTTCAAGTATAGGAAAAATAATGAGGGGATTCCTATGCAGAATATTGACCCATAACTCAAGGTACAAAGGTCTAAGGAGAAAGAAAAAATGATCTCAAATATTTTGAAAAATAAAAAAATGTCTAATTTTATACCTCCTTTAGAAAGGGATACAAAACCTTAGTAACATGGAATTTCCTACCCATTAAAGAGAAAAATAACATGAGTAAAGAACTTAAGGTTATTAACCCATACATTTTAGATGAAGCTGAACAAAATCTAATTGTAACATTGGAAAGTTAAATAGTTATGACACAACTTGAGATGAGTAATTATATCACATCATATGCAATACAAGAATCCCTTGTTGTAACATTATTTCCTACTGAGATCTAGTTCCCAATCTGTTCATTGAAAATAAGATTGATGATACTCCAATGGATAGTTAGTCCATGGAAATTTTAGGAGAACATGAGCAAAAACGGTTGAAGATGATTCAAAGAGTTTCAAAAATATAAGGGAAGGAATTTGGTATGGATACTACACATCATGAAAAGGTAATTAAATCAGTTGAAGAGATAAGTGAAGATGAAGGAAAAGAAACTGATGCACAAGGGTTAAGTTATTTATTTCTTGGGTTGGTTGTGGTAAAAGAAGAAGGTGTTGCCTCAATAGAATTCCCATTTTTAGAGACTCAAAATTTTCAAGACGGTGAAAGAAGTACAAAGATCCAAAATGTGCAAGTTGAATTTAAAATCCTAGCATTTGAGAATGATTCAAGTAAGTCAAGGAATTGCAAAACATTTCTCGGAAGAAATGATTCTCCCATAGAGAAACAACTTCAAGAGATGATGGGCATTACATTGAAAAAATACATATGAAACTACGATCCTGTAAAGGAAGTATTAAAAGAGGATACTTTGAGGAAGTTATAATTCTATAAGAGGATAAGGTAAAGAAAGATATAATAGTGAGTGATAAAGCCTAAGAATCAGCCACCGAAATAAGAGTAACTAAGGAATCTGAAGTTAAAAAGCAAAAAAACATAGCAAGAAGAAACAATTGCTATGTATGTTGACCAAAAGGTACAAATAATGGGCATTGAATTCCCACCTACATCAGTACTAGTTCCACAAATACCTCAAGTTACGTCCATAGAAATAGTAATGTTCTTGATCACACAACAACCCCCATTAAAAATGTCAAGTTGGGGAAATTTCCCCGTAATAGAGTGGTTGGAAACACTCCTCTAATAAAATAAATATAGGAATTCAAGTGAAAATGTTAACATTAAGAGTATTTTGTTTTCAAAACCCACATAATCTCCAAAAAGGGATAAAATATTATCAAAGACTCATGTTGATCAGTAAGATTTTAGAGCACATGAAGTTGTTCTCCCAAAGGGAAATAATTTTAAGATTGAGGTTACCATGGGTAAATACCAAGTAACACACATTCAATTGGGGAAGCCAACTACTAATAAATTAAAGAAAAATCCTACAATATCTCTCACGGGAGTTATTCAAAAAATTGACAAAGATAGGGAAAAAGGAAACAATTGAGGGAAAAGATTGAAGTATTGTCAGCTAATGAAAAAATGAATACAACCTTCGTGGAAGGAAAATATATGTTTTCTGCAATTACATGAGAAGCCTTAAATGTAGATGACATATTAAGGGAAATAATTGGTTTTGTAGAAAGATGGAAAGAATAATTTTATGAGAAAGGGAACAAGTTCATAAAGGACACTATGAAAATCTACAACCAGATTATCTAAATGAATTAGTGTTATGCAACATATCAAAAGGAAAATTTTGATGATGAATTACATTATTGGGAAGGAATCATTCCCAAACATGAAGCATTAACTCATTTGGATGATCAATTAGTCGAGAAAGAATGGATTATTCCCCCTAAAGATAATGGAATACAACATACTTATGAGGGATCCATCAATCGAGAATGAAACATCTAAATCAAGTTATTGAGACATTCATCCTAGAAAGAGAGATAATAATAGAGTGCTTTGATAATCTTGACAATAGGCATAGGAAAATAGCACTAATATAAAACATTATATCTTATGGAGATTTGGGTGTAGATAGCTTGATGCAATCCTTTGGTCTATGCATTAATGGAGAACCCAATACTAATTTTAAATTATGACACCCTCAAAAACACTATCTTGAAACAACAAATAGCCAAATAGAAGAAGATGATGTTACTCAACTTGAAATTTTATGTCATTACGCCTAATAAAATTTAGGCTTATTCCCTAAACCTTATTTTTATTAGATTTCTTCTTACCTTTTGTATTTTCCATATTTTTTAATTTCCAAATTTTGCAATTTAAAAATTTCTTATTCTCCAAAGCATGAAATTGTATAATGTTAATCCAAAATAAATGGAGAATAAACAAGTTGAATTGAAAGTTGCATATGCAACACATTACAAGATAAGTACTTTTTGTATTTACATAAATTAAAAATGGGGATTCTATAGGGGGCCCACCATTTAAAGATTATATTCATATATAGGTGTAAAATATTACAAAAAGAGTTAAAAATTTATCATGTGGTTATTCGATAACCGTGACTTCCCCCTTGAATGGAGGAATGCAAGATAATGAGTTCCCTTTTCCTACACTTGACTACTATATGACTCGAGCTTCAAATACATATTGAATATGTTTGGACAATTCATAAGACATGCCCCTATCAAAAATTTCTTCCATGCTTGTTTGTGGATTCTCTAAGATACTAATTAACTCTATCTTCCTTGTGTAAGAAGAGACCCGGTCGAACAAGTCAAGACCTTTAGATGTGGATAGTTGGGAAACTTTTATTAGTCTTTCAGAAGTATGATTAGAAGACCTTCTAGGGGATATTTGAAGAGGCATTATTCTTCCTTATAGTTCATCCAATCTACTAGAAATTTATGGTACACCCCTGATGACTCGAGAATCGAGATAATCTTTGGAACCGTGATAAAATTTATTTTGTTTTCAACTCATTGGTAAATAAAGTTGAAGAAATATGTGTAGTTTCATAATTAACAATTTGTATCTGTAACGGATCAAAAATATCTTCAACTTATCTACATATTCATCATCTTTAGGCTAGTAGAAATGAGAGAAAATATTTTGGAACATTGATCAAAATAAGTTTATTTTCGCTAACTTTCTCATCAATGCTACTTTGATAGTCTTTGGGATTCAACATCTCTCGAATCCTCTTAATCTTGGATGGAAAAAAATCCTAATAAAATTCTCATCATGACCCAAAAGTTTGAAAATAGAAAGAGGCACTTCAAAAGAAAAAATCTTAAAAACTCCCTTCAAATTCCATGTTAGCCATTTCTCAAAACACAAACTGTTGTTATTATTTCTACAAAAATATCACAAGTAATTTAGTATAATGCATGAAAATTCATGGTTGCGGGTAAAGTAATTATAAAGGGAAAACTCCATAGTATTCTATGCAAGCCATCAAATATGAAATTAATCTCATGATTTACTTGGATGTGTGACATGAATTCAGTAAATGAATATCGAATAAAATTTGGAGAAGGGGAACTCAATTAAATATGATTAAAGGAATGACATGAGTCAAAACATTAATTTCAATTTTTTTCAAATAATCTACTCATTTCCTAAAGGTATGAAATTAACAAATGGAGAAATCAAATTATTATAAAAAGTGACATCAAGAGGCGGAAAGGGTGACATGATTCCGGGAAACCACAACAAGAAAGAGGTGTTAGAATCACATCTATAAAAAGGATTTTCACATGTGGTAGTAAACACATGGAACAAATCACAAAAATGCTAATGTAAAACAATATATTTTCAGTTAGGACAACTGGTATTTGTAATCCAATCAATAGTCTTCCTTTACAACGACTAAAATACTATATTACGTGTTTAGGGGGAATTTTGAAATTTAAGAATTCACCAAAATTGTATAAGTATGAGGGCATGTCCTCATATGGAAGGGGGTTAGTTTTTCTATTATTGAAAAAAGTCAAGAGATCTTACTATGATACTAAAAAATTTCCTTTGATGAAATACAATATAAGTTTTCATTTTTCAAGTTCTTGTGTTAAGATGGTTGCAATGTACAACCATTAATAGGAATTGAGATCATTTATTTTATGTTCCCTTGTCAATATTTTGAAAGATATTAATGAAATATGTCTTCTTATGAGCTTAGCTTATGTATTCTAGGTTCTATATTTCTACCATTTAGTTAATGAGTTATATTTTATACTATAATTTTGTGTTTATTACTTCTTCGAATTATACTAGATTTTTCCTTATTAGGTGATCTTTGGTCTTTTATTGAAAAATTTGTTGTGAGCATTTACTTTTCAATATTTGGTGCAATTATAAAATCAATATTGTAACCATTTTGTTGATGGATTTTCGTAATCCTTTGAGTGAATCTTAGGCATATGAGATCAAAAGCAATAAACACTTTACTAGAATACTTTCATGAGCCTTTGTGTTGGGTATTTTAGAAATTGTGTGGAACCTTTGCACTTGTTGAGTATCAATGAATGCAAATATTCCTTTGATGAAACTATGACTACTTGATAAATTGTTCTTTATTTTCTAGAATGGCATGTTGTCTAGGTGAGTGTTAAATGTTGTGTTACAAGAAGATTTGTTGTCATATAATCCCCCATATTTATAAATACAAACATATTACAAGTCCCATCCCACCATACTAGTCTTTATTTGTTACTCTTTTGCTTTGTCTATAAATACCAGTAAAGGAAGATTTAATTTCTCTTTACTTATAAAAAATATGAAAGAGAAACTGAATTATGTTGTCTATAGTAATTTGTGTCTGGTGAAATAATCATATACATCCCTTTGTGTGACAATTCATGAAAGTAAAGTATTTTTTCCATGGTCATGTTTATCCAAGATTGATCCATCATTTGAATAAATTGAGGAACAAAGAATCCATCTCCCCCTCTACATTCAAGTTACCCCATGGTTCCTCTCAGCCTAGTTAATGGCAAGACCAAAAGTAACACAGAAAGGCCATCCCCTTAGTATGTGTCACTCGGTTACCAATAATATTGGTCGGAAGGGATTGTTATAAATATCCATGTGTATAAACAACTCATACCACAAATTATATAATCTGGAAACATCCCAAATCATTGGATACTGCTACCACGCCTCAAGCAAGTGTAATATTGAGTATCAACATGCTTTTGGAGAAATTTTCGAGGAAAATATGTCATAGATTTGAAACATATATAAAGTTTCTAATGGCACTAGTGGATGTTAAGCTTAACTAAGGTTTAGAATTCATCCGTTCATAAATATATGGATAAAAATTTTCCATTCGAATATACTATCCCAATATTTTCTTAGTATAAATAGGCTTTCCATTAAATTTGACTTCACTCCAAAAATTATGGAAAAATTTATAAAGATCAGAAAATATTTTTATACTAATTTGTAAAGTTATCGTATGCACCCAAAATTGCATGTTCTACATTATCGAAAAATGGTTACAAAAAGTCTCCAATGATGATCTAGGTCCTTTCAAGAAGGTGTTCGAGCTCAAAATCCCATTTGCGGTGTATATTTATCACCTATACATCTTTATTTATCCTTCCCATGTTTTTCCATCTTCCTTCCTTTTTTCGCGCATGTTTTGGCCTTTAGTGTCGGGATCGGTGCCACGCCCAAGTGGTGGTTTTGAAACCACTTCCCAAAATAGGGCAGCACTCCTAAAACCGGCACCCTACGTAGGTGGTGGTCCCTGTCCACTTTTTCCAAATTCCCTCACATGTGTTTTAACATGTGATAATTCACTTAATTTCATTTTTTGCATGCATCTGTTAGCCAATTTTTTTAAAATTATCTTTGATTTCTTGATTTTCCTTATTCCTTCTATTTTTAAATAGATTTAATTAGTTGGAACTGCTCCTTCTTGCCTTGAGCTTGAAGGCACCTCCCATCCTCCATTCCTATATATTCCATGCTTGTATTCAAGAAAAAGGCTTGAGAATTTTTGTGTATCTTGCATTGTATTTCTGCTACGATCTTGCTAGGAATTACATAGCCAAGCTCTGATCTCTTGTGTTATCTCTCTTCTACTTGCATTGCATCCAGACTACCATCAAGTTGTCATTACTCAAGTGCCATCCTCTGTTATTGTTCTTGTATTCCCAATCCCTTAGACTCACATGAACACTCAGAGAAAGAAAGGAACATACTGAGGGGAAATATACATATACAACCAGATTCACCAAAGGTCTTGCTTGTCTAGGTTGGAATTTTGTGTTTATTTTCTTTTTTGTTGAATTTTCAATTCCAAATCACTAGTTTCAATCACATATCAGATAGAGAAAAATCGTTCATTTCAATAGATTAGTCAATCACAAGTAGATCAAATCATTAGTAAGTTTGCCTCTTTAACATTACTAGGGAAGTTGTGGGGAACAATAGCCCCTTTCAGGGTCATGATTTGTTCTTCACCTCTAAGGTAGGGTTTGAAGGGTTTTGATTAGATTAGGTTATTTATTTTATATTAGATTCACACAATTGCACAAGTAACTAGCTACATCTGCTGATTACTTGTCTTTAGTTAGAAAACAACAAAAATATTTCCTTTGATAAATTAGTTTTATTTTATTGCTTTGATCTGATATATTATGAAAAATACAAAAACATATATTATATTTCCTCCAAGGTAACTTTTTTTTCTTATCAAATTTTTTTATTTCATTTTGTTATGACCATCAATGGTCCACAACAGGAAAAGACATAAAGTTTTGATCCCTTGGTCCCATAATCCAATAGCCCTAGAATTGATAAGCGACATTGATACCACTTACGTTTGATAGTCTTACACACACGGAACTTTTGCTGAGAAAATAGAATAGCTCAATATGCTAAAAATACCTACTAATCAAGCCTACGATTATTGGAATGCTCCAGGAAATAGGGCTTGATTACGCACATGACCATACAAGGGCCATAGCCTCCACGAGTCTTTGGTTGTGATCCTTAGGTCCCACAACCCAACGGGCCTACTAATTAGTTAGACATTGACACTAGTTTGCATACATTAGTATTCAGATCTTCACCACTTCCACCAAACATTATTGCACAACTTTCCTTACTTGAAATAGCAGCCGATCAGGTTAAGAGTTTCTGGACCAGACTAGAAAATCACCCATAAATCCCTATGGCTCCACCACACCTCTCATTCTTACTTCCATGAATTTGTTTGGAAATCTATATGAGGTGCCCATAGGTCATTTTCTGCGTGTTCAACAACCAACAAATATAATCTTGAAAAATCTTGACATTGATTGGAGTCTCCAAGTGGCTATTATCTCAAACCGAACCATCACACCACTTCAAGTTAGGAGAGCATTATTTTCCTTAGACTCACAAATCTTGAAATTGCATGTTGAAGATATAAGATTGTCTAATTAGCTAGCTCTATGTCACCACACTCACATTAACATTCATTCTACACCTTTTATCTCAACACGACCTCGAGAGGTCAGGTGTGAGTAAATTCATGTGTTGATTTTTTGTCGTATAAATTGGTGAACCCGACGTGAAAATATACTCTTTAAATGTTTCCTCTTTCTTCATCGGTCCTTTATTATGTAGGTATTCTTATACCTCCGAATATGTTGGGATATGAAGAGTCTGGTCATGTTCCACCTAATTCTTAGAGTGTTTATTTGAGATATTAATGAAACAGAGAGGGTAACGGGCATAGGAGGAATACTGTTGAAATGTTGGTTGATGGGTTGTTGCACGTGTATGACTTTTGAATCCATAGCTGATCATGAGAGATTCCTTTTGGCTAGGAGGAACTACCTATAATGAAAAAAAAGACCACTAGAAAGAGTTAAACAATATGTGCAAAGTGAACTGCCTAGCATGTGCTAGATCCGGGAAGTGTGATACTTCCTAGATGACTATCACTCCATTGTTTAAAACATTAATGTAGGAAATAAATTAAATCCTATTGTAATTTGAAATGATTTAGGTATATCACTTAAAACACAATAAGAAATATCTAATCTAACACACTAGGTTTAAATAAGATTCGAAGGTCAAGTAACTTGAGTTCGGGTCTCTACTGTGTCCGACAGAGGTCTCAGGAAGATCACAAGTGATTGAGGGTGATGTGGAATCAGGTGGATAGTTTATTGTTCTAGGTTGTATGGGAAAATACAGAGACCGATGTCGGTTAAGGGTGACCGACGACGGTTGGGTGTAACTAGTGTCGACATCTTGTGGAAAATTGGGAATGCCACAGAATGGGTTTTGGGTCTCCTTTGTGATTGCACAAAGGACTTTGGTTGGTCGAAATGAGGTATTAGGTGGTTTGGGTGGGATTTGGTGAAGTTTTAATGGGTATATGGAGGGGTGAGTATGAATGGAGGTCAATGGGTGGCTAAGGAAACAAAGGATGACAATATAATGATGAAACCAATGAACCAAAGGAGTACAACATTCTACTTACTTGGAACCTAGTTCTAGACACTGCGAGTGAGGAATGAAGGTGCTGGTAAGAGGTTGAAGGCTGCAGAGGATCACCAATCATAGGAAATCTTCTGCATGGGCTGCATGTGCATTCCTTTTTGCTTGGTTGGAGAAAATCCATGTTAGGTGATTGTTGGATGAATCTTTGTATGTTTGTGAAAGAGAATATGCTTGATCTCCTTCCGCATGCGTGTTATCACAAAAAATTGTTCTCAAAAGATGTGTTATCTCTTAAGAATCCACTAACCTTTTGCTAACCTCTAAAATAAGGTTGTTTTGGGGATTAAAAGGTGACCGACGGCGGTTTTGGCTTAATCGGCAATGGTTAGGGGTAACCGGCGTTGGTCAAGGTAGGATTTTCTAGGTTTACTAAACTAGGTAGATCCCCTTGATTTTCTAGGATCTCATGTCGCTAACCCGCGGATCAGGATGGAAGCTTCTTGTAAGCATATGGGAATGTTGTTATAGGGAATGTAGGCATTGAATTTTAGGGTTTGGGTAAGTCTTAGTTAGTTATGGAAACTTACAAATAATAGGTCTTAAAGTGAGGTGGCTTGATGAGGTGTCTAGGTGAGGTGGATATGTGAGCATTATCTAAATTAAGATATTTAAATAATAAATATGGTGAGGATAATGAATTAATTTAATTTAATTAATTAAATTAATATTAGTGAGGTGAAGGGGGCATGGCTAGGTTAATGTGATGAAGGGTGTTTATTTGTCGAGGGACCAAAGGGGAGTGTGACATAGTTTTAGTGTCTACATTTTCCCCCTTTTTGTTACGTAGCTTGTATTGGTAAGTGATGTTAACAAAAAATAAGATGTAGTTGCTCTGTGTGTGCGTGAAGGTGATCCCCTCAAACCAAGAACCGACGAGGCCAAAGATGGAATTGGTGAGTGGTTTGATAAAAGGTAAATGTGAGAAAAGGGAAGGTGGAGAATGGGTGATAAGAGGGTTAACGGTCTACATGGGAAATCTAGGTAGTGGGCTAGGGTCAAAGGTAGAAAAGCAGTCAAATGCATGCACACGTATAAAAGCAATGACATGCTACGGAGTTGAAGAGAAGGAAAAATCTACATCATCTAAGGCTGATAGGTTTATCCAAACAAGGTTCAAGTGATTTTGGTATCCAAGATATAGGATATGGTCAGAAACACAACATAGGTTAGGTGTAGGAATGTTTAGGTATGTTGCGGTACACCGAACATAGGGTTAGGATAAATGGTCATGGTAATAGGCTAGGTAAGGTCATTAGGTTAGTTAACACAAGTAATAGTGCCGCAAGATATAGAAAACACATGAGTTCAAAGGTCACTAAAGAATGGTCCAGGCCAAAAATCTAGGTCACGACATGGGTAAGGCCGAGGGATGGGTAAAATAAGTAGTCCCTATAGGAAGACAAAGGTAGGTAGGTTAAATGTCGAGGTCCGAGAAGGTGAGGTAAATGATCATGGTAAAGGGTAGGTGAGGTAAGCGCTTAGGGTAAAGGGTAAAGGAGAGGTGTGGAAAAAAAGGAGGGGTAGGTGGGGTAATAGGGTAAAATGTTGGGTTTTGTGCTAGATAGGGTGACCAATGTCAATCAAGGGTAATCAATGCCGGTATAGGGCAACCGACCATGGTAAGGTAGGAGTGCGAGACCAATCCAGGTGAAAGGTAAACCAACGTCGGTTAGGTTGGGTTGGTTAAAAAAATCCATGTTTTTAATTATTCTTTTTCATTTAGGTAATTGAGAAAACGACAAAAGAGAGAGAAGAGAGAAAAGGGTCAAGACGGAATGGAGCAGTGAGTTGGGGTGTGAACGTTGGGTGATTGGTTCATGAGAAGCGGGTCCACATGATTAGAAATGAGTGATTTGATTTGGTTATGGGTAGTGATTTGGTGATGGCAGAGGCCGAGAGAGAGATCGGGCGGGCCATTGGTGTAGTGGTCAGATGTGCCACCAAGACAACGATAGCATGATGAGGTAAGTGTCCAAATCTAGGTGTATTTTGTTTAATAGATTAAGTGATTTACAAATTTTGGTTGTATTTTTGGTTTTTGGTTTTTTGGGTGTGGAAAAGAATAAAATTTGGGAATGGGGGGAAAAGTGGGTAAAATAGGAATGGGGAGGGAAATAAATGGAGAGGAGGGGATGGGATGAGGTGTAAGGGAGGATTAGGTAATTTCTAGTGGGTAAAAGGGGTGAGGGGGAGGTTTTTGAGAAAGGGGGGTTTTGGGGATCGTAGGTTTTTATCGTGTGATGACCGGCGTTAATCAAGTGTGGCCGACATTGGTAAGGTTGAAGCTGGTATTAGTCACCAAACATGTGACCAATGTCGGTAAAGAGGTGACGGGGTTGGTTAAAGGGAACCGACACCTTTGGTCAAGTTTTGGGAATAAGGGTCGAAAAGTGATGTGGGCTATGTGGTTAAGATGAGTAGGTTGAAAATAGGGTGTGGGAAAATGATAATATATGAGTATGGGTATGATAAATGTAGATTAATGTTTTGTTTGTATTAGATGCAGAGGAGAGATCAGCTATGCATGGAGGACGGTGGTTCAACCCCTACTTGTGACAAAGTGCGTGGTGCAACGACCCCTAAGGAGCTACAACATGTGGAGGTGGTAGGTTTGAGTGGAGTCGGCGATACCGGCATGTAGTCCGGGACAGCCTAGCTTAATGGTCATGCTCATTGATAGATGGGATTCCACGCCCAACACATTCCACTCTGCCGACGGGTGAGATCATTGTCACCCTAGAGGACGTGTTTAGGATTCTATGACTACCCATATTGGGTACGCAGGTCTACTTGATCTCCTCCGAGGCCTTAGAGGAGCTGATGTTGACAGTGTTTGGTGAGGGGATGGCTGAGATGACATTCCATAGTTCCAACATTCAATATAGAGAGATGTACCTACTGCTTTGAGGAGAAAAGGCTCTTGGTTCTTTTGATGGAGGAAGTGTGTTGCTTCACACTTCCCGATGCAGAGGGTGGACATTTTCCCTGATCGTTGATGGGGGTACTCCACAACATGATGATAGAGGAGACCCACTTTGCCTAGGTGCCAAGCATTCTTGGTGCAGCTGTATAGAGAGTTATGGGTATATATGGCGGGCGCTTTGAGTTTAGCCTATGTTGTACCTTCTTACTACATTGTTGGGATTATGAGCACATAGTTTGTGTGTGGCTAGTAGGGATGCCCCAAGTTGATGCATTCCCATTGATATTTGTGCGGGTGGGGTGCATGGTGGTGGGTGCTGCTATTGGAGAGTGTAGATTTGTGAGACCCACACATGATGTGGCCTATTTTTGGTGGTTCTTGGAGGGTTATCCGGAGTGGACATTTTACGGAGGCCTTATGTGGGATTTCCCTTGTATAGGCATATGCATGAGGAACTAAGCGAGCTCCAGCTTTTGAGATGGATATAGGGTTGCCTTGTTGGGGAGCACGAGATGATCTTGGTGGACAAATTCTGACGGTAGTTTGGGCTATTATAGAACGTACCTCCGCCTTTCCCACAGTACCAGAGAGATGATGTGGAGAGGCCCTTACCTCTACCATAGCGTATAGTGCCCAGGTGGTAGGACAAGTAGGTAGTGGTATGGAAGATAGATGAGGTCAGTGCACAAACAGCAGTGCGAGGCAGTGGTGGGTGGCTTATTTATGAGCCATACCACCCAAATCAGAGGCATCAGAGATGTATCCACCATCACGGTGTAGAGATTCCCTACGAGGGACAGTGGCTACTTTGATTACCCGATTGGGTATAGTGCGAACTAGTTTGCGGGACCGAGATGGATGGTGGAGGGGATGGAGATGGAAAGGAGGGTGATGGTTAGGTGGCAGCCTTAAAATAATAAGTGGTAGGTTTATAAGGCTAGTTGGCCATAACTCAAGCGTAGATTGGGGTCTTATAGGCCTAGATACATGCATAGGGGTAGGGGGCACCACCACAGGCACCGAGACCGGGTCCTAGTTCACAGGCAAGAGTGGGATAGGGTCCCGCAGGATAGGTACAAGGACCGAGAACTATGGGACCACCACAGCCATGCCTATATCTAGGTTACGGGATGCCCTAGGTGAGGCTAGATAGTATGAGCACTAGTTGATTTCGGACCGGGATAGACTTCCTATCCTACGGAGATGCACCGGCACAACGAGGCATCGAGTGAGAGGATGAGATCCTGCACTCATAGTGTGGAGAGCACAGGGGGCCAGTGAGCTCCAAGGCTAGATCAGGGAGAGGCCACCAGCTTATAGAGACCATCTCTAGGTGAGGTGTGCCAAGGACCCAAGAGGGAAAAGGGTATAGGTGATACAAAGTTGGAGGATATTTCTTTGAGATACGATATAGGGTTTTTAAATTTGATGTATGATAGTTATTTTTGTGATATAGACCGGCCTACGTGCTGAGAGATAGTTGTATTTTTTATCACATCTGCGTGTTGAAGATAGTGAGGATGTATGAGATATTGTGTATATTTTGAGCATATACTGACATGCGTGCTGAAGAGATTTTGTATTGTTTCATTATTTTATTATATATGAGACCGGCTGCGTGCCGATGACATTTTGTATTGAGTATCGGCCGCTTGCTGATGATTTTGAGATGATGGACATGATGGGACATCCATGTATGTTGTATTGAGATACACATATATATGATGAGATACATGAGATTTGTGATTTGTTGATGTGTTGAGAAGACTTTTGATATATATATATATATATATATATATATATATATATATATATATATATATATATATATATATTTTAAGGGCTTTACATAGCTTTCCTTCGAGGGAGTAGTCTATTTATAGCAGTGGTTGTCGAGAGGAAGATTTCCTTTTGAGGGAGTCATATTTTATATTAGAAGTTTGACTCAAGGAGTTGGGTCCCATGTGAGGGCTTTGAAGTCATGGACAAGACCAAGGTGAAGAATAAGATTCTTGTTCGAAAAGTAGGGTGAAACAACCATGGGATCTCATCTAAAGGTAGATGAAAAGTATCCATGAGAATCATGCTATGTGCAGCACCATGGTACACATATTCAAGAGAAGATAACAAGTGATGGGTACTCACATGATTCTTGTTTAATCATTGGTGAGGTGTATGAAGTGGATAGCACTCAAGGGACAAGCATGGAAAGAGACAAAAGGTGAGGTAGGACTACAAGTCAACAATAGAATGGTCAAAGATGCAAGGTGTTAAGGGGCTTAGGTTTGGGTTTACCATCGAGTGAAGATAAATGATAAGCACCTGATCCATAGGTATGAGTCATGATGTATGGTCCAAGCCAATTAGGAGAAAATTTTCCCCTGTTTTCTTTTTTCTTCTTTTGTTACATGTTGATTTTCTTTCAGGATGAGGTCACCAACTTGGAAGGTTTGTTCATGGACATGCTTGTCATAAGCATGTTTGATATGTTTTCATTAAACTTGAAGGTGGTTAAGAGCGTTACGATGACATTTGTCTAATAAGCGTAGTTGTGCTAAATGGTCCTGATGAAAGTCATCATCATTAAGCATGTCATGAAGAGAAATGTGGAGTGAGGGAATCTAGACTTGAGAGGTAAAACCACCTTGGTACCGTATACCAAAAAAATGGTGTGGTGGTAGTGGAATTACAAATACTAGTGTGGTATGCCCAGATGGAAAAAGGAATCTGTGTATTCCAATCCTTCCCAGTATCATTAACCACTTTCATAAGAATTTTATTTAAGGATTTGTTAGTGGATTTGGCTTGTCCGTTGGTCATGGGTAATATGGTGATGAGAAACTTAGTTGAATGCCGAAGGCATCGCAAATTTTTGTAATGTTTTGTTTTTGAATTGTTTTCCATTTTCGGTGATGAGGTGATGAGGAACACCAAAGCGACAAATGATGTGATGATTAATGAACTCACATATTTTCTCATCTTTTGTGGAGATGAGTGGTATAGCTTTAACCCATTTTGTATAGTATTCGGTAGGAGTGATGACCTATTGATGGCGTTCGGAAGAATGGGAGTTAATCTCTCTTACAAGATCCAAACCCCATTGAGAGAAGGGCCAAAGGTCATGGATGACCTGTAAGGTGTGACTAGGTGTATGATAAAGATTGGCATGTTTTTGTCATTTTACACAATGTTTGACATAGTCACAACAATCGAGTTAAGGGTCAGCTAGTAATAGCATAGGAAAATAATATGCTTAGCAATGAATAAGCAAGGCCCTTTGAAGTGACCTCCACATATGCCATCATGAACCTCCTTCATGGTATAAGGAATTTCAGAAGTTGTGAGGAATCGTAAGAGAATACCATCAAAGATGTGCTTATAGAGGAGGCCCCCCATGATGACATAACGAGAGACCTTTTTAAGGAAGGCATGTTGTCCATTACGGGTGAGACCAGGAGGTAAGATAGAGAGAGAAAGATAGTTGGAGTATTATTTATACCAAAGGTCACTCGGAGTGCAGGGTAGTGGTTTCGATAGAGTAAACCTCACATCGCACAATAAATAATAAGGTGATTGGAGTCGTTGTATGGTGACAAAGATTTTAGAATCAGCGGGTGAAAGCAGTATTTGGGAAGCCAAGAAGGCCATGGTATCTGTAAATTTGTTAGTTGAACATGGGACGGTTTGAAGGGTGTAACGGTCAAAGGTGGTCAAAAGTATGTCTACATGATGTTTATACTTTTGAAGTATATCATTACAAATTGGTATATGCCATTGACATGGTTTACGACCAATTGAGAATCACCATATATGTTGATTGATTTGACATCGAGGGCATAGGTGGATTGGAGACCTAATACGAGTGCTTCGTATTTGGAAATATTTTTGCACATTCAAAATAAAGTTTTAAAGACAAAGGCATGGGCTGACCATCAAGAAAAATGATGATAATACAAGCCCCATCCCCATGCCGATACTTTGAACCATCGAAGAAGAGTGTCATCCGGTAGGGGTTCATCCGAGGAAAAGGGTAGCAATTGACTCATTAGGAAAGTCAAAATTAAAGGGTTGATCCCCAAAAATAGGTTCGTTAGCCAATTGGTTGATGATAGCTTGGCCCTTAATGGACATTTGATGAATGAATTCAAGGTTGAGGTCCGCTAAAAGCATAAGCCATCGTGTGGTACACTAATTTTGATAAGGTCTGCATACATGAAGTGTAACAAGTTGGTGTTGGTCACAACATAGGTTTTGTGGTTGAGTAGGTAATGGCGGAGTTTAGTGGCAATGAAAACTAAGGCTAAGCAAAGTTTTTTAGGATGGGTGTATTGGGTTTCATAATCCAAAAGAGTATGGCTTATGTAATAAACTGCCTGCTCCCTGTGTTGTTCATCGCGATGAGTGAGCATGGCTCCCAAGGAGTGATCAGTAGCTGAGATGTATAGGTAGAAAGGTTGATCGTCTTTAGGTGGAATGAGTATAGGTGGTTGGAGGAGGTATTGTTTTAAGGCCTCAAAATCTTTGTGGCAGTCATCATCCCATTTAAAGGAGACATCCTTCTTGAGCAGATGATGAAATGGTTGACACCGATCAAATAATTGTGAAATGAAATGACAAATAGACTGCAACTTACCTTGTAGGCTACGGAGTTGTTTAAGGCTAGTGGCCGGAGACATTTCCAGAATGTCCTTGAATTTAGTAGGGTAAACTTCTATACTACATAAGGAAACAATAAATCCTAGGAGCTTTCCTGAGAGAACTGCAAAGACACACTTCTTTGGCTGAAGGTGAACGCAATATTTAATGAGGCGGTCAAAAATGGTTTTAAGGATGGTAAGGTGCTCAAAGCGGTGTTTAGATTTGGCCAGAGATCATCCACGTAATATTCCAATATACGATGCCTGATATCATGGAAGATGTAAGTCATAGCCCTTTGATATGTGGCACCAATGTTTTTAAGGCCAAAAGGCATGACGTGGTAGCAGAAGGTCCCCTAAGGGGTGATGAACATGGTTTTGTGTTGATCTTGAGGGCAAGCAAGATTTCACTATAACCCGAGAAGGCATCCATGAGTGATAGCATCTCGTGACCAATGGTAAGTTCTACTAGTTGATCAATACCGAGAGTAAGGGAAAGTCATCGTTTGCGCATGCTAGGTTTAGGTCACAAAAGTTTGTGCAAATACGAAGTCCCCCTGTCACCTTAGTGATAGGGACAATGTTAGAAATCCAATGAGGATAATCAATGGGTAATATGAAGGAAATAGAAAGAAGACGTTGAAGCTATTCTTTGATGAAAAGGGAAATGCGAGGGTGCATTTTCCTCAGCTTTTTTTTATGGGTTTGGCATCGGGAATAGTAACAATATTGTGGACCACTATGGTGGGGTCAATACGGGAATGTCTTCATAAGACCAAGCAAAAGCGTGGAAATGATCTTTGAGAAAAGAAGTGATTGATTCTGTTCAAAGCAAAGACATCTAAAGATTGACCGATATTTAGGATGTGCGGGTCATCCCGAGTATGAATGTTGATCTCAATAGTCAATTCATTCAACATAGTTTGTGTCTCAAAGGTCATGGCTGATGAATATATGAGTCTTCTACATCAAGTTAGGTGAGTATATATTCATCATGCGACATTGAATGATGTTAATTGAAGGTGTATTGTCATCGAGCATTTCAGGATACAGGAAGGGAAGAGTGGAAGGGGCCTCCCCTCACGTTGAAAATTCAAAGGCCCTAAGGAAATGGTGTTTATGAAAAAAAAATTTAGGAGGGATAGATTCTAGATCCATCGACTTCGTCGGTGATGGTGGTGATGAAGGCGAGATCGGGTGAAGAAGGTGGAGAAGGGTTGATGTCCTTGATCATTTCAATGCAATCTGTTTGGTAGGTGGTTTAGGAAAGCTGATACCACTATGGTCGTTATGTTTATGGGTGGTGCATGGAATAATGGTATGGCAGCCTTTCTTGTAAAATCCAAAACCGAAACCCTTCCATGCACATCGGTGTAAGAAGGTGTGGGAAAAATGGCAATTGGTGAGAGATTGGAAGTTAGCGAGAAAATGGGTGGGTTTGTGACAGTGGTTCAGGTGTGTAAGTGGTAGTATCAAGTCCCCCATAGGTGAGACTAGTAAGAAGGTGAGGAGGACCATATAGGAGGCATTATCATATGTGGTGATCATAGCGAGGCTGTTGGTGAAGACTTCCATACTCTTATGGAGTAAGGAATGTGTTGACACTATATAGGCGGTACTCCCAGGAGTGAGGTGTTGAAAAACACCTTATTAGGGATCAGTGGTTGGTATGTTAGTAGCGGGAATGGATGAGGTGTTAGAATTCAATGCGGAGGTGGAGTTAACAAATTAGAAGGCTGATGGGTCGAGACATGGAGGTTGTGGAAGTGGCGGGAATGGAGGAGGTATGTGTGGTTGAGGTATCGATTTGTACTTGCAAGTGGAGGTGTAGGTGAAGCGGTGGTGGTCATGGAGGTAGATGCTTTAATGGGTATGAGCACATCATTGGGTCGGTAAAGCATGTTACATGTTTTGAAAGGTGATGGATTAGTTGGGATAATATAGCTATGTCCTTCATGCTCAAAATTTACACAATGATCGAAAGTAAAAGGAATCCACCCCATGACATGAATCCAGTGGTGCCAAGCAACAAGTTATATTGAAACCCCCTCCAAGATGTAGAATAATTCAGGGGATAGTGCGGGGTCCACGCAAATGTGGAGGATCATAGTGCCTAATGTAGAGGTGATAGCATCATTAAATGAACGCAACATGACAAGATGGTTATGCATGTAATTATCGGTATGTGCATTTGAGTGAATGCATGGGATGAAATGATGTTAATGCTAGCAACCCCATCAATCATCACATGTCGTACCCTATGTCATCGATGTGGAAAGAGATGAAGAGTGTTGGAGTCCAGGTCATCTATTTGGTGTGGTGTGATCTCTTCCTCTAAGAAGCTAAGGAGGTTACTTGGTGAATAGGATGGGGTGAAGATGAAGGTTGTAATTTTGTGAGAGAGGCTAGATGATGGGGTGTGATGATGGAGGCTACAGTGTAGGTTCATTAGGTAAAACCTCAATAGATTGAAGAACCTCCATGAGAGCTTGACGATGATATTTTGATTTTTGGATGAGGTCATATAAGGACATTTTGAGGGGGAATTGGTGCAATTGTTTGATCATGGTGCGATGTGTAACCCCATTGGAAATAGGATATGTGGGGCCGTGGATAGTGATTTTAGGTGTGGGTGCAGATGGTATGTTAGGTATGGGATTAGTTGGTGGGTCGGTTTCCTTTTCCTTACCTTTTTCCTTCTGAGCACGGGTAGTGACATGTATCATGTTGATCTAAGGAAAGTTGGAAAATGGACCCCAGCTACCTGGGAGAAACCCTTAGCTACAAGTCAAACTTTATAGTTCTCTACTTATCCATCAACTCCATACTTTATCCAATATATTCACCTACACCGAATGATTTTTATTCCTTTTGGAAGATGGGTAAGATCTGAAGTGTCATTTTTATGAGTGAGGAATACTCCTCATCCATCGCAGAATCCCACTCGAAATACCGAGAAGCTTCCTATAAAGATGGTTGATCGAAGAAGAGGTGAAGAAGGATCGGGGTCTAATGAAAATCAATCAAGTATGTCTCTCACTTTGAAGGATCTCAACTTAATCTCCTGTACTCGGTAAAATTATCCTTGCCCAAAGAGGTCCCAAAGGATCCGGCTCAAGGTCGAAGATTCTTCACTCAAGTGAAAAGGGACATCCTCCTCCTCATCACTACTTGTTAGAATCGGGAGACTCGGAAGTTTGATGATCGGGAGCATTAGGGAGAGGTGGAACTCTCTCAACAACATCATCATCTAATGAGTGAAAATCTGAATTAGTGGGCAAAAGAACATCAGTTCAAGTAAAAATAAAGAGTGACTCATCAAACTTCACACTCCTCTCAATATAGAGATAACGGGTTGTAGGGTTCAACAATCGGTATCCATTCACGCCATCAAGATACCTAAAAGAGATACAAGGTTTGGATTGTGGACCCAATGCCTCATGTTTCTTCTTGGGAATCCAAGCCATAGCCTTGGATCCAAAGACTTGAAAGTGCTCAACATCAAGCTTGTGTCCAAACCAAGATTCAAAGGGTGTCATCCCTCTTAATGCCTTATGTGGAACATGATTCTAAATGTAACAAGCACAATTCACTACTTGATCAAATCTGTGGAGGAAGGGACTTCAAGTGAACCATAGCCATCTACTTTAAAGTTTGGTTCTTTCTTTCTAGAACTCTATTTTGGAAAGGGCTATAAGAAACTATATGTTGCAAAGCAATCCCCTCAAAAGTGCATAAATTCTCAAACCTATTGCTCACATACTCGCCTCCATTTTCAATTAGAAGAATGTTGATAGACCGTTCCGTTTGTTTCTTAGCAAGAGCCTTAAATGTCTGAAAATGCTCAAAGAATTCAAACTCAAGCTTAAGAAAATATACCCAAGTATAACGTGAAAATTCATCAATGAAGGTTAGTATATATAAATCTCTAGTGAAAGAAATAGATTGAAAGGGGCTAAAACAATCACTATGAACAAGATCCAAGGGTTGAGTAGCTCTCCAAGATTTTCCCTTGTCAAAGTTTTTGTCGAGGTGCTTTACGAGGGTATAACCCTCATAAAGAACTTTGGAAAACTTAACTCGGGGGTAACCCATTGACCATTTCATTTTGGCACAATTGTTCAAGGTAATGATAATTTAGATTCCCAAAACACTCATGCCATAGCTTGTTAACCTCATTTTCATGAGTGAGAAAGGCATTGGGTGTCGAATTAGAAGAGAATTGGGAAAAGGTATACAATCGTCAATGGTGATCCAACTTTCCCTTAGCCAAAGTGTCATCGAGTTAAGCTCAAAAATTATCATGGAGTTAGGACAAAATTCCACTCGCATTCCCTCACCAAGGTGGGTGATTTGGTAAACTGATAGGAGATTGTTAGAGAGATTGGGAACACTCAACACTTGGTTAAATGTTCCACCTTATATCTCTACCGATCCACTACCGGAAACCGACACATGAGTGTCATCACCCAACGTGATTTGGGACATGCAACATGGTTCAATGCTAGATATATCAACCTCTAAAGAAGTCATGTGGTGCAAGGCACTTTGAAATCAACAATCCAAGTTGATGATGGAGTTGATCGCTACGAGGGCCTTACCTTTCTTATTTTCACTTTTAGACTCCTTTGCTTTAGAAGACCTGGCCCTTCAGAGCATTTTTTCTGATTAAGAACATTTATTTTATTCTTCTCAAGTAACTGAGTTAAGTGATCAATTTGTTTCCAAAAACATTAATGCTCTTTGTGGCCAGGATACTTACATTAGGAGCAATTACACTTTGTTCCTTCTTTGCTTTAGGTTCAAAAGTCGAAGTGTTAGTGTTGGGATTAGCTGGGGTTTGGTTAGTCTTGGTTTCTTTATTAGGTTTGTCCTTTTTTTCCTTCTTATTTTCATTTTTATTACCCGTATTCACCACAAGGGCATGCGGGTGGATCTTAGAGTCCCCATTTGAATGAGTTTTCATGTTCTCGAACTAGTTGGGACGAAAAACTATCAAATGAAGGAATTTTCAAGCACAACCCAAGGTGGATTTCATGGCATGGAAAGTTGAAATGAAGATAGATTATTCATGAACTAACTTAGAAAGAATCGAAAAGATCAATTAAGAGCCTTTCTTCTCCACTTTACATTCCTTTAGAGGAAGTCTAGGGTGGAGAAACTTTGAGAAGAAGGCTGCGAGGTTTTCAAAGTCACTAGGATTTAACCTAGTATTTGGTTCTCTAAGTCATGTGCTCTTATGTCATCTCTCTTCCCAAACATCTCATCAAGAATTTTCCACACTTCGTCAAGTGTCGAGTAACTTTCAATGTGGAAGAGAAATTTGGAAGAGACAAACATACAAAGAAGACCTAAGTCTTCATCACACACGGTTGAACCATTTAGATATTTTGGGTTCATCATCAAGTTCTATCTCAAACCCCATGGTAACATGGTATAACCCTTTACTTCAAAAAAGCGATATAATTCTAGATGTCCAATCGAAAAAATTAAAAGGAGTGAGCCTTTGGTACTTTAGAGATATCCATAATGAAGAGATAGAACCAGCAAAGTTAGGTTAAAGGAGAGAGAAAGGAAATAACCACCCCATAACAATATTACACCCCCCAAGTTTGGAACTCTATAGTTTAGTATGTTGATTACAATCATAAGTGACTATACTTCGAGAACCCGATCTGTCACTCAAATAGAAATCAACGTAATAGCGCACAAGATTTGAGACCACAATCAAGGTTTGTTGGGAACAAAAATTCCACAAGGTAAGTAAGTATATGAAGGAGTGAAAATAAGAAAGGGAAGAGAAGGCCTTGTGAAAAATAGCATCTCACGTCACACGAAAAATTCCCTTTTCGTAAGACTATGGCGGTCGCACTCATAAGAACATAGACAATAAAAGGGATAGTATGGTGCTCAAGATGATTTAAAATGAGTTAACACCAGCAATATAATGACACCCCCTAGAATGTGGTACTTTATAAAGTAATGATTTTACAAAAATGATAATCCCATCATGTAGTGTGTGAAAAAACATGCAACTTTGACTAAAGAAGTGCTCAAAACGGAGAAACAATTCAGAAGTTATAGCAAAAAAATGATTCCCGCAACTGATGGAAAAAACCAATAAGTCCTGCAAACGGATTAAAAAAGTGCCCTAAATGCATGCAAAGGGTGTCGTATGTGTGCTCGTTGGAAATGGCATCAAATTTTAGATAGGGTTTTTTTTTTTTTTTTTATTGCGAGGGGGGCATTAGCCTCCTGCCAACCCTGGACCTCACCCTCCATCTTCAACACTAGAAGGAAGGACAATAAAACAAGAAAAATATATCCAAACTAAATTTACAATGCCAATGAAATGTCTTATTTTCATTAAAAAAATATACTTGTGACTTGAGGGGTTCCAATGCACCGATTTGCTCAGGGGTGGCTCGATGCATGGAGGGAGGATATCTAGAGTGAGTCGAGACTACCCGTGATCTATCACTGAGTTGTGCCAAAACTTAGGTAAAGGTCTTGTAGTCGAGTTTTGGTAAACTGCTGTGTGGAAATGTATATCCCCAAGTAATTCTATGTTTTAACTGTAACTACCATTTCAAGATTTTGTAATGGTTAGAGCTGTATAATGATCAAGGCATTACCACATCCCAAGTGAAAAGTATAATAGTGCTAGATGTGTCGACCAGTCCATGTGCCAAGGGATTATCCCTTCATGAGTAGAGTAATGATGTGTGCCAACCATAGATGAAATGGTCACGTTGACCAGAAACAAAGGATGAACAGGAAATGGAAGCACATTGGGACTCAACACAGGAAAAAATATGATGTATCATGCTTTGAGTTGAGAACGTAGAACAAGGAAAGGTTGAGTCGCAAGCTCCGGGTAATTGCTCAGGGGAGACAAGGGCTTCCAACTATGCACGAGTCAACAAAAAATGAGCTTGGAAGGTAAGAATCAAGTTGTAGACCAATGAAAATGAGCCTGTAACCTAGTACAATAAAAAGAGATCGCACACATCCATGTAGTAAGGCTTAATCCCAATGAATAAGATCACCACAAACAATGCAAAAAGGCTCCTCCAGGCCAGAGATTAGGGAAAAACAATGGTTATTCCAAATACATTCAATAGAGGAAGAATCTAAGCTTCCAAGGAAACAAAAAATGGTGCAAGCGATGTGGATGTAGCGTATACGAATTACCAACAATTTTTCTGTGAAGCCAATGCAAACTCTAGAGAACTCAATGCAAGGAAAACACTAGATATAAATTGAAGACCAAATACGAGCTCGTGAATGCAAGGGTTGATGCAAGGCTGAGTTAGTGAGTGTAAGAAGTGAGCTATTTGGACAGCTTGGTTCTAGCTCGGTGAGTTGGGGCCGAGTTGGTCCTAGAGAACAAACTTCAACCTTCCAAAAAACCAAAAAGACACTCCACCTTTCGACTTGCACTTTTGCATGAACCTGAATAGTGAAAAACACCTCAACGTGAGGTGAGCAACATGATTCTAAAGTAATAATTGAAAAAAACTTGCACGAGGAAATAAGAAGAAACTAGAAGTAATAAGAAACTAATACACGAAGAGTGCACATTTACGAAACCTTGTGCTCGATACCATAAAAGATCGATATGTGAGAAAAATATCGAAACAATGCACCTTACGAAGTTGCACTCCGATGGTAACGTCGTAGCTCCAACACAATAATCAAGATTCTAACAATGCAAATAATATGCAAATAAGAAAACGTGTCTACTCATACTCATAGATTGAAAAAGGAAGTACAAATAGGGGTGTTGTGTAACCCCCACTCGTAAACAAGGAAAGAACCCCTACGACGCCATTGACGCATATGACATGTTTGATGTATATAATGCCACTAAAGGAGGAGTTATGATTCTAAATAAAGAATGTAGCTCCTATGACACATTGACATAAATGAAAATGACAGATTCTATGACACAATATGACCCTCGCCATTTGACTTCCTAAGACCTATGACTCTCTCAAGGCAAGATGACTCACCATGTGATGTGGACGATGACTAGGTAGGTCACACACACCAACACACCCGACCACATCAGATGACATTCACGATACCCTAAGCAAGCTAGTAGGAGCTTATGATTTGATCAATGACTTAACTAAGATATTCTCACACATTTCCTTCTTGGATCTTCTAAATAACTCCCCTGCTCATAGGGATTCTCTAATAGAAGCGTTGGGTCTTGGTCATTTGGATAATGTCACACCTCCTCTGGAAGCGCTGGGTCTTTTTCTTAGTCCTTGAGCTTCAAAATTGTTGGTTCTTCCTCAGTCCCAATATTTATATCATTTTTTCCCTTGATTAAGGAGGCATTGCCTTCCTCAAACTCGGGAAAGGCTAGAGGTAACAATAAATCCCCTCTTGTTCTACTTGAAAATCTTGAGTTCCCTCAGGGAGGATTCCATCATGGGATTTCAAAAATAGGAAGAAGAGTCTGGAATTATATAAAGATTAACATCTCGATGTGTAAGATGTAGCTCTCTCGAGAGCATTTAGATATTCTAGAGTTTGTTTGTCAATGTCAATGCGATCGGTAATGATAGACTTGCTTCTAGTCTCTACATATGTCAACATTGGAGTTACCAAGATCCTTATGAACCAAATGTTCTACATGAAAAATGGTTATCCAAAATTCCATGTGCTACATTATACGAAAAATGGTTACAAAAAGTCACCAATGATGATTCATGTCCTTTTAAGAAGATGTTTGAGCTCCGAAGCCCATTCATAGTGTATATTTTTAGCCAAGACATCTTTACTTAGCCTTCCCACACTTTTTCTAGCTTCCTACCTCTTTCTACACATGTGTTGGCCTTTAGTGTCAAGACCACTACCTTACCTAGGTAGTGGTTCTAAAACCACTACCCAAAACAGGGTGGCGGTCCTGAAACCGCCACCCTACGAGAGAATGGTGGTCCTGCCCACTTTTTTCAGATTCCCTCACACATGTTTTAACATGCAACTATTCACCTAATTTTATTGTTTGCATGCATCCGTAAGCAAAATTGTCTAAAATTATCTTTGATTTATTGGTTCTCCTTCCTCCTATTTTTAAATAGATTTAATTAGCTGGAACTACTCCTTATTTTGTTGAGATTGAAGGTAACTCACATCCTCCATTCTTATATATTCCATGTTTGTATTCAAGCTAAAAGGATAGAAAATTTTTGTGTATCTTGCATTGTATTATCTTGTTACCTTCTTGCTAGGAATTTCATAGCCAAGCTACGATATCTCATGCTACCTCTCTTTTACTTGTATTACATCTAGATTGCCATCAAGTTGCCATTGCCCAAGTGTCATCTTCTTGCTATTGTTCTTGCAATCCCAATCCCTTGGACTCACATTAACACTCGGAGAAAGAAAGGAAGCGTCGAAACTAAAATTTTCCTCCGTAATTTCTATTTCATTAATGTATGTATTAGGAATAGGATGTTGTTAAGTATAATTAGTAGTAGCGTCGATAGAAGATAACGGTGCCGTCGATGCGGTGCCGCCAATAATGTGGAGTATGGTAATAAGTACAATAGGAATGTTGTAAAAAGTAAATATTTGTAAGTAAGTGGTCCGGTAATGTTAAAATGTCAAAGTTTGGGTAATTAGAGAAGTAGGGTCTACATGATTAGGAATTAGAAATATTATATTGGTAATAAGGACAAGGAGTGAGGTCATAAATATTTTGTGTATTTTATTTGTAAAAAGTCTAAAAATGTGGAACCCATGTAAAATGATAAGATTTATCTTATCTTAAAAGATAAGCTTACATGTACAGATAAGAGTTAAGGTATGGAATATGATTCGTCAGAGTGGATTTCTTATCCTATCTTAGAGATAAGATAGATAAGCCTAGAAGTTCTATAAATAGAGAGGCCACCCCCCTCATTTAGCATAGAAGGAAGTAGTGAGAAATATTGTAGGAAGTGTGCAAAGGAAGCCATTAGTTTAAAGGTGTGTTGAAGAAGCCATTAAGAGGTGTAATTGTAAAGTTTCTCCCATAGTCTTGGTGAAAGGCAAGTGAAGTCAATAACACTTGAAGTACCTCATGGGTGAGATTGTAACAATTTCATGTTAATATTATCATTTACTTTGATATTTCATATTTGTCATCATTAGTCTTATCATAGTCGATGGTATTCTTGTGTTATGTTGTTGTTTTGTTTCAGTTACATCCACCAAACTAAAAAAATTTGTGCATTAGTAAATAATCATAGCACGAGGAGTTCCCGGTGAAGAATTATCATAGTGCCGGATTGGTGATGACATTTTGGTTCCGTTCTTTGGGACCATTCCTCGTTAGTGGATTTTACGGAGAGATATTCCCACTTAGTCAAAAATCAATTGGAGGGTAACCTTGTTTTTTTTTGTGCATAGTAGTTACCATGGTAAAGTCATTTTTGTCGTGAATAGTAGTTACCATGGTAAAGTCATTTTTGCTGAATAGAATAATGTTTACCACAAGAAAGTCTATTTTTACCATGATGTAAGTCAAGTTTTACCATAGTTTACCGTGGTCATTTCTATTTTACTATAGAAAGGTGTAAAGTCACTTTCTAGTATAGTGATTCCAATTATTTGTGCACATAAGTCTTGTTGATTGTACTTGTGGGTTGGTATTTCACGGTGGTTACTTTTGAAAATGGGAAAGATTCTGTTTTTCAGCTCAATCTAATGAAGATGCTTCTTCTTTCATTCAAGAGTTTAAACGATCTTGTATTTGTAATGGCCTCATAAGAAGGGAACAATGGACTGAATTTTTTCCTACCTTTTTGGATGGTTCAAGACACTTAAGTGGTTTGAAACACTAGGTGATAATGTGAAAAATTCATGGGATTTATTAAGCTGAAATTTTCTTGAAGAATTTGGTGAACAACATAAATATGCAGATCTCATGATCGATATCACAAAGCTATCCCAAGGAGAGAAGGAGAAGATAAGGGATTATCATGCTCGTGTTCTAGAGCTAAGGAGGAAGCTCGATGCCTAGATCCGGAAGGAAGGATTAGTGGATGGGTTGATGAATGGCGTGGATAATCTCCTATGTAAGCACTTCATTCTTGGGATGAAGCCAGAGATCAGACAACGAGTGAAGTATGACCGCCCAACTACCATTGAACAAGCAAAGGAGATTGCAAGAAGGAAAGAAGAAAGCATGGAAGAGGAGCCCAAAGAAATTGTTGCTAAAGTAGAGCCTACACCAGCACCTTTGGTCCAGAATCTACAACCACTCCCGGTGAGTACAAATATTTCTCCTAGTACATCACGAGTATGAAGATATGCTCAAAAAGATGGGTCGAGTTAACTATTAATCTTCTTGAGGAAAATAATTTAGTTCTCGGGGAGGAGATAGAGGTCGAAAAATAAATATTTCTGAAGTTGTATGTTATGGTTGTTATAAAAGGGTCATTATAAGTATAATTGTCGAGATAGAGCTTCTACATCGGTAAAGGAGATAATGATAAAGGAAAAGCACTTGTGAATTCTTTTGATGTAGTAGATAAGAGCCAGAAATAATGAAGTAGATGTGTTTGTAACAAAAAGAAAGAAAGAAAAAGATAATCAAGATGGAAATGATCCTAAGAATATGAAAGGAGAAACTAGTAAGAAACATAGGAGAAGAAAGTTGGGTGTGCGGGATTTTTCGATTTCACGGGGTAAGGACCATACTCCATCTTGGAAGATCTATCCAAAAGGCCTGCAAATATTACATATGGTCAACTCTTGGCTATGTCTTCTGAGAAGAGGTGGGAGTTGCGAAGTGGACTCAATGCTCGACGAAGGAAGGAGGTTGAGGTCCCTGTTTTGGAGGTAGAGGTGGATCCCTATGCTCCACAAGTGAGGTATTATGTAATGGTATTTCAATTCATGATGTCTTAGTTGATGGAGGTGCTGCGATTAATGTAATGACCGAGTACATAATGAATATGTTGGGGTTAAAAATTGATCGCCCTTCAACACTTATGTTAAGGTCATTAAATAAAGGAAAAATAAACCAAAAGGTGTAGTTTCAAATGTGGCAATATCTGTTATGGGTGTTGTATGTGTGGTAGACTTTCAAGTGATGAAAATGGTCTTGTTGTGTACCTAATCTTTCTTGGGAAGACCATGGCTAAGGAGAGTTCATGCAAGAAAACTCTTTGGAATGAAGGTTTCATGACACTTGGACATGGTAGAGAGAGGGTGAAGATAAACGTGATCCTCGACATCATAAGTTAGAACCTATGGATTCAAGTGATGAAATTGATGATTGGACATCCTCGATTACTCTAGTACCGGTGAAGTGGACACTTTGAAGATGAAGAAAGTGAGGTTGATGTTTGAGTCATGGATATCCTTCCGATCACACCAACTCGTGACCCCATAAAATTATCGAAGAATAAGTTGATGATCGTCTCCAACAAATAAAGATTGGTTATCTTTGTGATGGAGAGTGAGAAGGAATCCTACCTCCGGCTCTTTAAAGGTACATATACATATTCACTTTTGATTACAAGGAACTCTTTCAAGTAAGTTGGGTAGAACATTCTATTAAGTGGTAGATGGTGCTAAGCCCATAAAGCAAATGCCATATAGAATGAATCCTAATTTTTCTAAGATTGTAAAAGAAGAAATAGATAAGTTGCTTGATACGGGATTCATATTTCCATGGAGAATTCAGAATGGGTTTCTCCCATTGTGATCTCAATAAAAAATAATGGGAAGCTACACATTTGTGTTGATTACAAGAAGCTCAATAAGGCAACAAAGAAGGATCATTACCCTCTTCCATTTTCAGATCAGATCTTGGACGAAGTAGCTGGCCAAGAGTGCTATAGTTTTTCTGATGGATATAGCGGCTACAACCAAGTTTGTATAGCAGAGAAAGATCAGCTGAAGACCACGTTCACCACTCCTTGGGGAACATTTGCTTATAGAGTTATGCCTTTTGGGTTGTGTAATGCTCGGCAACATTCCAGTGTTTGATGAATAGGGTGTTCGAACCCTACATTGGGACCTTCATCAGAGTATTTCTGGATGATTTTTGCATCTATGGGAGCAAGTTGGACCACTGCACTTGAGATGGAGACAACATTTCAAAGGTTAGATGAAGCACAAGCCTCACTAAACCCTACAAAGTGTGTCTTTGGATGTTCTAAAGGCGTTTTGTTAGGGCATGTTGTATCCAGAGATGGTATTGGTACTGATCCTGATAAAGTTTCAAAAATCAAAGATTTACCATTTCCTATTAATAGAAGTAAGTTGAGATCATTTTTAGGCCATGTGGGTTACTATAGAAGGTTCATCAAGAATTTCTCAAAGATTGCACAGCCACTAACCCAGTTCTTGAAGAAGGATGTTACTTATGAACCAGGAAATAAGGCGCATGAAGCTTTTGGACAACTGAAGGAAGCCCTGGTGTCTTCACCTATTTTAAAGAATCCAGATTGGAGCAAGCCATTCATTGTGTACACTGATGCCTCAGATGCAGCACTAGGAAGTACTTTGAGCCAAAAGGATGAAAATGGGAATGAACATCCAATTTACTTTGGGAGCAGACAAATGAGTAGTGCTGAGGTAAATTATATTGTAACTGAAAAAGAGGCTCTGGCTATCATTTTTGTTGTAAAGAAGTTTAGAAATTACTTGCTAGGGCAAAAATTTCTAGTTGTAACAGATCATCAGGCTCTAAAATATATTGTAAATAAGCCTAACCCATTAGGGAGGATAGCAAGATGGATAATTTTGCTACAAGAATTTGAATTTGATATTATAGATAGGCCAGGAAAGAAGCATGTCAATGCAGATGCACTCTCTCGAGCCTATGATGGTTTAGGATCATCTTGTGATGATGATGATTTCCCCGATGCAGCATTGTTATCCCTTGACACAATCCCTAGTGAATACATAGATATTTGGAATTATCTGAATGAATTCAAGTTTCCTGATGGTGCCAATGCAAAGACTAAGAGAAAGATTACTCAAGCCAGTCATCCATATTCTATTCTGCATGGAGTATTATTTCGAATAGGACCTGATGGACAGTACAAGAGGGCAGTTGGACGTGATCAAGGGAAGGAACTGCTAGAAGAATTCCACAATGGTACATGTGGAGGGCACTTCTCTGGACAACTTACAGCAAGAAGGATCTTGGATGCAGGTTATCACTGGCCCACTCTTTTTAAAGATTGTTATAATTATTGTAAGACATGTGATATTTGTTAAACACATGGTAACCATAAGACTTCATCAGCTCCATTATGTCCTATTCTTCCACTTGGTCCCTTTGAAAAGTGGGGAATAGACATTGTAGGTCCACTTCCAACTACCTCACGCCAAAATAAGTATATTGTAGTTGCCACAGATTATTTAACGAAGTGGGTTGAAGCTAGGCCATTGAAAACAACTTCCATGGATGAGGTGGTAAGGTTCATATATGAACGCATTGTCACCAGATTTGGTTGTCCATTTGAAATTGTAACAGATCAAGGAAGCCACTTCATTAATGAGGTGGTAAAGCCCTATTCAATAAAGCACAAGAAGGCAACAACATACAAGCCAAGCACAAATGGGCGAGGTGGAGCGAACAAATTTTGTGTTGTGTCAAATTCTAGCAAAAGATGCGGCCTTGCGGTACATAAATGGGATAAAAGGATTCATGCAAAGCATTGTGGGCATATAGGGCAACATCAAAGTCAACAACAGGATACTCCCCATTTAGTTAGCTTATGGCATTGATCTAGTTCTTCCTATTGAGTTTGATATTCCCACGGTTAGAGTAATGAAAAATGAAAGAATGGATGAAAGTAATTCAGTAAAAGAAAGGTTGGTACATCTTCATTTGTTAGAGGAAATGAGGGAAATAGCTAAGGATACAAGCTATAAGAAGAAAATGAAGCAGAAGGAATACTTTGATCAAAATATCTGGTGGTCTCCTTTTCATGTGAATGACTTGGTTCTAGTATATGATTCCAGATACAAAAAAAAGAAGATAGAGAAAATTTCTTCGAAAATGGATGGGGCCCTACAAAATAGCAGATGTGCATGAAAATGGTACCTACCAACTGGAGGAATTGGATGGCACTCCCATTACGAAATGGGTCAACCACGACAAGTTGAAGATTTTCCAAGCACCATAATAGTCTACTCCAAGGACGGAGTAGAAGCTAGGAAGGGGGAAGATGTCGACACTAAAATTTTCCTTCGTAATTTCTATTTCATTAATGTATGTATTAGGAATAGGATGTTGTTAAGTATAATTAGTAGTAGCGTCTGATAGAAGATAATGGCGCCGTCAGTACGGTGCCGCCAATAATGTGGAGTACGGTAACAGTCAAAGTACAATAGGAATGTTGTAAAAAGTAAATATTTGTCGTAAGTGGTCCGGTAATGTTAAAATGTCAAAGTTTGGGTAATTAGAGAAGTAGGGTCCACATGATTAGGAATTAGAAATATTATATTGGTAATAAGGATAAGGAGTGAGGTCATAAATATTTTGTGTATTTTATTTGTAAAAAGTCTAAAAATGTGGAACCCATGTAAAATGATAAGGTTTATCTTATCTTAAAAGATAAGCTTACATGTACAGATAAGAGTTAAGGTATGGAATATGATTCGTCAGAGTGGATTTCTTATCCTATCTTAGAGATAAGATAGATAAGCCTGGAAGTTCTATAAATAGAGAGGCCACCCCCCCTCATTTAGCATAGAAGGAAGTAGTGAGAAATATTGTAGAAAGTGTGCAAAGGAAGCCATCAGTTTAAAGGTGTGTTGAAGAAGCCATTAAGAGGTGTAATTGTAAAGTTTCTCCCATAGTCTTGGTGAAAGGCAAGTGAAGTCAATAACACTTGAAGTACCTCATGGGTGAGATTGTAACAATTTCATGTTAATATTATCATTTACTTTGATATTTCAGATTTGTCATCATTCCGTCTTATCATAGTCGATGGTATTCTTGTGTTATGTTGTTGTTTTGTTTCCAGATTACATCCACCAAACTAAAGGCTGTGCATTAGTAAATAATCATAGCACGAGGAGTTCGGTGAAGAATTATCATAGTGCCGGATTGGTGATGACATAACACACCTTTGAGTGGAAAGATACATATACAACCGATTCACCAAATCTCTTGGTTTTTCATGTTGGAATTGTGTGTTTGTTTTCTTTGTTTGTTGAATTGTCAATTCCAAATCAATAGTTTCAATCATATATCAAATAGAATAGAAAATCCTTCATATAAAATAGAGTAGAAAATCATTCATTTGAATAGATTAGTCAATCACAAGTAGGTCAAATCATTAGTAATTTTTCCTCTTTAACATTACCACAGAAGTTACGGGGAAGAATATCCCCTTTCAGGTTCATGATTTGTTCTTCACCTATAAGGTAGGGTTTGAAGGGTTTTGATTAGATTAGGTTATTGTTTTTAGATTAGATTCAAACAATTGCACAAGTAACCAACTACATCTATCGATTACTTGACTTTATTTTATTTATTAGATTAGAACGCATTGCTAAAATGTTAGAAAAGAACAAAAATATTTCCTTTGATAGATTAGTTTTCTTTTATTACTTTGATCGATATATTGTGAAAAAGACAAATAAACATAGATTATATTTCCGTTAGTAATTATTTGGCTTATCAAAATCATTTTATTTTATTCTATATGATGATCAATTGTCCACAAAAAGAAAATACATACGGTTGTGATCCCTTCGTCCCACATCCCAACAGGCGAATTGATAAGCGGCAGTCTTATGCACACACTGTAACTTTTCTTTGAGAAAATAGAACTCAATACGCTAAACATCATTGTTAATCAAGCCTACGACTACTGAAATACTCCTAGAAATAGGGCTTGATTACGCGCATGACCATCTGAGGGCCAAAACTTCCATGATTCTTTGGTTGTAGCTGGTTTGGATACATTAGTATTCATATATCGAGTTAGACATTGACACCAATTTGCGTACATTAGTATTCATATATTCACCATTTCCACCGGACATTATTGCACATCTTTCCCCATCGAACACGATTCTTGATCAAGCTAAGAATTTCTATGATAGGCTAAAAATCACCCATAGATCCATGTGGCTCCACCATGCCTCTCCTTCTTACTTCCATGACCTTATCGGAAATCTATATGAGGCACCCGCATGTCATTTTCTGCATGTTTAATAACCAATAAACATAATCTCAAGTAGAGATTGACATTGATTGGAGTCTCTAACTAGGCTATATTCTCGAGACAAAACCATCACACCACTTCAATTTAGGATAGAAATCTTTGCCTTAGACTCACAGATCCTAACATTGTGTGTTGCCCAATTAGCGTGATCTCTGTCAAAGACACTCACACTCACATTCATTTTACACCGGTTTTCCTTGCATGACCTCGAGAGTGCAGGTGTGAAGAAAGGTCACGTGTTGATTTTATGTTGTACATTATCATTTCAAGATCTATTTGAGTTAATCTAAACATCTAAGGTGCAAGACCTTAGTGATGACTCCATCTTCTAAAATAAAATATGGCATGTACTAATACAAATTATTTACTCTTTATTGATTAACTATTCAACGTTGTAAAGTTGGAAGGAAGAAGATCCTTCTTCAAGTCTGATCTCTTGATAATGAATACTTTGAAATCAATATTTGACCCATAAGCTTTGCACATAAACAAGACAGTGCTTGTGTATTTTATTAATATCAAAATCAAGCATTACAGAAAAATGAGAGAGCTGCAATATTTATAGATATTGGACAACTTCTATCTCATCCACAATATTTGGAAACAAATCACCTAATCTAAGAAAATATGCAGAAATAACATATTGCCCTTAACTGCCCCTATTGACCCTCATGGAAATCATCTAAGAACAATATATGCAAGATAGAATATGATCCCACAAATAGTGGGATGAGAACACTATCACTTAGTTAACTAAAAACTAACGATAACTAATACTTATTGACATAAGTTTAAAGTATTTATATTAAATACTTTGATTTATTGCATTTATTCAAATATCAACTAATAATGAATTAAGCTAAGTGTTATTCCTAACACCCCCCCCTTAATTCAACATGGTCTTAATTGAATAGGAGATAAATTCTCTAAAACCCTCAAATTTACATTGAGAAAGTGAATTTGTGAAGACATATGTATGTTGTATATCTATTGGGAAATATTGGAGTTGGATGTTTTCTTTTAACATGTTCACAAATAAAATGTACCCGAACCTAAATGTGTTTGGTGTGCTCATGAAAAACTAGATTCCAAATAGGTTTTACTACTCCATTATCAACATATACGATAGTTAGGTCTTTATGTGGTATTCTCAATGCTTCAAGTATACGTCGAGATCCATATCGCTTCACGAGATAGCTCCATGTGTTGAATGATATTCGATTATATGGAGGATTTTGAAACACAAGTCTTCTTCTTACTCCCCCATGATATTGGTACAGATCCAAAAAGAATACAAATCCGAGGTGGATTTCCTATCATCTATGTTTCTGCATGATCTCGAATCGAATATCATGTCAAGAAGAAGTTATTATTCTTCTTTATTCTAGGCCATAGTCCATAGTTCCTCTTATGTACCTCAGTATCTAATTTTCTATTTTCGAGTGAGAAACCCTTGGTTCTTGCATGAACCATGAAAGATAGCTGAATGCATAGCTGATATCTGGCCTAGTGTAAGTCAAGTAGATGAGATTCCCGATCAACTACTAATAGAGAGTTACATTAACTTGAGGTGATGGATCTGTCTGACATTGAAATCTTGTCTGCATAGGTGTGGAAAATGGCTTACAATCCATCATATTGAATTCCTCAAGTGTTGTCTTGGTGTATTTCAATTGTGACACAAAGATATGATTTTCTCTTTGCCAAAATTCAATTCCAAGACAATAATGTAGAATCCTGAGATTGGTCATGTCGAATGATTATGTTAGATCTTTCTTTGTTGACTCAATCATCCTCATTAATTCTCCTGTGATGAATAGATCATCACCATATACTATAACGATCACTATCTCCCCCCCTTTCTTTTCGAGATATAGATTAGGATTGTATAGACTCCTGCTGAATTCATGTTGAATGAGATGCTCGTCGATTTTTATGTACCATGCCCTAGGAGACTTATTTAGACCATATATTGATTTTATGAGTTTACATACCTTTTCCTCTTTACACGATATGAAAAAACCTTTGGTTGAGTCATGTAAAATTCTTCCTGTAAATCACAATTAAGAAAGACACTTTTCACATCCATTTGGTGTATTTTCCAATGAAATCGTGCATCTAGAGCAAATAATAACTTGAAATATTTTATCTTAGCTGAGGAACAAAAGTCTCCTCATAATCAATGCCTTGTTTTTTATCATATCCCTTAGCAACTATTCTAACCTTATGTTTATCAATTTTTCCATCTTCTTTGTACTTCGTTTAGAAGATCCATTTTGCATCTAATCCAATTTTTCCCTGGTGGAATATCGTAAGTTGTCATGTATTATTTTTCATAAGTGACTTATATTTTTCATCTATAGCATCTTTCTAAGGTTTAGAGTGTAGGGATTATGCTTTTAAACCGAGGAATGCTTAATAGTTTCAATAACTTTACCCATTAAGGCCAAATTGACCTCATTTTGAGCCATATTGCAGTCCTCATTCCAGTGGTAGATGTGTGGGGACACTATCCAATTTTTCATCTCTAATCATACTTGTATACCATTTAGGCATACTTTTTTGTTACCTATGGGAGGTTGAAATTCATTATCTTCCCCATCATCATTGTCGTCATCAAAGTGATTACCATCTCTGGTTTCACTATAGGGATGATTGTTTCATCATGTGAGTGTATGGAAGGAGCATCTACTTATTTCTTCTCAAATAACGCAACATCTTGACTAGTGTATACCCTTCTTGTTTTTGGATTCATAAGTCTCTCAGCCAAGTGCTTCAACACTGTTTCCCAAGAAGATAGGTTTTCTTATTTCATATCAAGCTTAGTTCGTTGTTTCTTAGGAATGTCCATACTTTATTTACACCCAAAAACTCTAAGGTTTGAAATAGATGGCTTATGCTTTGACCATGCTTCTTGTGGTGTTACTCCATCAAGAGTTGCAGTGGAAACTCTATTTAGTAAATAGTATCGTTTTAGCTACTTACTTCACCCAATTTTTTTTTGATAAACCTACATCATCAATCATACATCACACCATATCCATGATAGTATGATTTTTCCTTTCAATAACACCATTTTTTTCAGTGTGTGAGGAGGATCCATTTGACGAGGAATGCCATGTGTTTTCAAAAAATCATTGAACTCATTGCTGGTGTATTCTTCCCCTCGATCGAGCGAAGTGTTTTTATTTTCCTACGAGAATTTTTTTCAACAAGGGCTTTAAACTTCTTGAAAATTATAAAATCTTGGTATTTTGTAGAAAGATAGTATATCCACATTTTCCTTGAAAAATCATCAACAAAGAGTATGAAATATTGAAATCCAGAGTGGGTAGGTTTCATTGGTCCGCACAAATTGGTGTGCACCAAGTCAAGAATTGCCTTAACCCAAAATATATTATGTTTGCATGGTGCTCGATTTTTTTCCTGCAAAAAAATGCTTGACATTTTTCTATACCCTTTTTTAGAGGTGATAAACCCTAACCATGTCGCATGGAAGAAGTGTGTCAAGATAGCCAAAACTCACATGTCCAAGCCTTCGATGCCATAGTTGAGCTGATGATGTATCCTTGGCTACAAGTTCTTGATCATTTCGTTGAACAAAATCCAACTGAAACATTCTTCCCACATTCGAATCTTTTACAACAATTTTCGAGCTTCATGACTTATCTCGAATTAGGCACATCTTTTTACCACCTTTATAATCAAAGTCAATTTTGAGATTGTGATCTAATAATTGACTCATGGATAACATATTTTTGTTAAACCAGGGACATAAAGAACATTTTTAATTTATAATTATGTTTCCCAAGTGGTAGTGAAATGGAACCAATTCCTTCAACATTTTATGATGTATCATAACCCAAAGAGACATGATTTTTGGTGGGTGTTTTACTCATTGTGAAGAACCAATCTTTCTTTCCTGTCATGTGTCGAGTTGCACCCAAGTCAACATACCAAATTTGATTTGTAGAATTGGATAATTCATTTGACTATGTAGAATATATGAAGTCATCATCATCAAATTGATCTTCTGTTTGGCTACATTTCCTTGTTAAGTTTTCTTCTTCCACTTATTATTTTGTCCCTGTTTATTTTGTTGTTGGCCAAATTTTGTTTTTCGGTAATTAATCTTTTACCACTTGATGATCCTTGTTGGAATGTGTTGTACCAACAATTTTGTAAGTCATGTTCTCTTCGACAACAAATAAGACATTTTTGTTGGTCCTTTTGGCCTTGTTGAGTATTACCTTGCTTCTGAGGCTGTTTACTAGACTTAGCCTATTTTTTCCCTTTTTGATTAGAAGCAAGTGCCTTTTCTTGATTTCGATGTAGTTGAGAAAAATAGCTTCCTATTGTTGTAGCATATTAACTAACTCTTTAAAAGTTATTGTTTGACCGATTATGTTTAACGTGGTCACAAAAATACTATAAGGAGGAAGACTTCTCAATATTGTAGGCACGAGTGATGTGTCGATTACTTCTTCTTCCAATGATTTAAGTGATGTACGCAAAGTTGTTACTCTTCTCAAAATAATTTCAACTTTTTCAGTTGGTTACATTTTCAAGTCCAATAGTTGACTCTAGAGATGAAGTATTGTGTTCTTATTTTTTGACTCATATATTGTTTTCAACTTGTCCCAAGATTCTTTTGCTATTGTGGTCTCATGAATATGAGGTTGGACCTCATCTAAAACACTAAAAATATTATTAACTTTGCTTTTTGATTTACATGATCAAATATAGCTTGTTGTGTAACATCTGTTATAGATCTTGTTAATGTACCAGAAATAATGAGACATAGATTTTCAAAATCAAGTTGTGCATGAATTTTTGTTTTCCATGCTAGATAATTATCAAAACGCAAAATTTGAGAATCTAGAAAAAATAATTTTGGTGCCGTAATTATAGCCATTGTGAAAATTGATAGATAATAGAAGAAAAAATTGAACACTTTTCCCCCTTAAAGCATGCACACCCACCCAAAAAATATTATTTTATTTATTTTTGGGCTTCTTTTAAATTTATCTACGATGAAATTTTCTCTATGGCTGATTTACAAAAATAAAATCGTGAATTGACATAGGTTTAAAGTGTTTAGCTTAAATAATTTAACTTATTACATTTATTCAAATATCAATTGATGATGAATTAAGCTAAGTTTTATTCCTTACATGATCCTACCAAAAGATTTCTTCCATAGTTAGAAAGTAAAAATTCAATAAGGAAACAGATCTAGAAGCCAATGGGTAGTCCGAGATCGAATAAAAATTGTTTTAAGTGCTTAATTTGATCAACCTTTAGTGGAATATTATTTTAGCACCTTTGACAACTCTGAGTCAAGTATCCCTCAAGCTGATTTACATAATTTATTTCAAAAGGGTTCAACATCTACAAGTAACAAAGGTATTATTCATCTCCCTCCTTTATTGACTTCGAGAATAGGGTATTTTGTGAAACTAGGTCCTTGAAGGATTCATATTTTTAGATCATACTCCTTTTCCTTAAACACCCCCATCTCCCCAAAATTTCAATCCTAAAACGCCTCCAACAAATAATATGGCATAACCTCCATCTAGAGATATGTTTGTGGTTAGTACCTACATAACACTAGGATTTCATGGGATGGTGGGTTCCCCAATTAAATTACCTCATGAAATTAGTAATAGATTGTCTAAGTTTCAAGGGAATAATTCCATTAGTGGAGACCATTATCTTATTTTTTTTTCAAAATATTATGGATGACTATTAAGTAGAGCATGAAGATGTCTATGTCATGTTACTCATACATACTTTAGATGAAAAATATAGGGAATGGTATAATTCATTTCCTAAAATTCAATTGACCCTCGGTAGGACTTAAAAATGCTTTCAAGTTGTAATATAGTTATAAAATTGATCCTAGAATTCTCTTGACTGAGTTTGAGAAAATCGAAAAGAATCCTAACGAACCTATGCAATAATTTAATATTAGGTTCAAAAAAACTTTAACTAGATTATGTATTAATCTAATACATAGTGATGAATATTGTTTGATTAATTACTCATATGCCTTTGATAAGAAAGTAGTTTATTACCTAAGGGATAAAAATCCTAAAACTTTGAGGAAGAATTTTTTCTAGAGCTATATAAATTGAGAATAATATTAAATTAGTTGGGAAGCCTCATAAAAGAGAATGTGTTAAGTTGATTAATCCTAATATGCAAAGCCCAGACTAGTAAGGTAGTGGACTTAGAGGAAGTAGCTAAGCCTTTATTTGGAGCAGTTAAAATTTTCATACAAGTTGGCTAAAGTATAAAAAGGCTTGGTTTCAAATCCTCAAGTTCAGAATCAAGCCCAAGGGAAAAATCCCTAAGGATATTACCATGTTGAGGATAGAGGAAAGGTACCTATGGGTTCAAGGAATAAGCAACACATTTTTAGAGAAAATAGAGCAATCCCAAACTCATTGACAACAATGGTATTTTAGTAGAGCGAAAACCATATCATTATATGGGGTGATAAGTGTTTTCTGCCACATTCCCCTTGTAAGCCACTTATTAAAGATAATTATGTTGTTGATGAAGTTGATTTTAGTGATATATGTCGATGGAGTGACAAGATGATTCACCACCAGTGGACTACTTCATCGGATCTGTTATATATTAGAACTCTTAAGGACTTTTGGACTTGTATAAATTAGGTATCTTCCTCCCATTCTACAAGTAATAATTATATAGATATGATTCAGTCATTCGAGATTCCAAACCATGACTTTGAGTATTTGAGGGATTTAATGATAAAGAATTCGATGGTGGAATCCCTTTTGAAGAAGATAGCAAGTTATTGATGAATTTTTTTGTAGCTCAAGAGAAATACTATAACCTATGAAGCAAACAATTCAATGGATTTTCTCTACTCCTAAACTAGAAATACCTCTCTTGACTAATATCCCTAAAAGTGCTCCTGAGAAATATCTTCCTTATAAGGGCCCCGCCAGAAATTAAAGCTGCATAACTTTTCTTCTGCTCAAACAATAAAGTCCTACATACCATTTGAAAATATGGTCACCTTTCCTCATAATTAAGCCTTTTAAAAATATGTAGCATGTGACATGGACCAAATCCTTCTCCAAATAAAGATCATTGTCCTAATTATAGATTTTCTCAGAATTCCTAAGCACACAAAAGGGCATTTGAATATTATGGAATAAAGGAGAATATAGTTGTTAATGCAAGGGGAGTAAGAAATATGGTGATTCCTCCTACCATAGCTGAAATTGAAGTAACAAAGGGCAGGAAGGTATGGAGGAATGCCTGAAGTATATCTAGGTAATTCCTTGGTTAAATCACACCTAGATGTAGACCCTTTCTTTACTACTTTGATTGTTAATGAAGGAATTCTCCACAATTGTATGTTTGATTCAGGAGCTTCCTATAATACCATGCCTTTAGAGGTAATGAATGAATTAAAAATAAATATAAAAAATCCTTTGGGATATGTTATGCAATGGATTCAAGAAAAGTGTTTGTTATCGGGTATGTGAAAGGCTTAATATTACAACTTGTTTCTTATCCTAGTAAGTATTTAGCTATGAATGTTATTATAGTTGACTACAATACTAAATGGGGTAGGTTGTTATCAAGGATGTGGGTTACTAGTGTGAGAGGTAGTGTTCAAATGGATATGTCTTATGCCACTATACCATTGGAAGGAAAACTAGTCAAATTACATGGAGAAAATAAAATGCTACATCTTATTGAGGATCCCATAAATGCCTCTTATGAGGTGTTACTCATTGATAATGATTTGGGAAATTTGTAGGATATGCATATTTCAAGAATCATTACATAGATAATAATCCACACCTTGAAAATGTCAATGCCCATCAGAACACGATGTTTAATAGAGCATGTTCTAAATTTGGTAATTGAGTTGGAGTGGTCCTAACTTCTCAAAATTAGGTTCCTTCTAACTTCTATTTCAAGCTGAAGTTTGAATGAACTAACAACATTGTTGAGTGTGAGGCATTAATATTTATTCTAAGAGTTGCATGGAAACACGAGATTAGGGATATTTTAGTCAAAGGAGAATTTGAATTAGTTATAAAAAAGTGAGAAAATTGTACTTGAAAATTGTATGTGAAAATTGTAGCTTAGGATCTTATTGAAATTTTTATTCTTTTAATATTCTTTATCGTGAGAGAGCTCAGAATGCAAGAACTGAAAAGTTGGTTGTCCTTGCATCCCAGTATAAAACTTATGCAATATCTCCTTATTTTAACTATGGAAGTATAGGTATTGATTAGACCATTAGTTCTTAATAACGTGCAACATTGAAAGGTATTTGAAGACGATTCTCAAATATAGAGGTTTCTAAACTGCAAATGTGAGTTTATCAAAACACTCATTGATCTTGAGCCAATGGTTGTATTATGTTATGGAAAGGAGACACTTTTTGGGACAAATGTAATACAATTGAAAACAAATACCATCTCAAGATGTTTGGTTAGTCTTGATTGAATTTTGAAAATGATGACAGGGTCATAAAAAACATATCTATGAATATAGGGAGGTTCAAGAATGTAACTTAGGAACTCATGAAAATTCCAGTAAAATTTTGGATGGGATGTATCTTGAGAAAATAATAAAAACAGGCTTACACCAAGTTGCTAAGAAAGTATCATGATTGTTTGGCATGGTCTTACTCTGAATTAAAGGCCTATTGAGAGGATTTATTCCAACATGAGATACCTCTAGAACCTAATACTAAATGTTTCAGAAAAATTAGAGCCCAATAAATCCCATCCTATCGAATAATATGCAGGAACAATTGACAAAACTAAGGGATGTTGGGATTATACAACCTACCAGATATTCTTCATGGGTGGCCAACTTAGTGCGGTAAAAAAAAATAATGGGGAAATAAGGCTTTTTGTGGATTTTAGGAATCTGAAAAAATGTCAATTAAAGATAAGTGCTCATTTCCTATAATATGAACAACATGTTGCAAAAGGTAACATGATCAGAGTTTCTATCTACATTAGATGGTTTCTCGGGATATAATCAAGTGGTGGTGAAACAGGATGAACAATTTGAGATGGCCTTTACTAGTCCATGAGGAACATATGTCTATGATAAGATTCCTTTTGGAGTGATAAATGTTGGAGAAACTTTTTAGAGAGATATGGATGTGTCTTTCTATGGTCTTATCATTGAATTTATTGTAGTGTATCAAGATGATATAACTTATTTTTATAAGAAAATGGGTGACCACTTGGGAACCTTGAAAATATGTTGTTCAGATGTAGAGAGTATGGGATTTCATTAAATCCTAATAAATTTCACTTTGGGGTAAAAAGGAAAAATTATGGGGCACATATTGTCACAAGGAGTCATGATAGATCCTAAAAGGGTAGAAGTAATTGGGAAGGTTCTCATTTCTTTCCCTAAAAAGGGCATTCAATTTTTCTTTGGGAAGATAAACTTTTTTTATAAGGTTCATTTCCAATTTCACTTGAGATTACTATCCATGTCACCAATATGTTGAAGAAGGTCTAAGTCATTAATTGGGGAGAAGAGTTTATTCATGTGTTTGAAGGAATAAAGGAGACACTTAAGAATTCCCTTGTATTTACTAGCCCTGATTACAAGAAACAATTCTAGATGTTCTCCTTTTCCTCTGAAAATACAATTACTTGTATGTTTCTACATAAAGATGAAGAGGGCATGGAAATCTCATTACCTTCTTTAGCAAGGCCTTTCAGGGATTTAAGATGAAATATTCCATTGGGGAGAAACAATATTTTTCCTTGGTGAAATCCACTAAAATTTGTAGACGCTATATTATCAGCTCCAAAATCATAGCCTATGTGCCTCATAAAATGGTGAATGACATTCTATTAGAAATGGATATTTCAATAAAAATATGTATATGGGTGAATAAACTGCAAGAATATGATATCTACAGATCTAGGAAACAAAATTATTTCATAAAGGATTGGGCTTGGAAATATTGATAGAAGAGAGCAATTTCCAAGTCGTAGAGATATATAGTGTTGAAGAAGATGGGCCACATCCTCATGAAAATGTGACAAATTCAAAATGGTATAAAGATATAATGTATTACTTGTTGAACTTGAATTGTTCTATACACTTATAAAAACTCAAAGGAGGAAACTCAAACTCATTTCCTAAAAATATACCTTGACTAATCATGGGCTAGCTTAGAAGAACCCAAAAGGATTTTTCTGAGATGTATCACTGAAGATGAGGCTCCTAAATAATTGCATAATTTAATGGGGGTGTGTGTGGAGGCCATTTTTTTAGAAGAGTGACTGCTCACAAGATTATAAGAGTAGGATATTGGTGGCCATCATTATTTAAGGATGTTTCCTTATTGGTTTGAATATGTGAAAGTTATCAATGAGTTTCTATAAGATTGAAAGCTTCGGGGCATTACCCATGTAAGCGATCTCTATGAAACCCCTTCAAAACAATGGGAATGAATATTATTTGTGAGATATTAAACTCTTCTAGCACTAGGCAAAAGTGAATATTGGTAGCCATTGTTTACTTTACCAAATAGCTTGAGTCCATTCCTACCAGGAAAGAAACCCATCAAGTATTCATGCACTTTATCCTTAATAAAATAATATGTAGATTTGGTGTGCCTTCCAAGATAGTTTTGACAATGCCATGATCTTTGGAGATAAACCATTAGCAGCTATGTGTAAAGAGTATGGTATAAATTTTTCCTATGCATAGAATTACAATCCTTGAGGAAATGGATAAGAAGAATCAAGTAATAATAATCTTCTTAAAATCCTCTAGAAGGACACTAGAGACTAACAAGAAGAAATGGGGTGAAAAAAACAAGTTTTCATTATGGTCAAACATAGTTACCATTAATATATCTATTGAAAAATATCATTTGATTTGGTTTATGGAGTACAAGCCCTTTTTCCCTTGCACTTACAACTTTCCTCTTATCAGTTTATGCAACAATTTGAAGATGAAGGAGAAGTCCATATGAGGCAATAATAAATAAAATACTTCAACTAAATTAAGAAAGAAGAGATTCCCACATAAATCATCTAATGTTCAGAGAAAGAATCAAGAAGAAATTTGACAAGAAGGTAACTCTAAGAGCCTTTAGTGTTGGAGACTTACTCTTGTTGTGGGACATCATACATGAAGAAAAGGTAAAACATATAAATTTAATGCCTTATAGATGGGACCATATTCTATTGATATCATAATTGGTGAACATACATTCTTTTTAAAATATTTGCAAGGAAATTTGATAGATTTTTCTTTCAATGATAGGTACCTCAAACAATTATTGGACTAAGCCAAATAATTAGGTTTGATTTTGTATAGTGTATATTTTTTATGTTATGTTTTTATTATTGTTTCCCTTTTTGTGTTCTGCAGTATACAACGACCATGTTTCGTGTTGTTTCAATATTATGTTACATATATGCTGAAGAAACCATGTACATTTTTAGATTATGACTCAGTTCCCAATGGTTTAGGCACCTAGCCTATATGTTGATTTATTTTCTTGTTCTTGTGGCACCCACAAGATTTTCCCATCCCTAATTTGGATATAATGTTGGTTCTCATTTTGAGCTCACGGTTTGACGTATAAATGCTTCCCTCAAATTTTTCACCCTACCTATCAAAAACCCTAATTGAAAAATTTATAGATCTAAGAGAATGTCCATAAAACCAATCCCCATGAGACCAATTGAACCCATGCTAAAAATTTATGTACTTATGTAAAAAAATATCATCTTAGGATTTGTCAATTTATAGGGCAACCATGAGTGTATCTTGGTTCGAAGTAAACACGTCTTGAACTCAAATGATCGAAGTTACAAATGTATGTAAATATTTCAGCAAATAATTCCTATATTTATTACATGTTGTGGCTATGTAAAAATAGTAAATTATTCCCCACCACCAAATGACGTGCGCTCTTTGGAGGATTTCGTTATGGAGAAACATATGTACTTGTTTCGCAACATTGTGTGAAAATGAAAAATGAAAAAATAAGCGGGGACCTAGCATGAGAATATTCCAAAGAATATTTGTGGGGAAATTATAAAAATATGAACTTGTACAATGTGTATATCACAAGTGAAAATGTAAAATGAAAATAAAACCCCACTCCCCAAAGAGGAAACGTGTCACCGGGGAAAAAGTGTTGCGGTATCGGGAATCTCATCGTTCATTACACTTTTTAGTTTTACAATTCAAATAAAAAAGAAAAATATGTCAAACTCGGCCCCGACATAGGACACATGTCATTATGTCAAATTAAGTCAAGATATCTACAGTAAATGGTCAACTTTGTAGTTTTACATTCCTACAATTAAAAAAGAAATGCAAAAATCCTCCGAGCCCCAACTCCATCCAAGGAAGACACTTTCATGGTTCTCATTTAAAAAGAGGAAAATTTAGATCTAACGGTGGATATTGAATGCATTTATGGCTCCGCCATTAATACAACTCACATGAATGAAGTAAAGGTTTAAAATTTTGTTGAACATTTTGACATCACAGTTTCAAACGGAGATTTCAAGCATTCTAAATCCCTACGATTATGAATTTGTATTACGAGAAGGTGAGAATTGATTATAGAGAATAGTGTTGAGGGAATTGAAGGAGTTAAGGATTCTGTGAAATCCAAATGTTTAAGAATATCACAAGTACCGGTAAGTCCTCTTAAGTATTGGATTGATTCTTAAATTTCAAGGGTTTTTTTGTGGTTTGTGTTCTTGTGTCTGTCCCTAGGTATTTTTGTAATCTTTTTAGTACTGGAAATAAAGACTCACAAGTATTTTTTCAAAACAAAATGAGTATAATGGAGGATAGAACCCATGTCAGTACAAATATTACAAGAAACATGGATGAAGTGAAAAACACAAACCTAATGAACATAGACCTTGTTGACTTCTTACAAAGACTGCATGCCCCTAAAAGAAGTAATTACATGGTAACAACTGATGTTAGTATTATTTCCATAGCTGGAGCTTTCTCACATTCTATACCTTTCCCGGAATTGGTATGGGTTTGTGCCAAAAATTATGACCCAGAGAAAAAGGAGGGTTTAGATGGAAGTGATGAGAGGATTATTTCCTTAACACCTAGGTCATTTTAATTGATGCTACTTGAAGGTCAAAAATTGGTGAACATTAACAAGAACAAAGAACTAAACCTCTGCAATGTTGAGAGTGAAGAATATGCAAAGATCATGAATATCGATAGGTTTTTGACTAACAAATTATCCTCTTCTATGATCCTAAAGAGGTTGGTTAGGTCATACATTATGGAAGAAGTAGAATACCTCATTACTTTATTGAATAGGGTTACAAGCATGTAAACATCTTATGGTTTCTAAGATTGGATGTGGTTACATATTGATTATTTTGGATAGCAAGCTGGAGATTTGTTGGGAAACTTTCATAGCCATAACTATTCCTGGACAAATCCTTGAAATGGTTGTGAATATTAGAGAAGGTATCACTCTCAAATGTGAATTTTATATGATGTCATATCTGTTCTACAATATTGGATGCCACAAAAACTTCCCTAGTATTCTAATAATTAAGGAATTCACCACTCATAGGGTATATGATGTTTACCCTCAATTAAATTTGAAAAATTGAAGAGAAATTTTTGAAAGATAAATGATGCTTTTTTACACAGGCATATGCCTCTTCAGGAAAAAATGGGAACACTACGTAATATTTGCAAAGGACAAGATAATGATAAAGGAATATGGATGTTACTTCATTCAATTTAGAATTTCACTTACATAAGGGTGAGTGGTTATAAAGGACAACCATTCATGTTTCCTAGATAAATATATGATAAGTGGGTACTCCTAGAGCTATCAAGGAAGCTAACAAAAGTGCACAACCAGATAGTAGGAAAGCACAAAACCAACATAACCTTTGCTATCAAAAGGAAGGTACACTTGCATACTGTTGCAGAAAGTCTAAACTCTTAGAATAAGAAATGGAAAGACTAAGAATGGAAAAGTCTCAACATAGGCCTAGGTATGATATTAGATGGGTTGTAAGTTCAATCCTTGGAATATCATATGAGTATCAAGCCCACTATAAATATTATTGTATTGGCTATAAAGATGAGGAAGAGGTCAAAGTTGAGATATTATTCCATAATTACCCTTACACAAGTCATTGACTAAAATATTTCAAGTGTGCCACAAGGTTTTGATGGTGACAAACATGTAGTAATATAGTATTATGATGATATGAATCTAACAACACAACCAATTGAAGTAATAAATTGGAATGAGAAAGTTTCAGTTATAATGCACACCAAAACAACACGTGTGATGAGATGAGCATTGTCACAATGAAAGGGTTGGATTGATCTTTACAAAATACTAAAGTGTTAATAGAGTACATGGATACTTGAATCTTAGAAGAATATATCCCTCTAAGGGAAATAGCTGACCAAACTAACCCACTAGAAGGAAAGCCCCCTCAACGATCATCCAATAGGTCAACTATTGGGATTATGGAATAATGGACTATAGCTTCAAGCAAAACAGAACTCCCATGTCTATCCTAATCTAGGAAGATGAATACATGTTGATGAAAATATGAAGGACACCCCTATTTCTTAAGTATTTCCATTGATAGAGACTCCAAAATTTTAGGACGTTACAACAAGTAGAGATCCAAGATGTGCAAGTTGGAAGTACAATGCCAATAATTGAGAATGGGGCAAGTAAGTCAAGGAATTATAGAAAATTTATCAAAATAATTTTTTCTCCCCACAAATAAATAGCCTCAAGAGATGAAATGCATTTCATTGATAGAAAAACCATATGAGACAATAAGCCTTGGAAAGGAAGTATTGAAAGAGGCTATTGAGGCGGTTATAAGTCCATCACATGCTAATGTCAAGGGAGAGATATGAGCTACCGATAAGGCCCGGGAATCAGCCAATGAAATAAAATAAACCAACGAACATGAAGTTAAAAAAGAAAAAAATAGAGTAGAAAGAAACAAGTGCTTTGTATGTTGAATGAAAGGAGCAAACAATGGGAATTGAGGTCCCACCAACAACAATACATGTTCCAAAAATACCTCAAGCTATGTCAAAGGAAATAGTAGTGTTCTCGATCACATAACAACCCCCATTACAAATTTCAAGTGTCATAAATGTCCCCACAACAGTCAGTGGTTGGGAACATTCTGGAAATAAAAGGAAAAGATAAATTTCAAGTGGAAACTAATGAAATTAAAATTATTATTTTTTAAAAATCCACAAAATCTCCCAAAAGGGATAAAATATTATCAAAGACTTGTGTTGATTAGCAAGGTTTTAGAACACTAGACGTTTTTGTCCCACAAAGTTAACAAGTTGAAGATTGAGATTACCATGGGTGACTACCAAGTCACACACATTGAACTAGGGAAGCCAACTACTGAAAAATTTAAGTAGGATGCTAAAATTGCTCTTGAGGGGCTTATTAAAAAAATGATAAAGATAAGTAAATGGAGAAACAATTGAGGGAAAATATTGAAGTATTGTCAACTTATGTACAAAAATGGATACAACCTTCTATGGAAGGACAAGATATTTCTAATACAATTATAGCATAAGCTTTCAATGCGCAGTTGACATATCAAGGGAAATAATTGGCGTTGTAGAGATATAGAAATAATAATTGTCCGAGAGAGGGAACAAGGTCATAGAGGAAACTATAAAAATATACAACCAATTATTTGAATGAATTAGAGATGCACCGATCAAAAGGAAAAATGTGAGAATGAATTGTACTATTGGGAAGGAATCCTTCCCAAAATTGAAGCATTAACTCAATTGGATGATAAATTGGTGGAGGAAGAAAGGATTATCGCCCTTGAAGAGAAAGGAATACAACATACTTATGAGGGATCCATCAAGATGAGAATGAAAACTCTAAATCAATTTATTGAGAGGCTCATCCTAGAAAGAGACAGAATAATAGAGTGCATTGATAATCTTGACAATAGGCTTGGGAAATTAGTACTAGTATAAGACATGATCACTTATGGAGATTTGAGTGCTGATATATTGATGCAATCCTTTGGTCAATGCAGTAATGTAGAACACAATACATCCGCTCCAGTTTTCAATTATGATACAATCCAAAAATTTGTTAGCTTGGAACAAAAAATAACCAAATTATCAAAGAAGGTGAATAACAATAAGGTTCGAACGTATGAGTTTGATAAAACTTTAAAAGAACATATACTAATATTCATGTTCCATTCTGGACCTGATGAAGAGTACATTGTCCAAATGTTCTAAAAATATGATGCATACATGGAAAGGATATCCGAAGCGTAAGAAGATGATGTCACTGAGATTGAAATTTGATGTTGTTGGGCCTAATTAAATTTAGGATTATTCCTTAAACCTTATTTTTCATTAGATTTATTATTATCTTTTATATCTTCCAAATTTTGTACTTTCCAAATTTTATAATTTCCAAATTTTGTATTCTCCAAAGCATGAAATTTTAGAATGTTAATCCAAAAGAAATGGATAATGAACTAGTTAAATTGAAAGTTACATATGAAACACATTCCAAGCAATGTATTGTTTGTATTTACAAAAACTTAAAAAGGGAATTTTATAGGGGAGCCTATCCTTGGAAGATTATATTCATACATAGGTATACAATATTACAAAAAGAGTTGTAAAATTAACATGTGATTAGTCAACAACCTGTGACTTCCTCACTAAATGGAGGAATGTAAGATAGTAATTCCTTTTTCCTAGACTCGACTATTATATGAATTTGAGCTTCGAATACATATTGAATACATTTGGCCAATTCATAAGGAATGTCCCTATCCACACGATCGTCCATGCTTTTCAAGTGGATTCTCTAAGACACTATTTAACTTTATCTTCCTTGTGTAAGAAGATACCCACTCCAATAGGTTAAGACCTCAAGATGTATATGGCTAGGATAATTTAATTGGTTTCTTATAAGTATGATGATAAGACCTTCAAGAGGCTATTTCATGAGCCATTATTGTTCTTTCCAATTCAGCCAATCTACTACAAATTGTTGGTGCACCCCATTTGACTCGAATTAGATGATCTTGGAACGGTGACCAATTTTTTTTTGTTTTTAAATCATTGGTAAAGAAATTTGAAGAAAAACATGTCCATTCAAAATTAATGGTTGGTAAGTAACGGAGGAAAAATATCTTCAAATTGTCTACATCTTCATCATCTTAAGGCTAGTAGAAATGAGATAGCATAATATGGAACAATGAGAAAAAGATGTTTATTTTCAAGTAAATTTCTCGTCAAGGATACTTTGATAGTGTTAGGATTCATAAGTCTCTCGAATCCTCATGCTCTTCAATGGAAAACAATATTCTAATAAAATTCTCACCATCACACTGAAAGTGTGAAAATACAATGAAGCACTTGAAGGAAAATTCTGTAAATCCCCTTCAAATTCCATGTTATCCATATCTCAAAACACAAAAATTTCTTCCATTTTTATAAAAAAAATCCCACAAGTCATTTTGTATAAGGCACGCAAATTTATGGTTACATGTGAAGTATTTATAGAGAGGAAAAATATAGAGTAGTATGTGTGAGCCATCAAAGATGAAATTAATCTCGGGATTTAGTTGGATGTGTGACATGAATTAAGTAAATGGAAATCAAAATAAAATATGGAAAAGGGACCTTTGCATTAAATACGATTAAAGTTATGGCATGAGTTGAAACATTAATTTCAAAAATGTTCGTCAAATAATTTACTCGTTTCTAAAGGTATGACTTTCACAAATGGAGAAACTAAATCAATATAAAAAGTGACGCGTCGGGAGGAGGGAAAGGGTAGTGGGATGCATGGGAAACCACAACAAGATGGAGGTGATAGAATCACATATGGAAAAAGGATTTGTACATGTGGCAATAAAGATATGTAAAAAATTCCCAAGATTTTAACGAAAAATGGGATATTTTCAATTAAGACAACTAGCATTTCTAATCAAATCAAAATTCTTCCTTTATAACCATAAGAATATTATCTTACTAGTTTATGGGGGAAATTCAAAACATAATAATTCACCAAAATTGTATAGGTATGAGGGCATGTCCTCATACAGAAGCAGGGTTAGTTTTTCTATTGTTAAAAAAATTCATAAGATATTACTATAATGCTACAAAATTTCCTTTGATGAAATACAATATAATTTTTCATTATTCAATTTCTTGTGTTAAGATGGCTATAATGTACAACCATTAATATGCATTGAGATCAGTTTTTTATGATCCCTTATCAAGAGTTTGAAAGATATTAATGAAATATGTCTACTTATGAGCTTAACTTATGTATTTTGGGCTATATATGTTGAACATTTTTGTAATGAGTTATATTTTATGTTGCGATTTTTGTTATTTGCTTCTCTTAATTACATTACATCATCACGAACAGTTGATATTTGGTAATTTATTCAATATTGTATTGTGAGCATTTTATTTGTAATATTGGGTACAATTATAAAATCTTTACTGTAACAATTTTTTCGATGGATTTTCATAATCCTTTGATTGAATTGTAGGCATATGAGATCATAAGAAATAAAAAAATTACTAGAATAATATCATGAGCCTTTGTGTTGGGTATTTTAGAGATTGTGTGTAACCTTTACACTTGTTGAGTATTAGTGAATGCAAATCTTCTTTTGATAAAACTATGTCTTCTTAATAAGTTGTTCTTTATTTTCTAGAATGGAATGTTGTCTATGTTAGTGTTGAATGTTGTGTTACAAAAATATATGTTGTCATATAATGCCGCATCTTTATAAATACAAACATATCACAAGTCATATCCCACCATAATAGTCTCTCTTTGGTTACTATACATTGTTTTTTGTACAAATACCAAGTAAAGGGAACCTTTAATTTTGGTTCCCTCATCAAAAATATGCAAGAGAAAGTGAATTAAGATGTCCGTAGTAATTTTTGTCTTGTAAAATAAGCGTATACATCACTTTGTGTGACAATTCGTGAGAGCAAAGTGTTGTGTCAATGCCCATGTTTGTCCTGAGTTGATCCCTCATTTGAATAAATTGGGAAAAAAAGACTCAATAACCCCCATGCATTCAGGTTATCCCATGGCTCCTCTCACTCTTGTTCAAGGCAGGACCAAAATTAGTAGGGAAAGGCTATCCCCTTTGTATGTGCCACTTAGTTACCCCAAATTTTGGTCCCAAAGAGCTCGTTACATATGTCCCTAGCTACAAATTACTTATACCACAAAGTCTATCATCCCCAAAGAATCTAAAATCCTTGAATATATCTACCAGGCCCCAAGGGGGTGTAAGATTGAGTACCAACAAATGCCCTTTTTATTTCTATATATTTCATGTTTGGATTCAATATCTTACTATTTAAAAATAGTTAATTATATTTTCACTTAAAACCTTGATGAAAATCATATTTGACTCATAAAGTAAAAATCATTGGTATGTATAATTTTATGTCTCTCTTCCTTTATTTTATATCTACATATGTAACACTAATAAAATATTTTATGGTAATGTGAAGGGTCATGGGTGGTTGGATTATTGTGATTTAAAATTATTGATCTTCTTGACATTCATTTTCTATTAAAATAATTAAATCATATGATAGTAAATATACCATAACAATGATACAATAAAGGATTTCCCAAATATTGAGACTTATGTAGCGCTATGACTCTTTAAAAGCATGTTTCTTCTCTAAAACCATGTGCCGCTAGTTTGAAAAAATATAGAATAAAAAGCGATCTCAATTTAGGGCTTCTTTATCTACCTCTCAACCACATCTCTATTGCTCCACACACTAGGTACCGCTAATAAATTTGTAAAAACATTTATACTTTAACGCCTTGTATGTTTTAATATTGGTTAATACATTGGGTCTTTTTTACTAATATTTAAAACCTAGATATATGAACTCACATGATGTACAATACTGTGTTTTATGAACCCCTATGTACTTGACAATATACACTTGATACATTAGTTTTGTCTCATGGTTGATCTAAGATGGCAATGATATATATGACTTTATAATTTACATATCTTTATTGTGCTAATGTACTAAGGGATAGAATAAATTAGTTTCTTCTATTGAACTTCTTTAATAGAGGGAGAGAGTAGATGAAGCCTATATGCCCCTAATAGCTTAGCATGGATACCTAATTTTATGTGGTCATTCATATAAATTCTCACTAAATTAACCCCATTTAGCTATGACATAGACTTACTAAGATAAGCTAATGTGACCATTAAAACTATAAGCGATATGTTCATAGGGGTTGGACGGGTTTATGGAGCTTATCTTTGACCTACAAACCTATCCAAAGAGTTAAGGAAATTAGTTCTCGGACATGTGGGAGTTTGTATAGGTATTTTAGAGCATGTGCAATGACTCTAAAGGAGTTGGGATGGAAAATAGTGGTCATCCTGGTGGAAATAGGATGCAAGATACAACAAGAAAATACCTCAAGTTGGTCATTTGTGCATAATTGGAATACTTATTTAGTTTAATTTCAAAATCCATATTGTCATGTTCTCATACCATATTTCGGCAAAGATACAATATGTCAACAAATAATATGGTGTATGCATGCATACCAACCCTTATCTTTCAATGTGTGTAATAACAAATTGTAAATACTAGAATTTTCTCTAAATTCTTGAAATTTACTTCTAGCACATAGATTCTCATAGAAACAATAATTATTCTATTTTAATTTCTATATTGGATCAATAACTTTTGAGTCACTAATATACCCATGTATTTATTGACTTGTTCAATTCAAACTAAGACCCTATTGAAATGCAAGTTGGCACATAATGGACAAGAAAATTGCAAAGGAAATTCACAAACCTTACGAAATTCAAAATGGAGGGGTAGGGTGGGCCCAAAAGGATGGTGACAATCTTTGCAATGGGTAAGGAAATAACATGACCAATTCTGAACCGTAAGTAAATGGTCATCGTCTAAAACCATGGGAAAGGCGAGGGAGAAAAGAGAAAACTAGGAACAGAGAGAAACGGGGACGAACCAAAAAAATACAGAAAAAAGATTGAAAATATTGAAAGTTGTATAAGATATAAGGGAAACAAGTTGAATGTCTAATGACACACGAAACATGCCCTAACACGGACTGGACTTAAGCAAATAACCAATAAACATATAAAAATCTAGTAACAGAAATCAAAGGACTACAACTTTTCGGTTTACACACATTATTTAGTAAGGTTTTGTTTATTTACATTAAATGAGTTTTAATTGTTCGTGTCTTCTAACGTAGCTAATGGTTGGTAATGGATCGGGTTCTTTTACGTTTATGCTGTCAACATGCTCTCATGTTTGTGTTTATATTAATAGTTCAAATAAGAAAAACTATATTGTTGGATTATTTGTAAATCATAGTTGTTGCTTCACACTTGAACTGCAAGGCATCCTTGAGCCTCCCTTTGAGCTTGAGATGCATTCTAATTTGAGATCTTCGAAGAATAATATTTTGTGGACTCTGTATTTTTATCCGACTTTTCAGATTCACTATTAGATCCATTTTCAAACAAAAATAATGCAGAATCCAGAGGAAAGTATTCATTTGTGCCATCTATGTATGAGAGAGAGCACATAACAATATATACTGAGTAAGCCTTTAAAATTTCCCTGAGCTAAATTGGCATAAGGAGACTGTAAATCTTAATAAATGGTGCGACTCTTATTAACACACCATTATTCTCAGGAAATGAACTACTACAGATTCGACATTTAAATCTTATTTTATTTTTAACTTAAATTGTTCTACCTGATACGGTAAAAAAATTAAAAATTAAGAGGTGAGTAGGAAGGGTGCGTTCCAGCTGAGGGAGAGCGGCCGGGGTGAAAAAGCAAAGAGACGAGGAAGCGACACCATCGTCATCATCAGATCTGCATTGTTGCGAAGGCATTGCTTTCTCTTGATCTCCATTCACCATGCTCAAATACATGGCCCTGCAACCTGGCCATCTACGGGAACGCGACAAACACGACATACTACTAGTTCCGCGAATCTTATTGAAGTGATTGTTCATATATTCCTTAACAGCTTGAACACCTTGGTTCACGATCTCCCGTGGCGGTGTAACTAGCGGGTTTCCCTCCAGATTTAGCCTTTCCAGCTCCTCCAGACAGGCGACTGTTTTAGGGACATGTCTGATTTGATTATAACTCACGTCTAACTCGATCAGGGACACGAGGGAGCCTATCGAATCCGGCAAGGTGTGGAAGGAGTCGAAATTGTAACTGGCGTTCAGGATTTGAAGGTTGACCAGGTTCTCCATGTCGGTGGGAAGATACCTGAGCTTGTTCATGTGCACGTCCAGAATGCGCAGAGATGTCATGTGAGAGATGGAGGAAGGGAGGTATGACAGCTTGTTTGACCGAATCGAGAGCTTTCGGAGGTGCACCAGTTCGAATCCCAGGGACTCCGGCAGCCATTTTAGCTCATTCAAATCCAAAATCAACTCTTCCAGCATACTGAACAAAATTTATACGGATTACACCCAAACACAGTAAACTCAAGCAAGTTATCCTATTCTTATAAAGATCCTATCAAAATGAAGTCGAAAAGAAATAATTTAACCAAAGGATCGATTGTCCTGTAATATCAAAGTAACAAAAAAATTACTTTTGAAAAAACAAAATAAAATCTTTACCTGCAATCTTGAATGCTTTGAGGGAATTTCGCAAACAAGTTTCCAGAAACATTAAGGACTTTAAGCTTTGTTAGACGGCCCATGAAACGAGGCAGCGATTTAAGCTGGTTTGAACGGATGTCCAGAGTTCTCAGATTCATCAAACTCGTCACAGAATCAGGCAGAGTCTTCAACACATTTACGAAACGAATCAAAATGATCAAAAATATACTATGCGCTCAAATTAAAAAAATATTAAAAATCTATTTTCACCTCCCATTCTACGATTTCGTGGGGAAAAATATCTGAACAAAACGATATTTGCAAATCCTCTTTCTCTTGTCTTAAATGTTTACCTGCATGTTGTTATTAGAAAGGTCAAGTTTGGAAACCGTGGACAATTTCTGTGAAGAGTCGGGGACATTGAAGAGAATAAGGCCTCTGAGGTCTTGCAATAGTTCGTTATAGTTCGGCTTGAGGATGCCGTTATTTGAAAGCGCTTCCGCTTGCTCGGTTGTGACAGCTAGATTATTAGGCTCATCTACGATCTCCGTCGCAGAGTTCTTAACCGCATTATCAAACATTTGGTAGAATTCTTCCAGTTGTATGATAGACTTGTAAGCTTCCTTCTCCTTTTCTGCAATTCTCTTCGCTTCCTGCTGCATCGCAGCCTGCCGGACTCATGTCAATAAATCAAATTTAACTTCTCTAAAACAAATTTAACAAAATTTTCCACGGAGATTTTAATTAAGCTTTCTCTATTCACAGTAAAAATAACTAATATTACCGACCTTTGCAGACTAGCAGAGGAGAGCATCCATGTCGAGTGGATTGGAAAGAGTAGCAATTCGTTCCATTTTCCATAACAATTCCGTGTCGATTCTACTCAAAGCCTTAAGCGCCTGCTCCACCGTTGCAGGATCTGGCCGTTTTCCCTCGCCGCTTCCTCCTCCGTTAACAAGGCTATAGTCAACAGCCGCCATTATCGAAAATGGCGAGGGTTTCTGAAATATTTTCAAGTTTTAGGAACTTATCGGCAAGTATATAGCATAGACATTCTTCCAAACAAAGAAAGATAAATAATTAAGGATTGATAAGAGTAGGTATATTTCGGTTTCTAGAAGTCTCCGGTTCGAGCATGAGGATGTCAAAACGTCACTTAGTTTGCCCTAGGTTTAGACTAGGAGAGCTCCGGAAACAGCAGCGCCTTCGTTGCAGGGTATCCAGCTAGCTAAGATTCTCTAAAAAGAGAAAAAACCGCCGTATATTTGGGTTCATCCGTCTCATTAAACTTGCAAGCAGCCTAGATTAGGCTGCGACAGCGGAAGAAGCTATCCCTCACCAAAATGCATCAGTTCAACATTTTCTTAGGAAAAGCTTAACCTGCCGGTAAGTTCCCGCAGCGATTTTAACGTATCGGGAAGACTATTTAGAACATAATATATTTTACAAACTTTTAGGATCACTATATCATATGGATGTTGGGCCAAACATACCTACATTTTGATGGAAGAATAAAAGCTTCCTTCGCTGGCCTCAAATAATTTAGTTTTAACTTTATAAAATTTTAAAACTAAATATAAAAATCTAATAACTACGTAGAATTATGTAATATTTTTATAGAGAATAAATAAATATGAAACAAAGGAAAGGTCCTTTGAATTCTTGAGATGTTTACGTGGCAAGTTTATATCTATATATATGATTGAAATTGTTAGTTTTGTATAAGTTATACCAAACAAAAAAATGCTTAGTGATAAGGACAAAGGGGTATTCATTCCGTCAAATTCACTAATTTCCAATGATTGTCATTAACTCTTGACACATTATATTTTGACCTCATCTCTCGCCATGTTTCCTTGTATTTGTGCCCTTTGTGTCCATAACATGGACTTCACTTTCTTGGTATGCTAGGAATACAAAGTCGACAATTTTGATAGAGTTGCATTGGGTCTTTCTCGTTCATCACTTTCTCTTCCATAGCCTACCTATCATTTTTTTATTTTTGGTCATTAAGATTAGATTGCTTACAATTTCAATTTTAAATTAAGTTCTCAATCTATGTAAACATTCATTGTTATTAAAACATTCAAGAAGTTCTTTAATGAAAAGTAATTTTTCAACATTTACAAGTATATAAAGTAATTAAACAATCATTAGAGCATTCATTCAAGCATTGAAATCATAGAACATACACACTCGTTGCATTTATTTTCTTGCTTGATAAATTACTCTAATTCCGAGGGTGTTAATTTCAATAGCAGTTTGAAAAACATATACAACTAATCCTTTGTGTAGAACAAACACCAAACACATAATATTTTCTTTATAACTTTATATTTACCTTCTTGATTAAGATTAAGGGGGAAAAAAAGACTTATTAATTAGTGATCGAAATGAAGTTTCAAAAAATTATGCGAAATTTTTAGAGAGTAAAAACATGTGAATCCATTTGTGGTCGAAAATTTAAGTTTGAAGCAATTTGTCAAAATATTATGTTAACTTTCCCAATGCGTTTCCACAATTTTGACAAGAATAATTTACAACTATTTTTGATAACTCTTGAAAACATAATAAATCTAAACCCTCGTATTTCTTTATTATTTCAATTTATTATAATTAATTGATGTGAAATTTATTAATTTACATTAATTTTTAAACATGGTGACGTGCTATGAATGTTGACTTACATATTTAGTGTAAACCCCATTTTCGCATAGGTACAAAAACAAAAATCATATCCACTTAGGGTGAAATTTCACATGACACTAAAGAGGGGTGAAGGGGATCTAAAATTTTAGGAATCTTCCGAATATCTTTGGCGTGGCCTTACGTTGGTTTTTAATACGTGGGAAACTGCAGTTACTTTCGTTTTGAAAAAATGGAGAAGAGTCAAAAGTGGTCATTCGTATTGTTCTCCATGGAGTTTCTGCTTTTAATTTTGTCTCTGGTATCTCGAATGACCTTTTTATTTATTAATATATGGAATGTATCCATGTTATACGCCACCCTCCACCAGAAAGTGCAAACCGTCAATAAATAATAGTTGCCCGTATCTTGTGAAGACATGGTCGGCTGAGGGTGTTTCCATTTCTATTTTGGCTTAGAAAAACCTTGTAAAGATTAAATGCTGATCACTTTTTGTCGTTTTTATTTGTTTTTCCATGTTTGGCCTCTCCGTCGTAAAATAATGTAGCTATGTATTATTTTTATATATTTTTAATCTAAATTTTTAAAAAGCAACTTTTTATTCCCTCACAACTCGACACTTATCTCGTGGTCATTAAAACTTCAACACAAAATTTTTCCTTGAGATTCATTTGAAAATTTGGTATCCCTCAACCGTAAAATCATCTTTCGACATTTCCGAAGCCGCTTTCCTTTTGGAGAAGAGGATGATGTTCAAGGAAAACAACGCTCTGTCCAACTTAGTAATTTCATGTTGTGCAACAATGCTTTTACCAATAAGTTTGCAGCTCTCAAATACCTCGATGAGGAATACATTATGCACGTTGATAATGTACAATGTTTATACACTCTTGAAAAAAATTGTTAAGAAATTGTATCCTCCAAGGAACATTGCTAGGAAACCAAGGGTGGAGAGGACTATATTTTCTCATCACACCAATGGCTATTTAAATTGGAGGCACTTTCTTGACCAAAAGCATATGGCGAGCTTGGGAACTACTCAAAACCTAACTCATTTGGATTAGTAATGAAGTCATAAAAGGTCTCTTCGTTAATTCTCACATTATCGGTGGTCACTTATTATTCAATACGAGAATGATTCCCTGAATTAATTCCCAAATTCAAAGGCCTTCGCTCTTTAAAAAGGGGATTGACACAATCTATGAATCTACTTTTGCAAAGAAACTAGAGGGTGATTACCTTGGGTTTGCATCAAGCGAATAAAATTCTTAATAATCACAATGTCATCCCAATCTCTCGAAATTTAAAAACTATTGCAGATTAACACTTCCATAAAATCAAATTTTGTTTCCAATTCCTTGGTGGAGGGATTTTAACTAGCCGACTACCACTCCTTTTACCAAGACAAACCCTAGATTGGTTACATTCGCTTGTGGCTCATAAAATTCCTGTGGATTCATTAAATCACCGATGGAATCTTAAATCCTCCCATCAAGTATGGGCAAAGAGATTTGACAAGCTTTGGAAAATTCCCACTAAGCTTAAGAAAGTTCAATTCCTCCGGTGCATTCTTTACTAAGGCCTACCAATTGGGGAACAACTAAAGCATATGGGAATTACAAACCTCATATGTGATTCATGCCACCAACCGAAACCATAAATCACTTGTTTCATTTTTTCCATTTTAATTCATTTGTGTGGTCTTGGATTCACTGTGTTTCACTCTTTTCTTTAAATTTATTTTCCTAGAAATTTGTCCTACTACGAGACTCATCCATGATTCCTACAAACTAGAACAAGACACGGAAATTATTTAGAGTTGATATTCTTTTTCAAATTTGGAAAGATAAAAATTATGTTATTTTTATGATATGCATGTGGACAAATTATTTTTTGTTTCTAAAAAAGGTGTCATCGTGAATGTGTTACTCCATTTCTAGGTAAAATTGGAGAAAACCCTCTTCGAGGTGGAACACCTCCAAAAGCTTATCGACCATTGGGGCAACATGCCTTGCATAGGTATCCATGAACCTACATATCACTCACAACAACATTCTCCTCCTTGGGGTCAAGGTTACAATCTCCCACCATGTCACTCCTAGAGCATATAAAGGAGTTTCATTCATGTTTCCCGACCTCCATTTCAAGAGGTTGATAAGAGACATATCTTTAACCACTTTGGTGGCAATGAGATTGGTGATAGTGATCATGGTACTAGTGGTAGTATTGAATGGGATGTTCCTTGGTAGTGGTGGTTTCAATGGTTGGGGCACCACTCTTTATAAAATTCCCCCACATTTCTCTAGTCATTTCCACCAAGTGGGAGGACAAGGACAAGGATCATGATGGTTAGGAAGGCATCCCAAACTAGGATCCTCTGGTTTTTAAAGGTGGGGTGACAATCTTGATAAAAGTACTCCACCTTCTCCTCCATTAATCACTTTGTTTGCAATCTGTTTCTCAATTTCTTTATGGTCTTTGTTTATTGCTTTTTTATTGAAATATCTCTTTTGATACGAAATTGATGTGAACTCGACCTAGCCCACATGTTCTTTTATCTCGATATTATCTAATTTTACATTCTAGGGTGCCTTTGTCATACCACCCATATTTTGTATTATTAGCTTTGAGTTATATTTTTGAGGTTAATAGAGTGTTTTTAGTAAAAAAATATTGATTTATTTTTAAATAATCAAGTTTCTATTCAAATTTCGTAACCTCTCCATCATCAATCACTCCACAAAAAAATGAAAATAAAACATAATACTTTATTAAATGTCAATTCCAAATTTCTCAAAAACTAACAATAGTCAATATTGATTTAACAAATTTAAATATTTATCGAGAGGACTACGAACAAACAAATAAAACACTAAGCAAGATATATCATGCAAGATAAAATCAAGTGTAAGCAATGGTGAAATAAGAGTGACTTAGCTTGTATTAAAAAATTTGGACTGTGTATACACCTATTTTTTCCCTATTCATCTTTTATACGTAAATTAATTACAATTTACTTTTGCGAGATAGGGATAACTAATGCATCTATTTCCTAAGTGGATGATTTAAGGTGCCTACAAGGAATGAGGTATGACTGTTCAAATGGTCATTATGGGTTAGAGATAATACACAAAGACAATATCTCTATGTGGTCCTAGATTTAGTTATCCTTGCATTATTTATCCTTGTACGTTTATGTCTTTTACAAATTGCACATCTAACACCTTGCTTGCATTTAACCATTTGGCACATTTTTCATCTATATGATTGATCCATGACACCTCTTTTTCACTTTCATGACACTTAATATCCTTGGTCGATTTCATCACTTGTGTGTGATGGTGTCGGTGATAGGTTTTTCCACGCCGTCACCATCATCCACAGTGATGGCATCATATATGTGGTCACCACACACATCTACATTATGAAGGAAGGAAACCAAGAATCACAAGAATTAGTCATTCTCTTTGCTCTCTTATGCTAACTTCACATTTTCTCGCTTTACCCTTGGTTCATCTTGTACTTGACTTGGATTAGATTGGACAATCTTCTTGGTTGGATCACTTTGTACTCTTTGGGTCATCAATATTGAGTCTCGATAGGAATGATGTTCCCCTTCTCAACCCAATAGTGATTCTCTCTCGGTGTGATGCTTCTCTTGAGAGATATATGTATCAAAAATCACCCCTTTGGTAAATTCTCTTCTTGTATTTTTAATATTGCATAGATTAGTTCATTTCCCTTTCCCATTGCTCTATGTTAGCTTTGAATTTTATGAACATCGGTGTTATTTAGCATATTTCTCTTATATGATCATTTATTTCAGTTATATTATAGTAGTATAGATTGTTCATGCTTGACTTATCCCCCATCGATCTATATCTCTCCCCTATCTACCGATATCCTATAAGGGTACTCTCTTTTATCTAGAATGCGGGCCTTGGAAACCCTATGTTACCTAGTGTAGGGATTATTTCCCCTTAGATATGTGACCTTAGTGCTTGCCATAGCCCCCATTAAGTCAACCCATTGTATACTGTTCATGTGTGTCTCCTATTTTTTTCTTCAATACCCCTTGTAGAATGGAATATTTAGGAGTGCAAGCCATTGAGACACATTCTTTGATGACCATACATTTCTAGTGAACCCAACATGAATCCTCCTAATCGAGAAAATCTCACTAAGCATCCATCTATGAAATTGATCTCATTTAAAACCACCAAAAATTAGAAAAATCTCAAAAAAATCTTTCCACAAACACCATCGCCAAGGAAATCCTATATGTTCCGCAACGCTTGTTTCCTAATGTACCCACAAAATCATGCACTTTGGGTAATTATCTAGTCCTAATATACTACTATTCATATGATTCCAAAAAAAAAGTACTATCAACCCATGTCTCTAGACATTTTTGTTTTCTTGCTATTACCATTTTTGGTCTTACACCCTTACTTGCTCAATCTTCATGTTTATACCTTCACATTTATCATCCTCAAAACCAGCACCCACCAGATGCCAGCACAGTGCCCTCATTCCCTTTGGGCACCCCCGACCTCATTATACTTTGTTCACATATTTTCGGTCCTTTCTAGTAGTTTAAGCATCTTATATTTTGGTAGTCATCCTTTTTGGGGTTGATTAGGAAATTCAAGCAAGGGAATCATATAAATATAAAAGTATGTGGTCATATTAAAGGACCAACCACTAAGCATGAACTATCAAAACCTCAGGTTGCATCCATCAAACATCTAAGGCTCCAATGCATCTATCTAGAACCATCAAAGGGATTCTAGGGTTGTTTATTCTGTATTCACTTCATAGGATGGAAGTTCATTCTATTCCATGCACACATTTATTACATTGCTTTACATCTAGCTTACTTGCTCACTATCAAGTGTGACATGCGTAAGAGCCACCAAGGGCACAATTCCTCACACACACATACACACATAACTACATTAGGTCTAAGATGTAGTGTAGTGCTCGATTGTAAGATCACCACTGTTAGAGATGAGGACATTCGACACCTCATTCTCGCATCTTTCCTTTTAGGATTCGATGTCTATTTGAGGGTTTTATAGATCATTATTTCATTGCGGGTTTCTAGAAACTCGACGATCGTTATGCAATCTCATAGAGACCAAAGGAAAACAACCAAAAATACCTCGTAACCACTCAAAGGATGTTTTTTGAGAATTTTGGTAGACACTAACACCGAGAATCGGGAGTAGGGTGCTCACAGTACCCGAGTCCCTCTCAAGGCACCCCATTACAGGAATATCATCAGTTCACACAATTTTCTAATAACTCGTGTGATGTTTCTCCCTCTTTGTTGATCTAGTAAACACTTTGGCAAAATCAAGGAACAATTGAGAAATAATTAATTCATTTTACCTCTTCTTTGCACTTAGGGTTTCATACTTTTTTCTTTAGCTTGTTTAACTTAATTTTTGTACTTAATTATTTATTCTTTTATTGCTGCAATAATAATCAGATTAGGAAAGTAAATTCATATTTTGCTTAATCATTTTGGTCAGCCTCGACCAACCAAAACCATTTCTTTGGATTATTTCTTCACCTTGTCAAGTCATAACTCAATCGTCTTATCCTTCTTTGGCATCCACTAAGGTTTCGAGGGCATGGTTACTACTGCTGTTGATTTCATGTAAGTTCGTACTCGAGTAATCCTCCTCGGTTTATTATTCCCAGGGGATGATCCTTATATTAATGTAGTAACTACTCGATGCACTCATCCTCCAACAGCTCCACCTGTATCTTTTCCACTAACTATTACTTCTTCGGCTCCTCCTCCTCTGTCTAAGGGATATGATATCATTGAAAAACTTAAGAATACACCATCCAAAATCTCCCTCTATGACTTATTGCACAATTTTCCTGATTTTCATCATATATTAGGGGCCTCCCTTTATTCTAGTCTTATAGAAAGTGATAATTCTTTCAGTATCCTTCACACACCTCATTTAGTCTCTCAAAAATTTCCACGTGTTATATCATTCACTAATGAGGACATATCGTCATTTTCTAATGAAAATCCATGTGTGCCTTTACTTATCACCGCTATTATTGGCACCACTTGCATTAAACATGTACTTATTGATAATGGATCAGTCGTCAACCTATGTTCCCATTCCCTTCTCAAACAATTGGGCATTAATGATAATCTAATTTCTAAGAATTCCACTCTTATTCATGGACCGGATTCAACTACTTGCATATGTCTAAGAGCTATCACAATACACCTCTAAGTTGGGCCTAAGAATTTCTCTATGGAATTATTCATTTTCAATACTTAATTTCAATTCAATATTTTACTGGGAAGATCTTGGATTTATGCAATGCGAGTAGTTCCATTCACTATTCATCAATGTGTTAAATTCCTACATGGTGGATAAGAACATACCATTATGGCGGACCCTGAACCATTCATATTCTATCGCATAGACCCTGTTACTACTATGTGTATTCCTCCATAACAACCTATTACATATAATATTATAGATACATATGACATTGGTCAATCAAGTGCTTCCTCCTCTTCCACTACTCCAAACACTCTGGTTATTTTTACTCATACTACAGTAATCATTTCACCCACCACGTCTTCTTCTATCTACACTACTGCTCCGCTAATTGAGGATTTTTTTTCTCCTAAATATACTCCTTCTACCAACATCCACGGACATAAATATACAACATGACAATGCCAACATAGATGATTCTTAAAATTTATGATGACAAAGTTGATAATATTGAACTTACTGATGAAACATTGCATAAACTTAATTTCACTCCTATTGATATAGATGAATCCTATTTCAATGACACTTTCATGGCCGATGGTCTGGTGAATACAAATTTAAGACCCATGCTTCTACTAATGCTATGGTACTTTATCAAGGGTTTGTCCATACCTTGGACATTGTTTCACCCTCCCTAAGCAGTCTACATCTGCACCACCTCCTTTCACATGCACACTCTTAATCAAAAAAATCTTATTGGCATCATATTATGGTGGATCGTACTTGTTCGATACTATTTACACATATGACGGCTTATCCAGACTTGGGTTGACGCTTAATGATATCCTTCCACCACCTCACTCACCTAATCTCTATCATGGATATTTTCACATTACGGCCGCCTATGGTCTTTGTGTATTTCATTTAGTAGTATTCATTGCATGTACCCCTCCTAATTATCTATGAAATCTCATGAAATATTGGCTTGACAATATCCAGGGAACTTTAGACTCAAATCACACTTCTCTCACTTTTCCCCTGCCATTCGACAATGTTTCTATTTGTAGTGATTAATTTCATAGACATTCTCAAAATCTCACTCATTGGTATGGACATGGGTGTCCGAAAACACATTTCACCGATGAATAATATGCAATGACTATGTACAACTTGGGTTGCAATGGCTCTTTATATGATCCCCTTATACTATTGCCTATAAAGTCTCCAACGCAGATCCAATAGACTTCGATTAGGATAATGAAGATATTCTAGACAATGGCACTTGATCCTCCTTATCATCACACACTTGGGGGCATTACACTTATTTCTCCCCCCTAGCATTGTTATACATCTTATACTCTCATCACATCACATCTAGATCTTTACACACAACATACATTAATATCATCATTTCCCGATGACACACTCTTATGCTTTGGTTCACACTTAACTATTGAGGGAATCTTATACACATGAACCTCACACATTGCACACTACACATATTCACCACTATACAATCAACACATTTGTGACATATTCTTCCTACTACACACATTCAACACAACATCTAACAATCAACATATCTAACACATACTACAACACCACAGTTTTACAAGATACCTCTTTTACATCATACGATATATCTCTCTTGTGTGTAATTCACACAATGTATTACACACTCGACATCTTCACAATACACAACACAATAGACAACGTCACAATCTATCTCCTACACAAGAAATACATTCATAACACCTTTCTCTCTTGTGCACAACCAACACAACACATTACACATTGTGAATTTACAATACACATCTCTCTCCTACACATTCAACATAACACACTATACACATCACACACACAATGTGTGTACGATCAATCATTTATGAAAATAATCCATATAACATACTAAATAATCAACATATTTTCGAACAAAACCAACATGATACACTACCGTATGATGCACTCATGTTCCATAGTCCATACTCGATTCACGAGGGTCTACATCTCAAATGGACCTCACCGCACTAACATGTTTAATCAAATAATTCATTCACTCACGCGTTTACACTATACACTTTATACTTTAATGATCACATCTTTTTCAATATGCACATTACAACCAATTCCCAATGACACACTCTGGTTTAAGGTTCATTCTTGACTTTCGACAGAATTAATAAATGAACCTCATCTCATACATACACATCCACTCGGGGCACGTAGATTCTATCATTCACTCTCCATTCCCTTCCAAATTATCCATAACATGATGCATATCTTGGTCACATTTAGTCTTTTTACATTTACTTGTTACATACACATATTATTACACATTTGGATGAATATATTTTATTTCATTATCTTTATCATATACACATGCATGTTCACTTGCTTTTCTAGTTGTGATTACAGATTATACAAAACTATTTATCGTAATATTGATGTTTGGCATAGTACCTATTACAACTCTCCACAGTGGCTCTTAGGGGCATCCATTTTCATATATTATAGGTGTTATTGTTTCATAGCACATTACATTATCGAATGACACATGTTTTGACATATTCTTTATCTTATTTAACATACTAATGGGTGCTTTGTGTGCAACATTTTGTATGCAGCACTAGCTTCTTCTATGGTTGTTCGTTACATTTCTTGTCATTGTTTTCTCTTTGTATGCTCTTGTTTTGCGGGATTTTACCTTCTTATTGTGCACGTGCGTTGTTTTATTTTGGCTTCAATTCGTCGGCCTTAAATATCTTGCGACACTTGTGAGTAGTCTCCCATTTTGATACCCACTTTTCATGAGTCCATATTTTCTTCTTGCGTGTTTACATTAATTTCTTACATCTTACCTTACACATATATGTATTTTTCTTCTACATGCATCTTTGTATTTTATTATACTAAAAAAATTCTCCCATCCTCTTTGTTTGCATGTGCCTTGGTTTCTACTAAGAAAATTTCCTTCCCTCATGCAAGGCATAGTTTCGAGAACAGTAGTCGGTCCTCTTTTGGGCTGCATACTCCTTAAAAGATGTCCAATGCACTTAATTGATGGGGGCCATCATTTTGGTTAATCACTCACCCCATACATCAGTCTAAAACCATCACATAACACAACATGGTACCGATACATGACAGTTTTAAGCTTCAGGTCTTAGAATAAGACTTGGGTCCTTAACACAACATGACCCTTCCTAGCTCAAGCTAATAACTAGGGGCAAGTACACAACATTTGGAAGTTCAACAGAGTCTTAAAAAATCCACACAATGGATTGTAAAGGGCACATAGTCCTTAGCACTTTCTCATTCGATCGAATTGTTTTAATTTTACACATGATCTACGGTGGTGTTCTACATTGCGGGAAGTGATTAAAGGTTAGAGGATAACACTAGAGTTTTATCCCTACATTTCTTCCATGACTTGACGTGAGATCACCTACAAAACTTGTGTCTAGTCCAAATGGTGTGAGATCACCTAAAAACTCAATCATATACAACATCTTTAGGATCCTTTCTACACTCTTTCCTCAAAGCATGGATCGATTACATATGTTCCTTTTTCACATTTTTCATTTTACACACTTCTTTACATGATTTTTATGCATATATATGTGTATTTGACTACTTTTTGTTCTTATATTTTATAGGTTCATCCGTATGGGAAGCAACAATCAACATCATTTTAGAACATCAACAACAATCAACATCGACATCAACAACAACTACATTGTGACGTCTACACATGTGCTTCCTCTCTATGTTCATTTTCATGATCACTTTTTGCACTTTTTTCTCCTTAGCATCCACGCTTCACACTTTTATCACTCCACGCTTTGTCTTGTCCTTTGGAATGCTCTTTCTACATAAATATACATGGTTATTAGTATGTATCTCTATACTTTATGTTACCAACCTTTCCACTCCCCAACATAAAGTGGTAGAAAATGTAGACACAAAATCACACACTTTGGGTAATTATCTAGTCCTGTTGCATACTACTATTCATATGATTCCTAAGTAAGAAAAGTACTAATTAACCCATATCTTTGGCCATATTTCTTTTCTTTCTATTTCCACATTTAGTCTTACACCCTTACTTGCTCAGTATTCCTTTTTATACCTCGACATTTATCATCCTAGACACCAACACCTAGGTAGGATGCCAACACTAGATGCCCTCATCCCCTATGGGCACACCTAACCTTAGTATACTTTGTTAACATCTTTTGGGTCCTTTCTAGCCATTTCAACATCTTATCTTTTTGGTGGCCAGCCTTTTCGTGGTTAATTACAAAATTCAAGCAAGGGAATCATATAAATATAAAGTTATGTGGTAATAATAGAGGATCAAGCACTAAGCACTAGCTATTACCTAAGGTTACATCTATCAAACATCTAAGACATCCATTTCATTCATCTAGCACCATCAAAAGCACACAATTGTTGGTTATTTTGCATACATTTCATAAGATGGAATTTCATTATATTCCATGCACACATACATAACATTGCTTTACATCTAGCTTACTTTCTTGCTATCAGTGTGACACACATAAGATCCACCTAGAGCCCACTACGCACACAAAAAAAAACTACATTGGGTTTGAGATGTAGTATAACTCTCGGTTGTAAGATCACCATTGTGACATCTAAGACAGTCGACCCCCTCATTCGCATCTTTCATTTTAAGTATTTGATGTTTATTTGAGTGTTTTGCAAGTCATTATTTCATTGTAGGTTTCAACAACTCCAGGTGATCTTTGCGTGATCTCAAGCGACCAAAGGAGAACAATAGTGAATACCTTGTGACCACTTAGAGGAGGTTTTATGAGAATTTCTACATACACAGGCACCCGAAACAGGCCTAGGGTGCCTACAGTGACCATGTCCCTCTCTATTTTCTCTAGTCAAGGAATATCGTTAGCTCACACACTTTTATGAGGGTTTGTGTGATGATTCTCCCTCTCTATTTGGGGCTTTGTGTGATGGAGAACCTAGAGAGGGACATGGGCACCTGTAGGCACCCTAGGCCTGCTTTCGGGTGCTGTGTATTTAGAAATTCTCATAAAACCTCCTCTAAGTGGTCACGAGGTATTCACTATTATTTACCTTTGGTCGTTATGAGATCACGCAATGATCATCGGAGTTGTTGGAAACCTACAATGAAATAGTGACCTGTAAAACCCTCAAATAAATATCAGTTACTTAAAATGAAAGATACAAAATGAGGGGTCAGACTGTCCTTAGATGTCACAATGGTGATCTTACAACTGAGTGTTATACTACATCTCGCACTCCAATGTAGTTTTTTTTGTGTGTGCGGAATTGGGCTCTAGGTGGATATTATGTGTGTCACACTTGATAGCAAGAAAGTAAGCCGAGATGTAAAGCAATGTTATGTATGTGTGCATGGAATATAATGAAATTTCATTTTATGAAATGTATACAAAATAACCAACAATTGTGTGCTTTTGATGGTGCTAGATGAATGGAATGGATGTCTTAGATTTTTGATAGATGTAACCTTAGGTGGTAATAGCTAGTGCTTAGCGCTTGATCCTCTATTATTACCACATAGCTTTATATTTATATGATTCCCTTGCTTGAATTTTGTAATTAACCATGAAAAGGTGGCTACCAAAAAGATAAGATGCTGAAAATGGCAAGAAAGGAACCAAAATATGTTAACTTTGGCATATTCTAGGAATAATTGTGAAACTTCTAAGTCATCTTACCTCTTATTGAACTTACGGTTTTATACGTTCTTCTTTATCTTGTTTGGCTTAATTTTTTACTTAATTGGTTATTCTTTTATTGTTGCAATAACAATCAGATTAGGAAGACAAATTCACATTTATCTTAATCACCAAACGCCATTAGCCTTTATGTAATATTTCTAGAAGGTATGTGTTAGTGCAGAATCACAACACCCCGGAATGTCTGCAACTCGATGGATTGAGACTCTCAGTGTGATTGCATAACATGGAGCATCTCTCAAAGTGTGGGACTTTTAAATGGAGAGAGATCTCCGGATGAAGGTCGGTTCGTATTCCTCTGTTTAGGTGCACACATAAAATTGTAGAGGATCTACACTAAAACCTACTCTAACTTACCAAGGAGACAGGGTTAAGGGAATACAAGAAATAAAAACTAAACTATCAGAGGTGATGCACCAAAGGAATGATGAACACTTCTGTAATAAACACAAACCATAAAAATTGCAATACAATCACCATGCACGGATAACTAAACTGTAATGAAAGATCATAAGACAAAAATGAACACATGAGAGGGTTGAGAATCATCCACGGATATATATTATTGCTCTAGAGTTGATATAGTGCGTTACAGTAGCCAAGAGGTAAAACCTTGCATTACAACTTGAATGGGAGGTTTGGAAAACTCCACAAATTCAATCGCAGACAAGGGAAGAAGGGAGGGTGCAAAACAAAAATTTCCAACCCTTTATAATAAGCTGAAGTCTTACTTTTATAGATTGAAATGAAGAGAGGAGAATAAAAGGAGGTGGGAAATCTGATTTGGAAACTCAACCACCGGCCATCAATGCCTGCAAATCCACCCGCAATCTTCCAAGTCTAGCTCTTCAAATCTGTTTGGCATGTTGAAGATGGAAGAATGGTGGATAAAATCAAATTTGATCTGGTTGTTGCAATAATGAGATCATACAATAATGGCAGGAAAGACATTTTCTTATTTTCACCCACCATCTTATCAAAATTAAATTTTACGGCTTTCATGGCGTATAGGAGGTCAAGATATTTCCAATGGTACAAAACTTGTTGAATTTTGAGCACTAGATCGAAAGATATGCCCATTTGAATATTTGAATCGAATCCAGGCAAAAATGGAAAAAAATAAATTTTGTAAAAATAGATCCGTGGGCTAGAAATTCACTTTGTCTCCTTTTAAGAAAAAAAACAAAATTTTAAAAACCTCCAACAGCCCCACAGGCCCGAAATTCACTTTTTACCAAAAACCTTTGCGGCCCCAAAATTGAAATTGTGCTATTTGGAAAATGTGCAAAATTTCCAAGGTTTCCCCAATGGCTCGCTTCCCGTAGCTAACAAATGCCTGACATGTGGCTTCTCTGGGTTTCGATGGAGGTGCGGCTTACTTTTATACTTTATACCTTTTCAAAATAAAAGCCCAAAATTCAAACTACCTCCGGCGACCCACCTTCCTACTTTGACTTGAAACATGGCCACGTGTCCCTTTGTGGGCCTTAGGCATTTTTTCTTCATTTGGTGCAAAGATCCTCTACGTGCTCGCGGGCCCATAATTATAAATTTCACCCTTTGCGAAAAGTTGTAAAATTTCTAAAATGCCTAATGAGACCGCTTAGCCTGAATTTACACTTGGGAAAAATTTCCTCCGTGGCCCCGCATATTCACTTAGCAAAAGAAATCATCCCCGGGATCGCGGACCCGTAATTGTATCTTGTTCCTTTTGGGAAAATTACAAAATTCCAACATATATCCCACCACTCCATCGGTCCATATTTTCCCATTGGCGAAAATTCTTCCCTGGCCCATCGGCCCGCATTTGGCAAAAAATCCTTCCAAGGCCCGTTAGCCCGTAACTTGCAAAATATGAAGAGTTAGAAGGACTTCTTTACATTTTTGGAAAGGGGAAGAAATTTCCTATCTAATGAAGATGTTTTCAAGAAACCTTAAGTGCTTAAAATATCTAAAAATTAGATTGAAGCACTAAAGGAGGAAAAGGGAGTTAGTTGACTAAAAAATAAGAGTGAGCTTATTTTAGACAACAATTTGGCGACTCATAGGGGACATCTGCCTGCTAGGTGGAAAGATCAGTTTCTTGTAGCAATCCATTGGGCATGGAGTCTACCTAGTAATTTCAAATCTAGTTTGGAACTTCCCTCCAGCTGCATGTACTCTTATCTTTGCAACAAAATCTTAGATTCAAGATTTATGAGAGTAGAAAGTTATCGAAACTTGGAAACTTCTCTTTCATTTGATTTTCGCAAACGTGATACACTAGAGTAATGAAAACATCCAGACTGTGCCAATATGGATACTCTACATATTTAATTTTTTTTTGCCATAAGTCTCTTCCACGAGTGAGATGAATTATATACAAGCATAAACCAGAAGTAATAAAGCACGTGCACCATCACTTAAGAAAATTGAAACCTAAACTATAACAAGACAATGTGCATACGCACTTGGAGAAATTGAAAACCTAGGCTAATATTTACAAGGGTGAGAAATTCTCCTTTTAGTAGCAGTGTTTGAGGTAGATCCCATTGACTAGAATATGTAATTCTTCACCATCTAATGTATACAATTGAAAGGCATTGCTACTTTTACATCTTGTGACCATGTAGGGGCCACTCCAAATGGCATCAAACTTGGAATTCCTTCCTAGTTTTTCCGATCTGCATCCCACTTTAGAACTAAGTCCCCCTCTTGAAAGGTCCTTGTTCTTGCTTTCTTATCAAAGCTCTTCTTGATCAATGCTTGATCTTTCTCCATGATTTGCATTACATGTTCTCTTGCTTCTTCTACTCCCATTAGCTCTGCATACCTAATTTCCATAGGCTCAAACTCAGACAACTGCAGCTGCTTCATGAGTTCCAATGTGGGAAGCTCTAATGATATAGGAAACACTGCCTCTTTCCCATAGACCATCTTGTAGGGAGAATTACCTGTAGATCTCTTGGGTGTGATCCTATCAGCCCATAGAGCTGATTTGAGCTTTGTGTGCCAAGTTATTTGATTTTCATCAAGATTCCTTCTAATAATTCTTAGTAGGTTCTTTTTTGTGGACTTTTCTTGGCCATTACCTTGAGGGTAATAGTTTGATGAAGTGCTGAGGTATACACCATTCTTGACATCCCATTCAGTGATCCTTGTACCAAGGAATGCCAATGCATTATCTGATATGATAGTGGCAGGGACTCCAAACCTAGTGACTATCCCTTCATAGAAATCCAAGATATTGGATTCATTTTCCTCCTTAAGTGCCACTACTTCAGTCCACTTGGTGAAATAGTTTGTTGCTGTAAGTATCCACTTGTGGCCTTGACTTGAATTTGGGTTAATCACTCCAATGAAGTCTAATCCCCATTGCATGAATGGTTGGTTAACTGAGATTGGATGCAATGGAAGTGCTGCTAACCTTTCCTTTCCTATGAAGAAATCACATTTTTGCACTTCTTGATCCATGAGTAACAATCACTAAACACCGTAGGCCAATAGTAACCATCCTTCATGATTTTGAGAGCTGTTACTTGAGGAGAAAAGTGGCCTCCTACTTCTCCATCATGGAACTCATGCAACACCCTCTCAATTTGGTCTGTCCCAATGCATCTTAATAGAACACCATTGATGTCCTTCTTGAACAAGACACCACCAATAAGCACATATGGGATGGCTTGTAATATGAAGTATCTCCTATTTGCTTTGTTCCATTTTGGAGGGCACAACCCTATTTGGAGGTAATGCACCAAGGCTTGAGTCCAAAATGGAATGGTTGCATTGTAAGATGATTGCTATTGATCATTCTGCGATATCGGGATAGCCTCTTCTTCTCCTTTTGAATCATCATGTGGTTTAGAAGCGAGCTTCTCACACAAACCTTTTCCATGAACCAACTTGGTCACTTTTATTTCAATGTCATATTCCATTACATGGGTGATCCAACCTACTCTCTTCTCATTCAAGTCCTTGTTTAGGAGAAATTCCTTGACACCAACATGAGACACTAACAGTTGGATCTTGTTGTTCGAGACCAAGTGTCTAAACTTCTTCAAAATCCTAATGACAGCAAGGACATGATTTTCAATAAAAGAATACCTTACTTCATAATCTTCTAGGATATAACTAAAGAATTCTATGGGTTGTTCTGATCCGTCCCTATTCAGCTGTACTAAGATAACTAAGATTGTGTCTGATCCTCCAAAAGATTATAGCATGAAGTCCTTTGAGAAGTCTGGGTTGATAAGAGTTGAAGCCTATGATATTGCATGCTTGATGGCCTCAAAACTCTCTTTTCCTTCTGCTATCCATTTGAATGCAAGAATCTTCTTCAACATCATTGTCAAAGGCTTCACAAGAGTGGCAAAATTAGGCACAAATCTATGAACAAATTTTATTCTTCCCAAGAAGCTTTGGAGATATTTCTTGTGTTGTGGCAATGGAAGTGTTTGGATGGCTTCAAATCTTTTAGGATCAATTGTTAACCCTTCTCTTGAGACAATGTGGCCCAAAAATTTTCCCTCATGTGCCAAGAATACACACTTCTTTGGATTCAATGACACCCCAAACCTTCTACATCTTTGGAATACTTTCCTGAGGTGAAAGATATGGTCTTCTGCATTCTTTGAGAAGACAGTGATATCATCTAGATATACCAGCACTATCTTGTTGATTAAGCCTTTGAATTCCATATCCATAGCTTGCTAAAATGTTGCTCCGGCATTTGACAGTCCAAATGACATCTTCTTATAAGCATATGTACCCCATTTGGTGGTGAAGGTTTTCTTGAATTGATCTTCTTCTTTCACCATTATCTAGTTATAGCCTGAGTATCCATCTAACAATGAAAAAATTTTAGAGCCAGCTACAACCTGTAAGATTTTTTCCATTGAAGGAAGTGGATAGTGATCCTTGAGTGATGCTCTATTTAGATCATAGAAGTCTACACACAATCTGATTTCTCCATTTCTTTTCCTCATAGGAACCAAGTTTGCAACCCAACTTGAATGCTTGATAGGGAAGATGATGTTGGCCTCAATTATCTTGTTCAACTCCTTTCTCATGAGAGGTTCAATGTGAGGGTTTACTGGCCTTTTTTTGGTTTGAAAGGCTTGGATTCAGGTTTTAATTCAATTGTATGCTTAGCCAATCTTGGGTTGAAACCTCTTAAATCCTTATAAGTCCATGCAAAGACATCTGGGAATTCTTGACAAAGTTGAACAAATTCAACTTTCTCTTGTGGAGTACTTACTTTCCCAATTTGTAATGTCTTGCCTTCATCTACTGAAATGGGCTCTGAATCTTCACCCTTTACTTGAATGTTTTCCTTTTCCTTCTAGAACTAATCATTTGGGTTGAAGATTGACTCCAAGGTCACAAGACCTTTTGGTAATTTGTTGGTTCTTAGCTACACCACTTGGTCGCCATACTATTGTTCCAATTTGTCTTGGTTTCTGGTGGAGAACTCAGCTTCTTCTTGTAGAAAATTGACAATTTTTTGATCATTCTCGAAGACTTTCCAACTTGTGTTATTATCTGGGACAACTAGCCTCACAACCACCTTGATATGAGGCTAAGATTTATCACTTTTGATACTTTCTATAACATCAAATTCTGCCCCAATTTTTTTCAAGTCTGCATTTTCGCTTCATTCTTCTTTCTTGGAATGGAATTGATGCTAAAAGCTTCAAAATCTTCAATGAGATCCCATACCCTATTTTTGTAGTTCTTCAATAGATCATTCTTTGCAGCATGTTTTCCTCTGACTTGGTTCACAATCAGCTCACTATCACCAAATATTTGTAGATTCTTAATGCCTCTCCTTCTGGCCCAATGAAGTCCATGAATCAAAGCCTCATACTCAGCTATGTTGTTTGAGCAAGAAAACTGGAAGTGAAAAGTTGAGTAATATCTTATGCCTTGAGGTGAAACAAGCTCGGTTCCTTCTCTTACACCTTGCCTACTTCTTGAGCCATCAAATAATAACTATCATACCTCATTATCATCCTTGTGGTCTGGCTTGGTGATGCTAGGGAGAGGATGATTCTTTTCATGCAAGCAATAGACTCCTAATTCAGATTCTTCCATTTCTTTGTAAGGGTCAAAAGCATGTATTTTATTTTCCCATTCATCAAGAGTCAAGTTCGGTATGCATTCAACTTTGGTATCTAGTTCATAAGTGCTTGGAAGATCCTCTTGATCAAAGGTTGAACAATTTGCATTGATTGGAATTGATGTATGAGGCACAATATGAAAGTTTGCAATAGTCTCAAATCTGATTATAGCCTTATCTCCATACCTTGTTCTGAATAACATGTGTGACCAATCAACAGAAAAATAACCTCTAATTTTAGCAGTGAAGTCTCTTGACAAACACAATGCAAAGAGTGGTGGTAACTCTATGACTGATACATCTTGCAAGACGGTCACATTGGGACATGTATGTAATGTGAGGATGAAATATTTTATCACTCTAACTGTTGTTACTATTGTCCCATCCAATTGTACCACACCTTTGGAAATGAATTCATATTGAAGACCCAGTTGATCAGCTATTTTTTTGGCATTACAGAGCTACTTTCTCCAAGAATCAATCATGCAATTATGCACCAATTTATCTCCAATGATCAATGAGATATAGAATGGTGGGGGCTTCAAATTTTTACCTTGTTTTCCTCCATGATTTCCTTCAGGATGAGATGCATTGGTAAGAACTTTCTCTTGCTGATTGGGTGACTGATTTGATGTTGACCAATTTTCCATAGTAGCTTGCAATAGGTCTCTTTGTCTTGGGATAGCCAATGACTCCCACATTGAGATGTTTACATTTGTCCTCTTCATCTGCTCAATGATGTTGAATGGAGATGAACTATCTTTCTGCTTCCCTTTGCCTTGCATATTCTTCTCTTGCACATGGGTTGTTACAACTGGCACTTGAGTTAGTCTAAGGGGTGGCTTGGGCTAACCTTACACATTGGGAGCTACACTTTGATTGCCAATACCTTGTGGAGTAATAGAGGGTTGTGGATCACTTAAATTTGATGATTTTCCTTCTCCAATATTCCTTTTCTTGGACCGTGTATAGGCTCCTATACTTGGAGAAGGGGTTTGATTTATACCACAAAAATATTCTTAGCCTGCCAATTGACAAGTCTTGTCTCATTTAGAGGTTTCTCTTATTGAGATTCTCCCTACTGCTAGTTTCCTTCTTGACTTGTCTCTTGTTCCACACCAGTTGTTGTGACCATAAGGTCTTGAGTTAAAGCACCATTGAAACACACTAACTAGTTATGATTTTGAATGCATCGAAACAACAATCATATTCTGAGCCATACTATTTTGCACTCGTACTAAGGATCTCGATGTGGATTCAACATTAGGATTGTAAGGATGGAATGGTCTATTAGCAAGAGGCTTGACCTGGTTTTGATTTGTATCTTGAATGGGTGGCCTGTTAGGCTGATATGGTGGTCTATTGGGTTGAGTTTGAGGTTGATATGGAGGTCTAAAATTTTGAGCTTGCTTTGCCTCTTAAGTGTCACCAACTCATTACCCAAATTTTGCAGTTTCTTCATGACTTCTTAGAGCTCATTTGAGGCACTGGAAGATGAAGTAGAAGCTTCAGTTGAATTTTGATTTCTTGGAGTAGGAATGGGAGCTAATGTAGGTTTTGACTAGTACTTAGACTTCCTAATTCTAGATATAGAGGCATAGGTGGCCTAGGTGCAAGCTTACTAGCCTGAATTAAACAATTTTCAGCTCTAATGGAAATGTTATAGGTTATAGGTAAGGTTACACCTCCCATGGATTGAATCAATATAGAAATATCAGAATTTAAAGCTTTAAGAAAGTATAGGAAAGCACCTTGATCTATTGGTCTCACGGCCAATGGAATCCTATCCCATGTCCTCTGGAATCTGAAGTTGAAATCTATCAACTGTTCATTAGGATCCTCTTAATGGTTGTCAATTGTTCCAATAGAGATAGGTTATCCCCCTTTTCTCCAAATTGATTGTGAAGAGCTGTGCACAGATGGTCCCAATTTTGGATAGAGCCTGCTGTTAGACTTCTGAACCATTACAAAGATTTTCCCTTAAATGAAGAGGCTAACAATTTGACTACAATGTCCATCTCAATGATTTCATGAATTACATAGACATTTGCAATGTCTTGAATATGATCAATTGGAGTTGTTTGGTTTTCTCTAGTGAAATATGGGATATTATTCAACGCTACAACATTGAGAGAAAGTGAGCTGCTGCCAATGAAATTGACATAGGGATTGGGTTGTGCCATTATGATTGGCCTAAGAACCCTTGTTGATTGAATAAAAGGCCTACAGGTGGAGGTTTTCAAAAGTTCTATTTGGTGGATACGAGAGAGACCTTTGATCTCTTCTTTCTCTCCTTACTATGTCTAGGGAAAAGTGTAGATAGACAAACAATCCTTCTTCTCTAGTTCTTGATCTAGTTTGAATTCTTCTCATGAATCTACCAAGCCTGGGCTGCTAAAACCAGTGGACTCTACCTCTTTTGGAGTCACCAGATGTGTAATTTCAAAGCTCCTTACAAGATAAAAACTTACAACAAGTGCACATCAATCTTGCTACAATAAAAATGGAGACCTCTTGGTCCCACAGGCATGCCAAAACTATTAGTGTAGAATCATAGCACCCCTAAATTTTCAAAACTCGATGGGTTGAGACTCTCAGTGTGATTTCATAACATGGAGCATCTCTAAAAGTTTGGGACTTTGAAATGGAGAGAGCTCTCCGGATGAAGGTGGTTCCTATTCCTCTATTTAGGTGCACACATAAAATTGTAGAGGATCTACTCTAAAACCTACTCTAACTTTCCAAGGAGACAGGGTTAAGGGAATACAAGAAATAAAACCTAATCTATCAGAGGTGATGCACCAAAGGAATGATGAACACTTGCTTTGCAATAAACACAAACCATAAAAAATGTAATACAATCACCATGTACGGATAACCAAACTGCAATGAAAGATTAAAAGAAAACAATGAACACATGAGATGGTTGAGAATCATCCATTGACATATATTATTTCTCCAAAGTTGATACACCGCACTACAAAGAGCCAACAGGAAAAACCTTGCATTACAATTTGAATGAAATGTTTGGAAAACTCCACAAATTCACTCGTAGACAAGGGAAGAAGGGAGGGTGCAAAACAAAAATGTCCAACCCTTTACAATGAGCCCAAATCTTACTTTTATACATTGAAATGAAGAGAGGAGAAGAAAAGGATGAGGGAAATTTGATTTGGAAACTCAACCAGCAGCCATCAATGCCTCGTAAGTCCACCCGCAATCTGTCAAGTCTAGCTCTCCATATCTATTTGGCATGTTGAAGAAGGAATAATGGCAGATGAAATTCAAATCTGATCTAGTTGTTGAAGCAATCTGATCGTACATTAATGGTAGGAAAGACACTTTCCTAGTTTCACCCACCTACCCTTATAAAAATTAATTTTTAGGCTTCCATGGCGTAGAGGAGGTCAAGATCTTTCCAATGGTACCAAATTTGTTGAATTTCAAGAACTGGATCGAAAGATATGCCCATTTGAATGTTTGAATCGAATCTATACAAAAATGGCAAAAAACCAGTTTTGCAAAAATGGATCCGTGGGCCTGAAATTCACTTTTTGCACATTTGACGAAAAAATATAAAATTATAAAAACCTCCCATAGCCCCGTACGCCCGAAATTCACTTTTTCCCAAAAGCCTCCGTGGGCCCAAAATTGAAATTACGCTTTTTACAAAATTTCCAAGGTTTCCCAGAGATGGCCTACTTCCCCCGTTTCCGATAGGCCTAACACGTGGCTTCTCTGGGCATCAGAGGAGGTGCAACTTACTTTTATATCTTATGCATTTTCAAAACAAAAGCCCCAAATTAAACCTCCTCCGTGACCCGCCTTCTCGCTTTGACTTGAAACATGGTTAGGTGTCCCTTTGCAGGCCTTAGCCATTTTTTCTTCATTTGGCGCAAAAATCCTTTGTGGGCTGGCGGGCCCGTAATTGTAAATCACACCCTTTCCCTTTTGTGAAAAGTTGCAAAATTTCCAAAATGCCCTAGAGACTCGCCGGCCTGAACTTACACTTGGGTAAAAATTTCTCCGTGGTCCCGCATATTTACTTAGCAAAATAAATCACCCCGGGCTTGCGGACCCACAATTATAACTTGTTCCTTTTACGAAAAGTACAAAATGCCAACATATATCTGTCACTCCGGTCCACATTTTCCCATTGGCGAAAAGTCTTCCCCAAGCCCGCTAACCCACATTTGGCAAAAAAACCTTCCAAGGCCTATTGGCCCATAACTTGAAAAATATGAAGAGTTAGAAGGACTTCTTTACATTTTGGAAAGGGGAAGAAATTTCCTATCTCGATGTAGATGTTTTGAGGAACCTTAAGTGCTTGAAATATCCGAAAAATCAAATTGAAGCACTAAGGGAGGAAAATGGAGTTAGTTGAATAAAAAATAAGAGTGAGCTTATTTTAGACAATAGTATGATCATTCATGTTCCTATGATCCCATCTCCTCGTGCCATCCATCCATGTCTAAAAATTCAAGTAGGGTAAATTTTGTTTGGAAGACAAATATCAAGAACCATGTTTTTAACTCCCAAATTATAGAAATGTCACCTCTACGAGGATAGTTTTCACATAACTTAATCCCCTTTATTTCTCTATGGTATATTCCTTTGTGCCTATAACTCCTCTTCATTCTCCTTAATGTTTTATTTCTCATTCTACAAGTACTAACCTTCATGTTAAGTGCAATCTCAACCATGAAAATGTGTTGTCTTATCCATGGCCCTTTGAACAATCAAATCAAGGTCACTAAAAAGAATGTAATGTGGTTGAGGTTGAGAAAAGAGATCACATATCTTTCATTAATAATCTCAACTAAAATTAGTACTCCACTCCCGATAAGGATGGAGGATTTTCAAGGATATCCATCAATTCCATGGAAATGACCATGCCCCATCCCAACTAGGGAATACCAGATCATTATCGGGATCTTGAAAGGAATGATAAGAAGATTTTTCCAAGCCACAATCTCAGATGATAATAGCACACCACATTAGATTTGTAAAATAGAAGAGCTAAAATACCATATATGGAAATCCATCATAATCCATAATGCTCAATACATTACAATACAATGACTTGAATTATTCAATAAGAAAGATGTACATATAGGAGGAGGGAAGTGCAACTACTACCTAAATTAGTGGTGAAGAACTCCCACTAATTGATATTGGTAGTTAAGTTAACTCCAAAAGACTAGTAAGCTAACTCCACATAACTAAGAAGCTAACTCAACACAACTAGTAAGCTAACTCCACACAACTAGTACACCTAAGCAAGCTAACCCAACAAGTGTAGGGCTAACAAAAGTGTAAGAATTATCCTGATAAATAAATAAAAGGATAAATAATAACCTACACTATCACCCTCCCGTAAGCATAGCTTAGGTGGGTGGAAAAGAAGGTGGGTCCTAACAACAAGGCCTGATGAGGTACCCATGTACAATAACTGGGAAAAATGGACACCACAAGGTACCCAAAACCAGTAATAACAAAGTAGAGAGAAAAATCCCACTACAAGATATCCTCGAGAAGATCGAATCCAAAAAAATCGTACACAATGTTGAAGAAGTGTGGTGCACACTATGTTCTAAATCCACTACTTAATCATATAACTCGAAAACAATCGACACTTTGGGCTTCACCTGAATAGCTCCATGTAGGGAGACTATTAATGGAGTGATGTTGAAGATGTAAGAAAAAAACCAAACATAATTTTGATCAATCACACAAATAGGTGTGTCACGAATCAAGAACAACCAAGGCAACAAGACACGAACACGAGATCCAAATAAATAGGAGTGCCACGATCCAAGAAAATCCAAGGTAACAAGGCAAGTACATGAAACCCGAAGAAGCAATATTAATGCCACACCCTCCCATACTGCTGAATGGGTAGAGTAACACCACAGATCTGTATGAGTTGCCTAAAATCAACTACTTGAACACTGACAAAATAACACTAGGCTTCACCAGAATAGCTCCCCGCAAGAGAGACTGTCAACATGCCAAAAGTGTCAAAAATACAAATCCAAAATATCTCAACAAAAAAGAGAGATATAAATGCATACACCCATAGATATAAGAATGCAATACCCAAAATTTGAGGACGTCAAGCTCAACCAAAAATGCATCCACAAGTGATCACAACACCCTCCCGAATTTGGCACTTTATAATTGAGTGCATGTAAATATTACAATGAGTAAAAGTACCTTTTATATTTGAAATATGTGTATAAAAATGTCACCAATGCGTAGATCTCGAGAAAATAATGTTGGTACGAAACGCAGCACCCCTGGGACTCTGCAACACGATGGGTTGAGAATCTCAGTGCGATTGCACAACATGGAGCTTTTCCCAAGTGTGGGACCTTGTGAAATCGGAAAAGCTCTCCGGATGAAGGCCGACTCCTATTCCTCTGTTCAGATGCACGAATAAAACGCAGAGGGCTTACCAAAAACCTAATCTATCTTGCCAAGGAGACAAGGTAGAGAATGCATAAAAATAAAACCTAAGCTACGGAGGTGATGCACCGAGGAATGAAGAACATATGTTTTGCCAATAAACACAAACCATAGAAATGCAATGCAATATCATGCACGGATAAACATATTCACAATGAAAGATCAGGAGGATGCAAAATGAAACACATAGAGGGTTGAGAAACATCCATGAGTCATGCATTTATTTGCTTTGAAGGTTTGATACAATACACTGCAAAAATGCCAATAGGAAACGGTTGCATTACAGTTTCAAATGGGAGGTTTGAACTCCACAACTCCACCTGCCAAAAGAAGAAGGGAGGGGCCAAAACAAGAATGTCCAACCATTTTTTAGAGCCTCTCCCGGCCATTTATACAAGAAAAATGAGGGAGAAGAGAATAATTGGAACTCCTCAACTACCTCCAAGACTGCACCTAACTCCTCATCATGGCGGTAGGTGAGATCCCCAACAACTCAAAACATGGCGAACTGTATTTTTGAATTTTTAAGAACTTTTTCTCACCTAATTAAATATATCCAAATAGTTGTTGTGTAGAGGACGCGAGAGCTTTCCGAAAAGTCCAACCTTGTGTGAATCCGAACTCCTTGTGAAAAGTTATGGTGATCTGAATATTTCCCGCGTCAGGGTCTGTTTCCGATCAGTTCGGGTTTCTCCTTCACATCTCGCATCGGGTTTGGAGGATGCCTCGACATGTTGCTTCATGTCTGCGTTCTCCGAAACCTTCTTCGCGCGATTTTCGAGCTTTCCTTTGTTTCGGGGGTGGAAGATGAACTGCATGCGCATCGGGTTCGGAGGGTTGTTCGACATGTTTTCGCCCCGTGCTTCCCCGCCGTGTTTTCCCAACTCCGAGACCCGATTTCTTTTGTGTCGGGTTTTGAAGACCCCCCGACATGTTTTCCTTGATGTCGGGTTTTAGAGACCCCCTCCATGTTCCTGCGCCATGTTTCTCCACCTCCGAAACCCACTTTCCCTTGGTGTCGGGTTTTATATTTACCCGGGGGTAAATATATACAACAATTTGGTGACTCACGGGGTTACCTGCCTGCTAGGTAGAAGATCAATGGCCTTTTAGCGATCCATTGGGCATGGAGTCATAAGCAATAACCTGAAACCGACCTGCTACCGCAACTCCTTCTCCGAGAGCACGCTGAACTGTAGAAAACCAACCCAGGAGCAACAAAACCTGTGCCAAAGCACTTAGGGAAACTGAAACCTAACTACAACAAGACAATGTGCATACACACTTAGAGGAATTGAAACCTAATCTAATATTTACAAGGGTAAAACTTTTTCTTTTCAGTAGCAATGTTTAAGATAGATTCCGTTGACCGGAATCGGGAGTTCTTCTCCATCCAATGTAGACAATTGGAAGGCATTGCTATTCTTACATCCATGACCATATAGGGGCCACTCCAAATGGCATCAAACTTAGAATGCCTTCCCGGTTTTTCCCGATTTGCATCCCATTTCAGAACTAGGTCCCCTTCCTGGAAGGTCCTTGCTCTTGCTTTCTTATCAAACCATCTTTTCACCAAGGCCTGATCTTTCTCAATTGTTTGAACTGCATGTTGTCTAATTTTTGCCAATTCCATCAACTTTGCATACCTAGCCTCCATTGGTTCGAACTCAGCCAACTCCAACTGCTTCATGAACTCCAATGCAGGTAGTTCTAATGATATAGGCAATACTGCCTCTTTTCCATAGACCAACTTGTAAGGGGAATTACCTGTAGACCTCTTTGGTGTTATTCTATCAGCCCATAATGCTGATTTTAGCTTGGTATGCCATGTTCTTTGATTTTCATCTAGAGTCCTCCTGATGATTCTTAGCAAATTTTTGTTCGTGGACTCTTCCCGTCCATTACACTGTGGGTAATAATTGGAAGAGGTGCTCAAGATAGATTCCATTCTTAACAACCCATTCTATAATCTTGGAACCTATAAATGCCAATGCATTTATCGATATGATAGTGGCGGCACACCGAACTGGCCACTATTCCTTCATAAAATTCTAGTATATTAGACTCGTTTGCCTCTTTGAGCGCTACTGCTTCAGTCCACTTGGTGAAGTAGTCCGTTGCCGTGAGAATCCACTTGTGGCCTTGGCTTGAGTTTGGGTTGATGACCCCGATGAAATCCAATCCCCATTGCAGAAATGGTTGGTCAACCAAGATTGGGTGCAATGGAAGCGTTATAGTTTTTCTTTGCCTGTGAAGAGTGCACATTTCTTACACTTTCTTATCCATGTATAACAGTCACTGAACACTGTGGGCCAATAATACCCTGCCTTCATTATCTTGAGAGCTGTTACTCGTGGGGCAAAATGTCCTCCAGAATCTCCATCATGAAAATCTCGTAACACCCTCTCAATTTGACCTGTCCCAATGCACCTCAATAGAACTCCATTGATGTCTTTCTGAACAAAACACCATCAACAAGCACATATGGAATGGCTTGTAATCTGAAGTATCTCCTCTTTGCTTTTCTCATTCTAGAGGGCATAGTCATGTCTCGTAGGAAGTGTACCATATTCGAGTCCAACAAGGAGTAGGCACATCATCATTTCTGTTCTTGCTCCACCATCCTGTAGTACCAAGGTAGTCTCTTTTTCATCACCTGTTTCAACTTGTTGACTTAAGGCTAGTTGTTCACATAGTCCCTTCCCACGTACTAGTTTTGTGACCTTGATCTCGATGTCATATTCCATGACACGAGTGATCCATCCTGCACGTTTCTCATTCAAATCCTTGTTTAGAAGGAAGTCCTTGACTCCCGCATGAGAGACCAATAATTGGATCTTATTGTTTGAGACCAGGTGCTTGAATTTCTTTAAGCTCTGACTTTGCAGGACATGCTTTTCAATGAAAGAGTACCTAGTTTCATATTCCTCCAAGCCTTGACTGAAGAAAGCAACTGGTTGTTCTAATCCTCCTTTGTTTTGTTGGACCAGGATTGCAAATCATTTCCCCACCACTAAAGGCATATAGCACGAAGTCCTTGGAGAAGTCTGGATTGACGAGAGTTGGGGCTTGAGATATAGCCTCTTTTATTGCCTTAAAACTTGCCTTGCCTTCAGATGTCCACTTAAATGCCATGCTCTTCTTCAACATCAGTGTTATTGGCTTTACGAGAGCTGCAAAGTTTGGAACAAACCTGCGGAAAAAATTGATCCTTCCTAAGAAGCTTTAAAGAGCCTTCTTGTGACTTGGCAATGGAAATGCTTGAATTGCTTCAACTCTTTCTGGGTCAATCGTCAACCCTTCCTTCGAAACAATATGGCCTAGAAGTTTTCCCTCGTGAGCCAAAAATATGCATTTTTTGGGATTCAAAGATACCCCAAATCTTCTACACCTCTGAAACACCTGCCTTAGATGAAAGAGGTGATCCACTGCATTTTTTGAGAATACAGTGATGTCGTCAAGATATATCAAAACTATTTTATTGATCAACCCCTTAAATGCCATATCCATTTCCCTTTGGAAGGTGGCCCCAACATTTGATAGCCCAAATGGCATCTTCTTGTAGGCATAGGTCCCCCATTTGGTGGTGAAAGCCGTCTTGAATTGGTCATCTTCTTTCACCATCACCTGATTATACCCTGAGTAGCCATCTAGGAGAGAGAATCTCTCTGAACCGGATACTACTTGCAATATTTGTTCCATTGAAGGGAGCGGGTAATGGTCTTTGAGAGATGCCCTATTGAGGTCTCGAAAGTCCACACATAACCTGATTTCTCCGCTCTTCTTCCTGACCGGAACCAAGTTTGCAACCCAGCTTGAGTGCTTGATTGGGAATATAATGCTTGCCTCTATTAGCTTGTTAAGCTCTTTCTTCATTAGAGGCTCAATGTGAGGGTTGACTGGTCTCTGCTTCTACCTGATGGGCTTAGCATCTGGATCCAATTCTATGGTATGTTGTGCCAAATTTGGATCAAATCCTCTTAAGTCTTCATAGCTCCAAGCGAAGACATCTGGAAATTCTTGGCAAAGCTGTGTGAAATCTGATTTCTCCTGCTTTCAGTGGCCACTTTACCAATTTGAAGTATTTTGCCTTCCCAACTGAATTGGCCCGAATCTTCTCTCTTGACTGTATGTTAGCCTTTTCCTTATGAAACTCGGTCGTTATGGTTGAAGATAGACTCCAGCATTACTAAACCCTTAGGAAGCTTGTTTGTCCACAATCGCACTACTTGATCCCCATCTCTTGCTGCTCTAATCTGTCCTGATTCCTAGCTGAGAATTCAGCCTCTTCTTGTAAGAAATTGACGATCTGTTGATCATTCTCAAACACCTGCCAGCTTGTGTTATTATCTGGAACTGCTGGCCTCACAACCACATGAATATGTGGCTGCGTTTTTTCTCTTCTGATGTTGTCAACCACATCAAACGTTGCTCCAACTGCTGCAAGCCTATCTGCGGCTTCATTTTTCTTCCTGGGTATGGACACAATGTTGAAAGCTTTGAAATCCTCAATGAGGTCCCATACCCTATTCTTGTAGCTCTTTAGCAGGTCATTCTTTGTAGCATGTTGTCCCCTAACTTGGTTGACGATTAGCTCGCTATCTCCAAACACCTGCAAGTTCTTTATGCCCCTTTTCCTGGCCCAATGAAGTCCATGAATTAATGCCTCGTATTCAGCTGTGTTGTTTGAACAAGAAAACTGGAAACGAAAAGCTGAATAATACTTGATGTCTTGTGGTGAAATCAACACTGCACCACCTCCAGCACCTTGTCTGCTTCTCGAACCATCGAAGAATAATTTCCAAACTTTGTCTTCATCTTTTTGTTCAGGCTGAATGATGTCGGGAATGGGTGAATTTTCTTCGTGTATACAATACACGCCCAATTCAGATTCTTCAATTTCCTTATATGGGTCAAATTCATGACTCTTGTTTGCCCATTCATCCAAAGTCAAATCAGAATTCCCTCGACCTTAGTACTTGCTTCTAGATCACTTGAACACTCCTCCGATCAAAAGTTGAGCAATTTTTATTGATAGGACTTGGTACATGAGGCTCAATATGGAAATGGGCAATCGGTTCTCGACTTGATTGTTGCTTTGGCCCCATACCTTGTCCCGAAAATCATGTGTGACCAATTTGCAGATAAATATCCACCGATTTTGCGGTGAAGTCTCTTGATGACAGCACAACGCAAAGAGTGGCGGAAGGTCAATTACAAACACATCTTACAGAACTGTAACATTAGGACATGAATGTAGTGTTAGGCTTAACCCTTGATGACCCCAACTGTTCCCACTGCCGTTCCATCTAGTTGCACTACTCCTTTCAAAGACTTGGCTCGTACTCGAGACCCAGTTGATCCGCTTATTTTCTTCATCACCTTGAACTACTTGCTTCGAATCTATCATGCAGTTGTGTACCAAGTGGTTTCCAACAATCAATGAAACATAGAATGGTGGAGGCTTCAAATTTTTCCTTGTCTGGCCCCCATCATGTTGCACTGCATTAGTGAGAACTTTCTCATGTCCCTGGTTTGATACATTTGTGGCAGACCAATTAGCCATTGCAGCTTGCAATAAATCTCGTTGCCCGGGATCGCAAGTGATTCCCACATGGAAATGTTCACATGTGTCTTCTTCATTTGATCGATGATGTTGAAAGGGGATGAATTGTCCTTTTGCTGTCCCTTACTTGGTGTAAACTTTTCTGGAGCTTGAGCAGGTGCGTGTGTTGCTACAACAGGTACCTTAGGCTGATTTTGCACATTTGGAGTTGTGTTTGGTCTGCCGGACCCCTGTTGTGTAAGAGTGGGTTGAGAAACAACTGGATTAGATGGTTGTCCCTCTACTATGCTTCTCTTCTTTGACCGTGTGTTGGTAGCCACGCCTTGAAAAGGCTGTTGGTTAACTCCACAGAAGTCTTCCGTCTGCCAATTGGCCAATGTGGTTTCCGCCGGAGGTCCTTCTTGTTGCGTTCTTGCTTGTTGATTCTCTTCTGGCTTGGTCTTGAGGAACACCAATGGTTTGCACCATCGGGGCTTGATTGATTGCACCATTGAAACATGCTAACTTGATTGTGAGGTAGATTGCAAGGGTAACACAGTCGTATTCTGTGCCATGTTATTTTGCACTTTGGAACCAAGGCTCTTGAGGACGTCGTTGTATTTGGATCATACGGCCGAAATGGCACTTTGCGCAGCTTTGAGGCTGTCCTTGGTTTTGGTTTTGATTCGTAGCTTTCGAGTGGTGGTGGTCTATTCTATTGGTATGAGGGCCTAGCCTAGCATCTTGCGCGCTTGAGGCGATACGGTCTAGCACTTTGAGCTTGCTGTCTTTTGATAGTCACAAGCTCATTTCCAAGGTTCTGCAGTTGTTTCATGACCTCCTGCAATTCCTTTGAAGTATTTGAAGATGTGGATGCCTCATTATTGCTTTGATTTCTAGGAGTTGGAATGGGATTCAACTCTGGTGCTTGACTGGTTATAGGATTTCCCATATCCGGATAGAGAGGCATTGGTGGCCTTGGTGCAAGCTTGCCAGCTTGGATCAAACAATTCTCTGCTCTGATTGCTGTGTCATAGGCCCCTGGCAGTGTTGTCCCTCCCATTGATTGGATCATCATGGCTATGTCTGAATTTATAGCCTTTAAGAAATAAAGGAATGCTCCTTCGGCGGTTGGCCTAACAGCTATTGGAATCCTGTCCCATGTCCGTTGGAATCTGAAGTTGAAATCTGTCATTTGCTCATTAGGAGCCCTCTTGATTGTTGTCAGTTATTCCAATAAAGATAGATTGTCCGCCCTCTCCCCGAATTGGTTGCAAAGAGCTGAACAAAGTTGGTTCCAATTCGTAATAGACCCTGCTGTAAGGCTCCTAAACCATTGTAAGGCCTTGCCTTTGAAAGATGAAGCCAATAACTTGACTGCAACATCCATTTCATTTATTTCGTGGATTGCGCATACATTAGCAATATCCTGGATGTGATCAATAGGAGTAGTATGATTTTCTCCTGTGAAATAGGGTATATTCTTTAGCGCTGCAACTGGAATTTGATTCTGAGCATTTAGGGCAAGTGGACTACTACCCGTGAAATTGACAAAGGGATTCGGTGGTAGATGTGCCATTATGATTGGCCTAAGAACCCTGGTTGATGCGAGAAAAGGCCTACCAGGTGGAGGTGTAGACAAAGTCCTGTTAGGCGGAGATGGTGATCTTTGTGGTCTTCTTCCTCTCCTTCCTCTAACCTGGTGATAGTTGCAAGTGGACAAATAGCCCTTCTTCTCGAGTATTAGACCTGGTTCGAATTCTTCTCATGTGCCTAGGCAACTTGTCTTTGCTATACTCTGAACTCTATCCCTTCGGAGTCGCCAGATGTGTTAGAGAACAAGCCTCTAAAAGGCTGGATTTTGCCAAGTTACACACCAAACTTGACAATATTGAAAATATAATTTAAAATTTGAAGGACCCAGAGGAGACAATCTTCAATCCGGAATTTGGGCCTTGTTGCACAGCTGTGGATCCCCGAAAAGTACAGGTGGAACTCAGGTCATGCGATGCAACTCACAAAACCCAAATTGCTATGTGTCGGAACTTGGAACATGTCCGACATCCCTCAAAACCTGAAATCACTGCTTTGAGAATAGGACCATGCAATGCATCCCCCAAAACCCGAATTGCTGCTTTGATGTTCTCGGACCCCGAAAACCGAAATCACAAAAAACCCAAAATTTTGAAAGTCAAAATATCAAAAAACTAAAGATACCCTTTTGAAGATTACCCTCAGATCTACCAACTGTTGAAATTTTGACCTATTTTGAGCAAGATAAACCCTTGAAAAATGATTTCGGAGTTCAAATTTAGGAGGTGCAAAATCGAAATTTGTAAAAGCGTAATTTTTAGTGCAAATTTCATGAAAACTCCTTCAAATTTTGAAGGAATGACCTCTTGGTCCCACCGGGCATGCCAAAACTGTTGGTACGAAATGAAGCACCCCTAGGACTCTGCAACACGATGGGTTGAGAATCTCAATGCGATTGCACAACATGGAGCTTTTCCCAAGTGTTGGACCTTGCGAAATCAGAAAAGCTCTCGGATGAAGGCGGATCCTATTCCTCTATTCGAGATGCATGAATAAAACGTAGAGGGCTTACCAAAACCTAATCTATCTTGCCAAGGAGACGGGGTAGAGAATGCATAAAAATAAAACCTAAGCTATGGAGGTGATGCACCGAGGAATGAAGAACATATGTTTTGCCAATAAACACAAACCATAGAAATGCAATGCAATATCATGCACGGATAAACATATTCACAGTGAAAGATCAGGAGGATGCAAAATGAAACACATAGAGGGTTGAGAAACATCCATAGTCATGCATTTATTTTCTCCAGAAGGTTTGATACAATACACTGTAAAATGCCAATAGGAAAGGTTACATTACGGTTTCAAATGGGAGGTTTGAACTCCACAACTCCACCTGCAAAAAGAAGAAGGGAGGGGCCAAAACAAGAATGTCCAACCATTTTTTAGAGCCTCTCTCAGCCATTTATACAAGAAAAATGAGGGAGAAGAGAAGAATTCGAACTCCCTCAACTACCTCCAAGACTGCACCTAACTCCTCATCATGGCGGTAGGTGAGATCCCCAACAACTCAAAACATGGCGAACTGTATTTTTGCATTTTTAAGAACTTTTTCTCACCCAATTAAAGATATCTAGTCGTAGTTGCGTAGAGGACGCCGAGAGCTTTCCGAAAAGTCCAACCTTGTGTGAATCCGAGCTCCCTGTGAAAAGTTATGGTGATCTGAATATTTCCTACGTCAGGGTCTGTTTCAGTCGGGTTCGGGTTTCTCCTTCGCATTTGCATCGGGTTTGGAGGATGCCTCGACATGCTGCTTGATGTCTGCATTCTCCCGAAACCCACTTCCGCTAGATTTTTGAGCTTTCCTTTGTTTGGGGGTGGAAGATGAACCTGCATGCGCATCGGGTTCGGAGGGTTGTTCGACATGTTTTCGCCCCGTGCTTCCCGCCGTGTTTTCCCGACTCCGAGACCCGATTTCTTTTGCATCGGGTTTGAAGACCCCCCGACATGGTTTCCTTGATGTCGGGTTTTAGAGACCCCCGACATGTTCTGCGCCATGTTTCTCCACCTCCAAACCCGCTTTCCCTTCTTGTCGGTTTTATATTTACCCAGGGTAAATATATACAACAAATACACAATTTCAAAAACCTTAATCCGAGCTACGAGATCAAAATTTATGAGCTCTACAAGGTTTTGCTATTAAAATAATATTTTAATGCTGATCTTTTAAAAGGTAAATATGACACTCAAATGTCCAAAGGGTAAAAGAGTGCATCCACATGATACATGCTTGCGACCAAAGGATAAAAGCATGCTCCCGAAACCTAAAATGTCCAGAGGGTAAATCATTGCATCTGGAAGGTACATGCTTATATCCAAAAGATAAAAGAATGCACCCAGAGGGTACAAATCTGCGTCCAGTGGATAAAAGACTTCATCCAAAACCAAAATACGCAGAGGGTCAAAGAATGCATCCGGAAGGTACACATTTATATCCAATGGATAAAAGAATGCACCCATAGGGTACATATCTGCATCCAGTAGATAAAAGACTGCATCCAAAACTGAAATACTCAGAGGGTAAAAGAATGCATTCGGAAGGTACATGCTTATATCCAATGGATAAAAGGATGCACCCAGATTTGACTGTCTCAAAACATGGTCGAGTTTACAGTCGATTCTAGGGTTTTGGCACCTTCCAAATCCAATTCTGCACTCCATTTTGCATAAAAATGCATGCTGCAAAAAATTCTAACAAATTCCATATACATGAAAAAAATAAACCCTTGCTTGCAAATAAAAACTTACTTGGATGTCTACGTCATCCGTAGCTCGATACCATGAAAGGAATGATAAGAAGATTGTTCCAAGCCGCGATCTCAGATGATAATAGCACACCACATTAGATTTGCAAAATAAAAGAGCTAAAATACCATATATGAAAATCCATCATAATCCATAATGCTCAATACATTACAATACAATGACTTGAATTATTCAATAAGAAATATGTACATATAGGAGGAGGGAAGTGCAAATACTACCTAAATCAGTGGTGAAGAACTCCCACTAACTAATATTGGTAGTTAAGTTAACTCCAAAAGACTAGTAAGCTAACTCCACATAACTAAGAAGCTAACTCAACACAACTAGTAAGCTAACTCCACACAACTAGTACACCTAAGCAAGCTAACCCAACAAGTGTAGGGCTAAAGAAGTGTAAGAATTATCTTGATAAATAAATAAAAGGATAAATAATAACCTACACTAATAGATCCTCCCTACATGAATGATCGGGATGGGTCTCCCAAAACTCCCAGTAATGAACATGACCTGTCATAAAGAAAAACCCATAAAAAGGTCATTCTTCTTCTATGGATCCTAATATAGTGATAATCAAACTCCTAGATTAGATGGCCTTATCCCAAGCTACCACCACAACTAGCATGATCCAAATGAAAAATCAGATTTTTTAAATGGCATCTCAAAATGTGGTTCCTAACATACCTTATTACACACCTCCCCATTGGTGGATGCACACAAGAATCTTATTCCTCCTCTGCTAGTCTAGAGAAAGATGTTATAAATGGTCCAAAATGATCCTTTAGCTCAATAAATTATGGCCATGGACTTGGGAGAGACTGTCCATACCATATCTTATGATGGAATTGATGTGTAATCATAGCACCCATAAATGTCTGCAACTCGATGGGTTGAGACTCTCAATGTGATTGCATAACATGGAGATTTTTCCGATCATATTTTTCCCAAAGTGTGGGACTTTGTGATCGGGAAAAATCTCGGATGAAGGTTAGTTCTTATTCCTCTATTTAGGTGCACACATACAATTTGCAGAGGATCTACTCTAAAATCTACTCTAACTTGCCAAGGAGACAGGGTTAAGAAGATGCAAGAAAATAAACCTAAAATAACAAAGGTGATGCACCAAAGGAATGTTGAACATTTGCTTTGCCATTAAACAAAAACCATTGAAATGTAACACAACCACCATACAGATAACCAATATTGCAATGAGAGATCAAAGAGGTGCAATGAACACAAGAGAGGGTTGAAAATCATCCACAGACATGTATTATTTCTCCAAAATTTGATACAGTCCATTAGAATGGCTAAGAGGCAAAAACTTGCATTACAGTTTTAAATGGGAGGTTTGAACTCATCAAATTCACTTGTAGACAAGAGAAGAAGGGAGGGTGCAAAAAAATGTCCAACATTTAGAAAAATTCCCCTCCTTACAATATATAGGAAGAATGTGAGAGGAAGGAGAGAGGAGAAATCTGAAATTTGGCTTCAACCACCCCAAAATAGCTTTGAATTCGCTTGCAACAATGATGAGTTCTACTGTAAAACCAATGCCTCCATGTTTTGTTCCCTGATGGGAAAGAAAGGAAGCCCATACCTCATAATTTTGGTAGGTGAGAAGCCTGACACCCTAAAAAATGGCGGATTGTATTTCTTCATTTTCAGAGTCTAAAATGCATGCAACCTCCGAAATCCTGAAATTTGTACTTTTGGAAATTAGGTTTCAGAAGTTGAGCTACTATTCACCTCTAAAAATGGCATAAGAGTTCCAAGAGTTCGAAACCTGAAATTCTGAATGTTCAAAATTTTTGACTTTCAGAATTTAGAATTTCAGACATTGAGTCTTTCTTTTTATGTTTTGGGGCTTGAGAGTTCCAAAATCTTGAAATCCCAAAACCTAAAATCCCGAAATCCTGAAATCCCGTAATCCTTTAACCCGAAATACAAAAATCCCAAAATTTGAAATCCCAAAATCCTGAAACTCGAAATCCTAAAATTTGAAATCTTGAAACCCCGAAACCTAAAATCCCGAAACCCAAAATCCTGAAATCTTGAAATCCCAAAATTCAAAAACTCTTAAATTTCAAAATCAAAATTTCAAAAAGCTAAAAATACTCTTTTAATATTAGCCCCTAATTTATCAATCATTTGGTGAAATTTGGACTTGTTTTTGAGCAAGTTAAGCCCCTTAAAATCGATTTCATAGTTCATCCTAGGAGGTGAAAAGTCTGAAATTATAGAACTTGCAATTTCAATTTCCCAACTTTAAAATGCAATCCTCCATGACTGAAATAACCCCTTTGGCTCCTCTGCGTGTAAGGTCATGTTTTTCTATTTTTCCGAGAGGAAAAATTGGATAAAAATGGTTCTATGGACCCAACCCTCTATCTTAAAACCTTTTGCAATATTTAATAAGGATGGATTCAAACAAAACTTGTGTAACTACTAAGCTTATGACAAATATTTTCATAGGTGAGGCATTACAATGTATAACAAGTTTGTTACCAATTCGATAGTTAATTTGAAATGTTTATTCAAAGCTCTCATCTCTAAGTTTCAGGAATAAGACCTTCTTGATAATACTCTACAAATATTTATAAACCTTAAGAAAGGAACGGATGATCCTACCCAAGATTTTGATGGAATGAGGAAATATGAAGATCTATATGGAATCTGTGCACATCAAGGAGTTGCACTCAACCAAGGAATGAATCAATTCAAAGATCAAAGAAAGAACTCAACCATGAGAAAATGTGCATGCATTAAGGAAAATAGGTCTCCATACTCATAGATCAAGAAAAAGGGGTACATATAAGGGAGTGTTGTGTAACTCCCATGCATATATCATCATACCTCTATGATGGAGAAGAGAAGTTACTTTTTGAAAATGGAATGTAACTCCTATATGACATTCACTTACACATATGATTTTTTTTGTGATGGAATATTTCATAACTCCTATGACACCTATGATATATGATCTCACCTAAGTGAGATGACTCACCTAGTGAGGTGGTAATACACCTAATAAAAATAAAATATGGAAAATACCACTCACACTAACAACCCCCTTCATCGTAACTTAGGATGAGGTAAGGAAAGTCATAAAAACACACAAGTGAAGTACCCACATGTACAATAAATATCTCAATTCTTGAAGGATAATCTAGTGTGAAAAATGTCCACTTACAAGAGATAGAAAAACCCCTAAACAAATATGAAGAATATGGAGAGAAGAAGAAGTCTTATTCATCCTCCCAAGAAGATGAAATTGTCACAATCCACCCTGTAATAAGTGAATAAGAAGAAGAAGATCCTCTAATTAAAAAGTGTTGTTCCAATCAAAGGAAAAATATCCATATGTGAGGTAGAAGTACTGGTACTCCATGAAGGAAATTATGATGAATCGAGGCAACGATGAATAAGGAAGGTGGAATGTCACAAAACTATAAAGAAGAGTTCCGATGTCATATGAGTCGTGAATCGTAGTGCCTGCTCCTAAAAAGTATTTAGTGGACAAAAAGTAGGTGGATTGAGAGATAACTCATCGAGATGTTGTAGGTGATAAGTGGATGGTGAAGGTGGATCCGATCACCATGAAAATCAACTATGCTAGAAGATAATTCATAAAAGCTAGAAGTGGGCTCAGAAATATCATCAATTCCAGGTGAGTTAGATGAAGAATCTGAAGGAGGAACAAAGTGAGAGGAGTAAAGCCGAGTGTGATGATAAACTATACAAACTATAATGATAGTGTCACTACACAACTCTTTGACATAAAAAAATATGGAGTGAAGCCAACCCACATGGCTGTTGAAGGTGAGTGATTTGATAAACTTAAAGGATATTAGTTATAAGTGAAGGGATATTAAGCACAATGTTAAAAGTACCACCACTCCCTTCAATAGACCCTCTCTAGAAAATATGTGTATTGTTTTCACCAATCTATATAGAATACATGTCACATGGCTCTAATGAATCATAATCGATGTTTGATAAGGCGATATGATGAGATCCACTGAATCAATAACTCATCTAGAAGTAGGGGCACAACTGCAACTAAAGTTATTCCCTTTGGTATATCCTTGGTTGATTGTTTTTCTTTTTCTTTCTCTTTCACTTTCCCTTTTCCATTATCTTTTTCCTTAGAACATTCGTGAGTTGATGAAGATGATTTTAGAGACTCGGGAAATCCTATGTTGATATTCTTAAGAAGACTCATGAGGAGGTCAATATTTTTCTTCTAACATTTTTCTTCATCATGCTGACCATTACACTACCCACATTTAATATGTTCTTTAAGAGTTTTGGAATTGAAAGAGTTTGATTTGGTGTTGGATAGGTCATTTTTGTTCTCTTGATCCCTTTTTTTTTTGTATGTTCTCCTTTGAAGCCTTGGGTTTTTCATGACCAACAATGAGAGCATGGGATTCTTTGGATTTTAGAGTACCCATCTAAATCATCTTATCCTATTCCCTAATAAAATAATTGATAAAATCATGAAGAGAGGGCATAGTATATGTTGCACTAAGTTCCCTTTTTCTTGGATGGAAGATAGAGACAAAAACAATAGCTGGGTACAAGTTTTACAAGGATGAAAAGTATTAGTTGTGGGTCCTTTTTTTCTATTCCACAAGCTTCCAATTGCAATTTGAGAGATTTGAATTTGGTGAAGAAGATATAAAGGGTGTAAAAATTCTATGGCTTTGGCTAGTCAACTCATTTCCTAGTTCATGCTATTTCATATCATCATGTTTCCCAAAATATCTAAGTCATCCAAAAATTCCTTGGGCAATTTGGTTTTGTTAATATGGAAGAACAATTTTAGAGACACGAAAGAGACAACAAACCTACGGCTTCATCACATTTACCAAACCATTTTTATTGGCCTCATATACATAAAGGATGATATCCTTTAAAAAATATAGTTTAATAAGTGTAGGCACTTGGGAATTTTAAGCTTTGATCTTTAAAGGTCTATTTCAAATTTGAGTCCTTCCTTAGCTTCCTCATCAACATGATGGACCATACTAATCCTGTGAAGTTAGGAATAAAAATCCTAACAAAGTTGATCTTTCCCAGGAAATAATGAAGGGCCTTCTTGTGAGTTGGTAGAGAAAGAGAAAGGATGGTAGATATTCTTTCAGGATTGATGGTAATACCATACGAAATAATGTGATCTAAAAGCTTACCCTAGGGAACTAAAAAAATGTACTTCTTTATGTTCAAATATACTCCAAACTCTTTGCATCTCTCAAAAAATTTATTGAGATGTCCCATCCGGCACCTTGGACCTACTCTTAGAATATGGAGATGTCTTCCAGAGTGATAAGGATGAACTGATTTATAAGCATGCAAAAATTAATGTTCATTTCTCTCTAAGATGTGGCACCCACATCTAACAAACAATAGGGCATCTTCTCATATGCTTATGTCCTCCATTCGGATGTATACATGGTTTTGTGTCGGTCTTCTTCCTTCACTTTTTTTTAGTTGTAACCTAAGTATCCATACAACAAGGACAACCTTTCCGTGCCCTCCATTGTCGTAGAATTTGATCCATTGAAGGCAAGGGAAAGTAGTATTTTAATGAGGCCCTATTTAATTCCTTGAAATCTACGTAGAGTCTAATTTTTCCATTCTTCTTCCTCACAAGGACCAAGTTCGCCACCCAAGATGATTATTTAATAGGAAAAATTATCTTTTCCTCAATGCATTTAGATAATTCCTTCCTCATGAGGGGATAAAGCATGGGGTTAACAGCCTCTGTTTCTTTTTAATTGACTTGGCTATGGTATCAATATCAATAGCGTGTATAGAAATGCTAGTGTCAAAACATCTAAGGTATTAATAGTTCTATGTAACAAAATCATGAAAACTCTAAAACAATCACATGAAAGGTTCTTCTTCCTCTTTCTTGCATATCTTCCCAAGAAACAACTCCTTACGTTGTGCAATGGTGACTGGTTTTTGCAGTCTTCTCTACTCACAGTATGATTTTAATTTTCCTTTGATCTCATCATCGGGATTGATGGTGTCTTTGAGTGTTACTAAAACTTTAGGTATTTTGTTAGTTTGTAGCTGGATAATTTGATCACCATAACTCTATTTTAAAACGGGCTGCAATCTTGAAGAGAATTCAAGTTCATTTTGGATGAATTTAACTATCTCGCTCATCATTCTCAAATACATTACAATTACCAAATTAAATATTATTATCCATTTTCCAAGTCTTCATATTCATTTTCCATGTCTCCCACTTCTAAATTAAATATTATTATCTATTTTCTAAGTCTTCCATTATCTAATTAAATATTATTATCCATTTTCCAAGTCTTCATATGCATTTTCCATGTCTCCCACTTCTGAATTAAATATTATTATTTATTTTATAAGTCTTTTGTTATATAATTAAATATTATTATCCATTTCCCAAGTCTTCGTATGAATTTTCCATGTCTCCCACTTCCAAATTAAATACTATTTTCCATTTTCCATGTCTCATATAATCAAACTAAAAATCCTAATTTAATCCTCATTTTCAAAGTCCATCCATTATTTTCAAATATTGATTAATTAAGTTACCTTAATTAATCTCATCTCAAAAAATATAAAATAGAACCTTATCCCCCACACAAAGAAGGAATCTACGAGTTAAGTAATCTTTCATTACACCTATTTTTTCTTGCCCATTTAGAGACCTTATAATGCTTGTATGATTTCATAATTCCATTTTGTTTCTCACATCATTTCCCTGTTATATCAAGAAAAGTGCATAGTTATTTTGTTGAACCGATTGTGCATTGAAGGTTTACCACATTTTATCACCTACACTATTGCCATACTTATGCCCATCCACCTTTATTTTACCAAACTGAGGTGTATGGAGAGGATTTGGAGGTAATATCATCATGTTTCTTTAAGAATTTTCATTATTTTAGTGTCATATTTTTACTGTACACAATTCTCATCCTAAAAATGGATCATGACGTGTGATCTAAAATATTGGTTTAAAAAATACACAATTAAATTTTAGAAGGTATATGTTGAGACTACATGGATTTTGGAAATACTCTCTGTAAGAAAAATATTATTTGTAAGTGTTATCTCTCTAAGAAACTATCCCTTGTATATTGCACCAATGTATAAACCTCATTTACTATAATCAAGTGGTTACAATTAAGGGAATCCCATTTTCACTCCATTTTTACAGCGTATCCCGACATATACCACCACTATCTTTAGTACACCTACAACCTTTCCTACTACATTTTGTACTTACCATGTTATTTCTTATCATACACCCATACATAGGTATCCTTCTCACTCACCGAGGAAATACATAGGTCGCCAATGGACATATTCCCTTCATCCTATGATTCTATCGTATTCTACATCTACTAACTTTCACAAGTATTCCCACCCTTAATCACCTTTGACACACAAAATAGCTTTTTCATAGATTAAAAAAGCATCCTTAAACTCATCTACCACTTTATGGGTTTACATCCCCTCTTCCTACCATACATGACATGTGTGCTCATGAGGCCCTCATGGGATTTTTTTTTAATTTTACCCCTTCTTGTACATAGATATTTTCAAACCACTCAAAAAAATCAAAACAATCACATAAAATAAACAAATTCAATTATTAACAAAAATATCAAATCATGACATGTTTTAGTTTTCTTGGCTAGAATATTACGTTATACATTATGTTGGTTACATTGTTTTTATAGATAGAATATATATTCTTTACAAACATGTGTTCATAAGGTATCTTGAGTTTTATGCATGACACTCACATATTGTGAGACAATGATAGGAGTTAACATGGTTCCTTAGACTACTATCTTTGGGTGTCCCTCTATACTTTATAGGTGATTTTTTTATAATGTTACTTTACACCTTCCTCAAATTTCTTATTTGCGTGTACATAATGTTTATTACTATATACTATATTAATGGAACGAACACATGGGTTGTGCAAAGTTAACTTATCATTATTACTTATATTGTCATTATAGATAGTTCTTAGATATGATTTTAATACTATTGTCATAATTTATATGGATGATTATTATATGAATTTATTTTATTATAATTCTGTTACTATTTTTGTATAGCCTAGTGGATTTTCTTGTCTTATGACACCATCGATATCCCATTTTTGTGGCTTCATGCCTATTTTATGTGTATGCACTTGCTTCTCTAGTTTTGGCACATTTTCCATTTAACTATGATTGTCTTGTGATTTATTGCATGCCACTTTTTGTGGCTCCATGCCTATTACTAATAATGTTATTACATATTTTTTCTTACTTGATTGCAAATTGTTGTTTCTACCTTACACCAATACTTACACTATTGTGTTTATATAACATGATTACTATCCCGATTACACACTTATTTTAATATTGAGTAGGATATGATCAAGATTTTATTCTCTTTCATTACTACTTTATCTACACATGTATTCTTTCTTTTTCTCGTGTACATTTTACCTATTCATAGTTTCGTATTGTTTATTCCATGTATAGAGGTACACATTCTCAATGTTGGCCACAAATTCAACCTTCCACATCCTCCTAAATATTATTAGACATGTATTACATCGATACACATATTTTCTTTTGATCTATGTGCTCAAATGTTTTATCACATGTGCCTCAAAAAGAGGTAACATTCAAATAGGTATTTCTACAAATACAAATAGATTACAATATACATGAACATATTTCTACAATACTCATGCTCTTAGTAAATGAGATAGATCTTAAAATGTGGTAGATTTAAAACATTCCTAAAATTTTATAGAATTTTCATGACTACGATAAAACCCTCATGTCTCATACATTCCCTGAGAGAGGGTAATTTCCCTCAAAATTTAAGTTTCTATATATTTTACCAAACATTTACATCATATTTATATAGTACAAATACATATCACACAATTTAGTGTATGTTATACGATGCATGATTTTTTCATTCCTTCTTCACAATAGTATTTCAAATGTAATTACGAGAATGGGTTTGGGGGTATGAGCCTTCATCACACAAGAAAATTCTCATATTTTTAATAATAAATTCAAACATATTATCACCTTGTGGGGGTATAGCATGGGTCATTGCATTTAAGGTATTTGGAATATATTGGTTTCAAATATGTCTACAATAATGTGGTATGTAGGTTTAGTGGAAAACATTAAAAAATAACTACAAGCTTCATATATTGATCTTTCCCCTACACATAATGTATTTACACATTCATTTATGACCAAAACTACCAAATCAGACATGTTTTAGTTTTCTTGGCTAACATAATACTTTATACATTATGTGTTGGTTACATTGATTTGATACATAAATGTATAATATTAACAAACATGTGTTCACAAGGTATCTTGAGGTTGATGCGTGAAATTCAAATATTATTAGAAAATGATATGAGATAGGTGGTTCCTTACACTACTCTCGTGGGGGCATACCTCGCACTTTAGACGTATTTTTCTTTTATAATGTTACTTTACAACTTCCTCATATTTCTTATTTACATACATAGTTTTTATTACTATACACTAGATTAATGGAACTAACACATGACTTATGCAATGCTAACTTATCATTCTTATTTATATTGTCACTATATCTAGTTATTACACATGATTTTAATACTATTTTCACCATTTATATCAATGCTTACTACATGGATTTCTATGACTATTTTTTATACAACCTAATGGATTTGTTTTTCTTGTGACACCATGGTTATCCCATGTTTGTGGATTCATTCCTATTTTATGTGTAAGCACTTTCTTATTTAGTTTTGGCATATTTTTTCTTTAACTATGATTTTGTTGTGTTACATGTTTGTGGCTCCATGCCAATCTTTAATCATGTTGTTACATGTTTTTCTTACTTAGTTTCACATGGTTGTTTGTATCTTAGAACAATGATTACACTATTGTATTTCTATGACATGATTACTATCCCGATCACACACGTTTTTACTATTGAGTAGAAATGATTGATTTTATTCTTTGCCATTACTACTTGATTTATACATGTATTCTTGCTTGCTTTTTTCTTGCATGTTACCTATTCATAGTGTCATGTAGTTTCTACCATCTGTAACCCATTTTACGGGAAAAAATATAATTGTTGGCTACAACTTCAACCTTCCACATCCTCTTACAGATTATTAGACATGTAGTACATGGGTACACATATTTTCTTTTGATCCGTGTGCTCAAATATTTTATCAAATGTGACTCAAAAGAGTGAACATTAAAATAGGTATTCCTACAAATATAAATAGATTACAAGATACATGAAAATATTTCTACAAGACTTATATTCTTAGAAAAGGACATAGATATTGAAAATGTGGTAGATTTTAAAACTTCCTCAAATATTATATAATTGTCATGACTATGATACAACCATTACCTCTCCATACATTCCTTGATAAAGGGTAATTTCACTGAAATTTTAAGTTTTAATAGTTTCTATGAAACATTTACATGGTCTCTATATAGGTACAAATACGCATCACATAGTCTAGAGTGTGTTATAGGATGCACTATTGTTTCATCAATTCTTGACAATATTATTTCAGATGCAATTATAGAATGGGTTTAGGGGCATGGTCCTTCATCACCCCAGAAATTTCTCAGAGTTTGAATAATCAATTCAAATATATTATTACCTTGTGGGGGTATAGCATGGGTCATTGAATGTAACGTCTTTGGAATAAATTGGACCTGGACCCGTCTCTGATAATGTGGTCTCGTAGGTTTAGTAGAAATAATCAAAGAAGAACTACAAGATTCATATATTTATCTTTCCCCTTCTCTCACTAGATTCTTGTAAAAGGAAATCATCAAAGGAAAATTACAAGATTCGTAGAATGATCTTATTCCACTCTCTTCACACTTTAAAATGTGGAAGGAATTGAAATACATGGGTTCTTCAAATTCTAATCCTTCCTCCTTTACTATCTCCTATGGAAAAATTTGGGGATTTATCACCCCAAATCCTTTGACATATATAAAGCACAATCCAACTTTCCAAGGCACAACAAAATTGAGAGTTCCTCCCTCTATATAAAAAAAAAAACTATATTATTTCTATGTTTTGCATCTCATATGCATAATTTTTTGCAATATTCAACATTACAAAGAATTATCTATATTTTGAGATAATGTTCAATTTATGTTATAGAAATTGACTACACTATGTGTTGCAGGTTTCATCATGGAGCATTGAAACACAAAATAATCATAGAGTCCCTTCGAATGAAGGTAGAGTGTGTGCGCACACTCAAATATGTTTTTTCTTTAAGAATGTAAATTCTAATTACACACTTATAGGGGGTCAAATGTAAACACTATAATCTAGTAACTTCTCCTTGTGTAATGCCAAGTTTCACCTTATATCCTTGCTCAAACAAATTATCACATTCACAATGCAATATCATCATCTCTTTATCAATTCTGTAACTTGTTTATTGTTACATAACGCTCTATCGATAAATTTGGAAATATTATTCAATCAAAGAGGATTAAAACATTTTATATTCATTAAAAAACTTTAAGTTTATGATATAGAAGGGTAAGGATGTGTGATTTGGTCTTAGCCGACATATATGGTTATTCCCCTTCTCAATCACCAACTCTAATTTTAAATCTAAAATGATATTTGGGTCATTTCATTTTCCTAGTGTTGTCCTTATCATAATATATTGCATATGAAATACTATATAAGTAAGTCATTATAACATTCTAACTCATATGACATTTTTAGAAGATCCTATTGCAAACATCATTTTGAAGGCACTTAAAGGGTTTCTTAATCTTCTAAAATCAGATGCAATCATCTAAGGAAGTCCATATTACAAGTATAAAGAAATAAACTAGGTCAAGGAGCCTAGATTCTTCCATCTATAAGCATGTAAAGATCATAGAGCCATGTCCCAAGTAAGAGAAAATTCATTCAAGAAACATCCAAGGGTTTCAATGAACACAAGGGTTAGGTCACATAGCTGAGTCATATCACATCTTACTAATAATTCATTGGGTACATTTTGTATTACGTAGTTAGCTATCTTGTTGTTAGGATACACAAGGGAACACATATGCGGTTGGTTATCTTTACACACTTATCTCAAGAGGGACGAAAACTTCATTAGGATTGATTACGCATCGAGGATATGTAGTGGAACACTTAGATTGGTTCAAAAATAAGATTATTGCAACCCAAGGTAGTAAAACCTCAAACACACACACCACACACACACATGTTTTTCTCCTTTGATTTCCTAATACTCGATGAAGATTTGTGCAATATATTAGAGTTTCAACTTTTTGGACATCATCATAGGCCATCCTTAGGTGGTGTAAAGAAGAGAGACATAATGAAAACAATTTCCAAATAAGCGAAGCCCCCAAATTTATTTAGATATCAACTATCTTCTAGTCTAAGATCTGTAAAATTCTTCTCTTGGACCGTCTAACTCCTGCCTAGATCATACATATCTTGACGGTCATAAACCTAAAAGTTTTCTAGTCCCATAATCTTTTGTGTAGAATATGGAGTTCTAGATTCTTTTATTCCACTACTGTCACATCTAGATCATTCTAGAATCTTTTAAAACATGCCAAGTCTCTCTCTCTCCTCTCTTGTATTTTGAAAAAAATATTTATCGTCTACCAATTTCTTAGCTCATTTCAAGTTGGAATGCAATTTTTTTGGCCATGAATAATTGATGTTAGATTTTCATTAAACTAGAATAGTGTTCTGTTACATATCATTACATACTGTCATTAGAAAATCCAATTAGGATGTAAATAAGATACAACATATGATTCCATCACATTCACTATAAGATTCCAAACTTGACAAGAAGACATAGACACATATTAAATTGCACAAAGAGAAAGAAGGTGCAATTTTTTTAAAAGATAATTTTTATGCCTTCAAAATGTACTTTTAATACGGAAACAAGTTTTTGATGGTATTGTCAACCTACTATGAACATGTTTAGAAAATATTTACATGTGCTAAATTTTGATGACTATATTGTATGCCTCTAAAATCATTCTAACACATGTTATTACTCCATGTAAACAAATTTTGATGAGATTGTTCGCTTCTCTAAATCTAATCACATCTAGTCAAATTTCAAGTTGCTCATATATATCAAAGAATAAATACATAGCATAATTGTGGATATTTGTAGGGTGGCATTTATTATTTTTGTTGTATCATTTCCCTTTCAGTAATATTATGTTTTAAAATATCAATTTAATTGAAACACAACTTGAAGATTTTTTTTATCTATGCTAGACATCAATGATTTTATTTATTATCTTATATATGATGTGAGTAATTCATTTTTAAATATTTTTGTTCATACATGTTCGTCATAGGTCTTAAGAAGCAACATATATTCCATCCATTTATTCATAATCTATTCTCAAAATTTCAAGCTCCAAATATATAATAAGATTGTTCTCTTAGATATAGGGGAGATAAAATGTTTTAAGATGTACAAATCAGAAGACACTTATTCCTACTATTGTATATACTTTGGGAATTTGTTAATTGTATTCTCTTCTATATTCCATCACATCTTTAGCTTTTTTTTCACTAGAAGTTGTACTAAAAATGCATACATGAATTAACCCCATTTCAAAGATTTGAACCTCTATAGGGCCATCCAACAAGATCCATAGATTTAGAGGACATATACATAGGTCACTATCAAACTACCAATTACTTTTGGTGAGAGGGAATTTATTCATCACACAATTACCTAATTGTAGGGTACTTGTGGTTTTGTTGATTATTGGTCCGTAATAGGGTCTTATAGGTGTCTCCCCATTTACGTGTTATTCATTGTGGCGCGTTCTCTCTCTCTCTCTCTCTCTCTCTCTCTCTCTCTCTCTCTCTCTCTCTCTCTCTCTCTCTCTCTCTCTAATTACAATTATAAATCCCTAATTACTATACATGAATTGTCATGGGACCTCAACATAATTAGTATGTGCGTTGGAGGTGTCTTTGGTCTTGGTTTGTTTTGGTGCACATGTGTTTCTTCGTCCTTTTTGGTCCATTTTTCCACCTACTATATGTTATTGTACATATCAATACAATCCTAATTTGAATTCAAGAAGTCTATAAATGAATTTAGGACATCGATCAATACATGAAAATCATAAGAAATATAATCGTGTTTTGGAATTCGATGCAATTCATTCATCAATTTAAATCAAAAGCATATTTTGAGCATTTATTTGTCCACCAAGCATCCATTCTAGTATAAAGAATAATATAGAGAACAAACTACATAGCACTAGATTGCTCGGATGAAGCATTTCTTTACATTTGATGTATTGTTTTATATATTATATATTATATATTATAGAGGACCTTGATAAATATCAAGGAAGTTATGTTTTTTTATGGTTTAGCACATACCCCCAAAATCTTTTACTTACTTTTGCTTCTTATGATGATAAATGAAGGATACTAATTTTCCATGACTTGCAAGGAATCTCAAAATTGTGAGTGAGGTTTTCATAACCCTAAATTTAACAAATAGAGTCGTCAAATCAAATTTCTTCGTGCAACAATTACCATAAGTGTTTCGTGATGGTCATATAAATGTGCATTGACACTTTAAAAATAGTAATAATGGTTATGATTCTAACAACATTCTCCTCTAACACGACAATCCACCATAACCTCTGCGTGAAATACATTTCCATCATACAAATATCTTTTAAAAACCAACTGTTATAAATTCATGAGCTACTAAATATTGTCAGAATAAGTCCGATTCAATTGTTGTTAAGGATGTGTATGGATAGATGCATTGTATTGTTTATGTAAAACGACTTTTCCTTGAAACACAAAGCTAAAAATTCATGGGAAAGCGCTTGACATTACAGCATTCATAACGATATGGTTAGTAACTTGGTACTTTGGCATTTGCCTAAATTTCTTAAAGTGTAAGTCAATCACAAGCTTTAGGGTTTTGAATATCACATCACGAAACCGAGAGGTATCTTTTACCATTATAAAATATAAGATCCTGAGTCACGTTTAAAGCTTATTTTGTAGAATTTCCTCCTCGAAGTGGATGGCGTGCGTCCTCTAAGCTTATTATAATGAATGGGTTGACTTAACTTTGTCATTTAATATTAAGTGCGTATATTTTCTTAATATAGGGTCGTTGGTTTATAGCTTAGAAAATTAGCCCAACAAACTTTAAGAAGACGACGTATTAAATGGAGAAGTCATGCGATGCGTTTTTACATTTTTTTAATCGAATGTTTCTTTCTAATGATGTTGGCCATATTTGCATAAAAATATATACAGTATGGATCATGACCTTTAGTTCATCTTTATTTATGAGTTAATATAGTTTTAATATAGCGAGGTTTGTATTTATTTCACTTAGAAGACATGAAATCCTATTTCTAGTTTCGTCCAATATTTTAATTCTTTTGGTTCCGGTGTCTCTGGCATATGCATTATAAAATTTGAATTCCAAATTATTTGTAAATAGATAGAGGAAAAAAATATTAGATGTATACGGGAATCACAATGTGAAATATGAGTATGGAGTTGAAGAGAAAACTCAAGAGAAGAAACTTTGAATTAAAACCTAACAATTAAATTTTAGTTTTAGACACATTATCTAGATCGTAAAGTTCAATCTAGCCATTATTCAAAATAAAGTGTATAATTTTAGTTATTGTTTCATATCGTATTCATATTTCCAAATGTAGAAACTAAAGTTTGATAACTTGTCCTTGTGTAATGTCAATCAACCTTGTATCCTTGTTAAGACAAATATTCATATTTGGAATCCAATCCCATCATCTCTCTACCCATTCTACAACTTGTTTATATTTACACTATGCTCTGTCAACAATTCTAGAAATACTATTCAACCTAAGTAGCATAAAACATTTGAAATTCAAGACACAAATTTTAGTTTGGGTGTTTCCCTCTCTTGTCCAAAACCATATGGAAGGGTCAGGATGTGGGGTCCGGTCTGGCCAACCTTGACTTTGCATTCAATGGTAAATCATTCTTTGGGTCATTTCACCTTCCTAGGGTTGGCCTTATCATAATATCTCGCCTATGCAATACTATATAAGAAATTCATTATCACAGATATATAACTCACATAGCATTCTAACAAGCTCATATTGCAAACATCATTACAAAACAATAAAACACTCAAAGGGTTCTTAAATATGTTTAGATTAGTTGCACGTCATATAGGGTAGTCCCTAAGTACAAGTCCGAAAGCACTCAACCATGTCAAAGAGTCTAGCTTCACACATCTACAAACATCCAAAGACCATAGAGCCACATCCTAATCAAGAGAAAAATAATGAAGCATTGCACAAGTGTTTCAATCAACACAAGGGTTATGAGACACGGTTGAGACACAACATATCTCATGACTACCTTTCGGGTATATTCTATACTACGAATGTAACCCACTCTCTTGGTTTCAAGAGGCGCAAGGGCACCCCTACATATCTCTTATATTTTCTTTGTCAACTCCCTTCTCCGGGTATACCTATTATCTTCTTATGATGCCTAGAAATAGAGGCATATTCTATATATCTTTTCTATTTCTTATCAACTCCCTTCTCCAAGTCTTCCTCGATGCCTAGAAAATACCCACTCGATTATCTCTTCTCTCCTACTAGACACCTTCTTTCTCTATATTTATCCCAGGCACTTCCTATAAATCCCTCTTCTTGACGTCTTCCCTTTTTCCCGCCCTTCCATTGTTACATTTTCTTTTTCTATCCTCTCTTTGAGATGCGGTTTGTTCTCCTCCATATGTATGTGTCCGGATCCAAAAAAATCCTTACTATTTCTTAAAGTTTTCTCTATAGCTACCACTCACCTCCTACACACCTCTCTCTCCTTTTGTGAATATTCCATTTTTATGTCCCTCTTCGCAAGTTTTTAAAGAACTATGAACTCCCCTTTCCAAACTCCTTGGACCCCGTCTTCCTTTTATTTATGTTTCCCCCTAATTTAGGACTATGAACTCCTTATGTACTCCAAACTCCACGCTAGCTATTCAACTTTTCACCTTTTCCACTACATTACAATTACTAATCCCACAATTATTTTTACTTCCCGAAGGAAACTCCGCATTAAGCTATGCATCCCTACCAATATACGGTTTCCATTATCTTTACGGTAGATTATAATTATTCTTCTTCTTTTTAAATATATTTTAAATTATCAGTTAAATTAAAGTTTACTTCTTCATATCTTAGCTCTAAATTTAACCGTCTACAATTATCTTGTGATCTCACATCTTATTCTATGAAACATTCCATTTTTTTGTCCTTAACATATTTTGAATTTAGATAATTCATTTCCTAACAATTGAATTATTTTTGTAGTATTTAAGCCATGTGGGAAGTGTCTAAGACACGATCAAACTAATTGGCCAAGAAAACCAATTTAGGCACACGAGAAAGTTCTTGATCAATTTTTATCACTAAACGAGTTAATATTAACCTTGATCAATCAATGTAGCTCAATGTCTTCAAATAACATTTTATTGCTAAACTCAATTTGCAATGTAAAAGATGATTAAATTCCAATTAGTAAAGTTGACCAATAATACAATTTAACTAGGGAATAAAAAAATAATGATGTTATAAATTTACTCCTTTACATAGCAACATTGTATCACTTGTGCGAGTAAGCAAGCGATGTTATACTCTTCATAGGTTAAGAGAGTACATAACTTATCCCATTGTCATAGTGTAACCAACCAAACTTATTGCACTAAACAACACACTTATTAAACACAACTATATTACGTAGGGGTGGTTTAATACAAGACTTAGAGTTTGACCATTTTTTTAAGTACTTTGATGCACATACCATCTTTCTCTTCCAACAACCATTCTTGTATATTTTCTTCTATCTCCGATGAGGCCTTTACTCATTTCTCAAGAAAACCTACACTTGCAAAAACAACAATACATGGTGCATTATATGTCCAAATAATAAATCAACTTTCTATAATTAAAAATGAGATGTTATTATTAATGAGTATTTCATAATTGTAATTTAACATTTAATAAACATCTAATAGTCATTTAATTACTAAAAATAAAGAAATTTATCTAAAACATTTTTTAGTGTTAATCAACAAGCTAGTGAATAATAATATACTATCTCTATAGTGGCCACCGCCACCCAATTCTAAAAAATATAAAGATAATAGAGGATCGATTTCAGGATGTGACACACCATATCTCACTACTACCCTATTGGGTACATTCTATACAACATATTTAGCTTTTTATCTTTCACAAGAGAGATAAGGTCACCCCTACAGGGTTGGTTAGTTATACACACTTACACAACAAATTAGGAGAACTACATGAGGCTTGCATCCATATAAAGGATATGTAGTTCAACTACTATGCCCTTAGTTTTATAGCTTATATTTTATATGTAGGGCCAACTGTTGGCTTACATAATCTATTTTCTTATCATATGTCATTCATTTATGCTTTCTTATGATTAGTTGTTCGGCCTAGTTGTTGGTCATAGTATAGGAAGGGTATATATATGAGGTAGTAAGGAGTAGTTAAGCATCATATTGCGCACGTGAGTCTTCTTTTATGGTTTGGAGGTTTCCCCCTTGAAGTGGCTAAGTAATTCTACTTACATATTGTGATCATTCCTATGTATTTTGGGTGTTATTTTTTGTTCTATTACTATTTATATTTAGATGTATCTAATTAAGTTCATTAGAACTGGTATCATAGATTGATCTTGTCTAGAATTGCGTAAAAACCTAATTGTGAAGATTTGGATATATCTCCAAATTGCTAGTGAAATTTTCGTAATTTTTTCAAGTGTTGTGAAAGAATTCAAGTAAGATCCTCTTTAAATTTCAATATTTTTGACATGTTTTACAAAATATATATCAATTTTAAGGTTTTTCATAATTTCATTATGTAGACTACAATTTGGGAATTTTTGTTTTTCTATTTTTTATATTTTTGGAAATCTTTTCAAAAATCAGCTAGGTCATTCTCTCCGTATTTTCCTCTATTCACCAATAAATTTATGAAAACCCAAACTCTAAATTTTAACCCAAATCCTTGAATCTCAAGACCAAAACCCTAAATCATGACTTGAAAATCAACTCAAGGACAAGGAAGGCTCAAACATATCCATGAATCAATCCAAATAAGGAAGATATAGATTTGGAATATTTATGTTCTTGAGTATCAAAGGTAGTCAACCAACTACAGGAAAGGGTTAATAATATGGCGAGTAATGTTGACCTCAACAATGAGATTCTTCTTGTTAGAAGGTAGCCTTAAGGTGGAAATTAATATGGGGTTTGAATTAATGATGAAGGAGATGATGCTCACTATTTCAAGAATGAATACTTTAATGAGTTCGATTCTAGTCACAAGGGTTCCTCAAGTAATGCACACCTAGATCCAAATCACACCATCCAAGGAGGATCCTCTACACTAATTGGCGGAACTTATTATCAATGGCATAACCCTATTTCAAAAGTGGAAATACACAAGTTCAATGGGAATGATTCAATCACTTGGATCATCCAAATGGATGTTTTTAAGTTGGATCAATTTCTTGAAGTTAACGAGAAGGTGTTAATGTCATATTTGTATATGCAACCAGAAAAATTCATTTGGTATATATGGATGTGTGATAAAATAAAAAGAATGGTCTCCTGTTACCTGCTCTGTATTCACGAATGAGATCCAAACACACTATAGTAATAGTTTTATAGAAAAACATTTTTGCTAAATAACCAAGCTATGAAAAATATGTTTATTTAAGGATTATATCCAATAGTTCCAAAATTTATCCTTATGAATGGATGTCATCTTAGAGGATCATCTAAATGATCTCATCTTATGTTGGCTCAAGGATAACATTCAATTTCATGTTCTAATTCTTAAGCTAGGTTCCATATCAAAATCCATGATCATTGCTCATCATGTGGAAGAAAGAGACACGGTAAAATGAAGGGGTCTCACTAATCATAAGGAACATATGAATCTAGAAAAATCATTTCCCCAACCAAAACTATTGAATCCTCAATAAATTGAAGAGAAACAAAAAAATGGTGTATGTTTCATTTACGATAATAAATGGAGCAAAGGACATAAATGTGTAGAGAAGAAATTATTTTACATTGAAGGGACTGGTGAAGAGGAAGAAGATGAGGAACCATCAAGTGACAAAGTTACCTAATTAGAAGAAGAACATGAAGATCCACGTCTGACTATCTCATGTCATGCTCTATCTTGTATTAACACTCTACAAACCCTTCAGGTGGTAGGTTACCTTAAGAATTAGAAGGTGACAACGTTGATTGTAATAAGTTAACAATAAGGATAAATTGTTTCATCTACCTAGCACATGAATTTCAAGTAATGATTATAGATTCTGGTGAAACAAAATACTACATGAAATATTATAAATTAATTCTTATGATGGGTGACTACAAATCGAGTCCCATATGTTTTCTATTCACGTGTGTGGACTTGATATTATCTTAGGTGTTCATTAGCTCACAACTCTAGGCATCATAACACTAAATTTCCAAGAATTGTTCATATAATTTCAGTTTGAAGGAAGGTAACTCAAACTTCGAGGAATACACGTAAAATATTGACAATTTTTTAGCTCTCACCAAATGTAGAAGATTCTTAAAAGTGGGCGAAGGACTCATACCGAGATTTTTCTCCATGAAATTTCAACCATCAAATCTTGTCACACATCATGACATTCATAGGTTATTAGTAACCATGCAATTTTATTAAAGGAGCCCAAATGATTGAATCCCATAAGAGATCATGATCATGTCATTTAGTTAGTTCTAGGAAGCCAAGCCCCCAACATCACACCTTATAGATACGTGTATGTGTAAAAACGTGGGATTGAGAAAATAGTAGAGGAAAATATGGAATTGGGATTTTTTTATATTTTGTAAAGAGATGGTTTTTGTAGGGGTCCTACCCTATTACAACATAGGATCCAGGATATAGATACAAAAAAATTATCATTTCAAGAAACAAACCCAGTCAAATATAAAAATTAAGCTTGTTTTAACTCCACAAACCAACTCAAAACCAGTTTAGAATAAACCTAAATAAAAACACAAAGTAACACAGAGTCCAAATCATAGAGAAATTAACTTAAGGGAACAAAACATATTAGTGATTTATAATTTGTAGAGATATATTAAAATTTTCCTTCATATGATTGTCGTGCTCCTCAATCTCCTTTTTCCTGTCAACCTCCTTACCTTTACCCTTGTTGTCAATAATCTTTAGCTCTTTGATGATGGATTTTAGCAATCTAGTTTGTATGACAAAATCATCTGCCATAAGGTTGCACTTTTACTCCACTTTTTCCAGGTTGTCATTTATTCCATTCCATTACTTCGTATCGCTTTTTTCATCTTTGAAGTTTTGAAAATGAGTATTATCTGTCATAGTCATTGTAATTATTCGGATCCAATGATGATGATTTATAATAATTATGGAAGCTGTAAAATGTGTCTAGAATACATGGAACTTAACAAGTACACTATCAAATATAAGTTTCCTATTCATATCATTGTGATTGGTTAGATGAGTTTCATAGTGCGGTTTATTTTACAAAACTAAATCTTCTTTATTGGTATCAACAAATTAGCTTAAAGGAAGAGAATATTCATAAGAAAAACTTTAGAACTCATGAATCCCAAAGTATGAATTTCTAGTGATTCCTTTTATCCTCATTAATGCATCATCCACATTTTAGAGTTTGATGAATTTTGTATTTTGACCATTCCTATGGAAGTTTTTCATGGTGTTTGTTGATGATATCCTAATCTAGAGAAAATCATTAGAGGAATACTTACATCATATAAATATGGTCTTAGAATATCTATAGAAACATCGATAATATTCCAAGCCTTAAAAGTGCTATTTTGGGGTAAATAAAATGGAATACTTAGGCGATAACATCTATTATGAAGGTGTCAAGGTGAACCCTCACAATATCAATGACATGGTGGAAGTGAAAGTCCCTAGAACCCTTAAGAATTTACGAGGTTTCTTAGGTCTAATAGGGTAGTATCACATATTTCTTAATAACTATGGAAATATAGTATTTTCACTCAAAAAATTATTCAAGAAACACTCCTTTGATTGGAACGAATTAGCTTTTAGAGAATTTGAAAAATTGAAGGAGGCAATGTGCACCAGCCCAATGTTAGAAACTTTAAATTTATCTAATATGTTCATAGTTGAATGTGATGCTTTAGGAAATGGGATAGGTGACATACTTATGTAAGAAGGATATCCCATAACATTTGATATTCATCAATTAAAAGGAAATAATTTTTTTAAACCCACCTATGAGAAGGAAATGCTAAAAATCTTTCATACGGACAAACAAAGGAGAACATACTTGACGGGTAGAAAATTCTAGTTAAGTACATATCATGATAGTGTCAAAAAATTATTGGAGAAATGAATATCTTCGTAAGAGAAACAAAAATGGGTCACAAAGATGTTGGGTTATCACATTGAGATCGTTTATAAGAAAGGAAGGAAAATGTTGTCGTTGATGCACTATGTAGGAGGGATGAGTCCACAATTACATTGTTATGTGTCATTTATATAATGAAAGCAATATTGGGTCAATAAGGAAAGGGATGAATGACATTAAGATACACACTCTAATTTAGAATCTCAATAGTATCCAAACATATCTAAAAATTATATATGGAATGGTGATACACTTTATGGTACAAGGACTTGTTGTATGTGTTCAAAAACTCTACACTTAAACATCATGATATTTTAGATATTCATTCTTCTCCACTAAGTGGTTTGTCTTGGTGGTTGAAAAATATCATAGAGTTAAAAATATTTATTTTGGGAGGGTTTGAAAGGTGATGTTCAAAAATATGTGACAAACTTATTGGTGTGTCAACATAATAAGGAGAGACAATTAATACACCTGGTACCCTACAACCTTTGTCTATTCTAAGTTAGAGGTGGGAAGACTTCTCTTTGGATTTCATCATAGGATTACCAAAATCAAAAGGTAAAAGTGTAAACATGTTCATGGTGGATAGACTTACCAAGTATGCTAATTTTTGTGCCATGTCTCATCCTTTTACACTCAAGTATAATTGTCATCTCTTTCATGGATACAATTAAAAATATCCATGGAATTGATTTAATAAAAAATTAATCAACTTGATTTGTAGAGCAACTGATATGATAAAATATAGTAAATATACAAATGCTAAGCACTTAAGAAATGTGAAACCATAAGTAAATGGGAGAGATAAATATAGAACCAATCAAGGTAGTGTAAATTGTTGAACAAGTGAAACAATATTATAAATTCTTTACGTAAAATATGGAACTTAAGAATCTTTGCTAGACAAGGGCACCCAACGCTGGACAAGGGTGTCCATGCATTTGTGACTATTCTTGGGCATTGATGACTACCTAGAATCTCAGAATCTAGTTTCTTTTGTGTCTCTATGGTTTCCTACCACTTCACTGTTAGTCACCTACTATTCACATTTTGATCACCGAGAGTACCATTAACCTCCAAAATAAACCCTATCTACCTACAAAAATCACAAACACGTGAAATCAAAATTAAAAATGTAATTTTAGAAGTTGGACTGACCCCAACGATCACCCAAAGAATTAACTTATGGCCGGGCATTGGACTAAATTCCACTCCATGTAGTTCTTTGTGCTTTTTTGTGAAATAGTGTCCTTATGTTTCCTCGTGCCAATGATGAAAATATAGTGGGATATCTATATAAAATGTAGTTGTGTGATATGGAATTGAGCACTTCCCCTTCTTATGAAGTGCATACATCCCAAAAATATAGTCCCTTTGGTGTTACTAATAGTATGTAGATGTGATTTCCCATTAAAATTTCCAGTCAAAATAATAGAGTGTATGTTGTGTATATATATGGATCTTTTTTTTGAATTTTGATACTAGTGACACTAACGGCCAACTATGAGCTCGGGATAGGATAAGAAAATTAAAAAGGCTAACCTTAAATGTTAAAAAGTGTGATAAGAACAAAGAGGATAGAATCTCCTACGTGCTTTAGTGTCTAAAGTAGGCAATTGTTTCCTAGGATAAATGTCGATGGATGTGAAAAGAATAAAATACAAGTATCCCTATGACCTGACCAAAAATGGGTACACAAATGAGAGATGTAAGAGATAAAGACAATAGAAAAATCAAAACAAGTGGATGGACAAAGGATTTTGTCATCAGTGAATACTCTTCTTACTTAAGATCCATGCATATAATAATATACTTGACGAAACAATAACATAGTAATATGTGCATGATTTTGTGTTTACGTTTTCCCCCTTTATACTATTTGAATAAAATTCAAGTAGTGTAAAGGAAGTAATGAACATGCTTGTATAAAGTCCAGAGAAGACATGTTGCAAGGTGTATGTACAATGTTGAAAATTGTAACATGGTGAACCATATATCATCATTTTGACCCATGTGGCATAAATAGAGATAAAAAACCATCATAAAGAGAACTTGGAGAAATAATTGTGATTGTTTTTGGAGAATTTGGAGGTTTTGAATTGTTTCCAAAGGAGATTAAAGAGTTAGCGAGTGATCAATTCCCAACCCGATTTATTTGTAAATTGGGGATTTTTTACATACTACCACCGGTGGAAGGGTGTTGAGGAGATAGGTCTAGTGTTACTCTTAATCCATGATTACATCCCCAAAAGGTCTAAATGTTGTAAACGAGATAGTAGAAAATTTTATTTCCGATTTAGTTCCCTTTGAAATTTTATTTTATTCTAATTGAAGAGACCATACAGGAGTAGTATAGAAAAGGTAATGACATCTCATCTTCCTCATTGCTATAGTAACCGAAGTTCCGAATTGAGTAATGCTAGATGGTTTTGAGATAGGTCATCGGAAGTGATAATAAAGTAATGTAGCTCCCAAGTTAGGTCATCTCGGAAGAGATACTACAATATGCTTATTATATCAATTGATTGATTTGATTTGAGTGATAGAAGATTGCCTTTGAAATTGTGTATTGAGAAATTACTCAAGGAGAGATTTTTGTGTTTTTCCCCATGTTAGGTCATTTAGGGGAATAAATTATAAATAATAGAAAGTATTAAATGTTGTATAGAATGCTTGTACCTTTGTTCGAATGAGATCAGAGAATGTTGTAATAGTAATATGCTAGGAGTGTCGATTTCATTGTATTGTAACCTAATAAGGATTAATGGATGCTCTCAATTGTATGCCCCCTTTCATCAAAAGGGTGAAGGGTAGAGAAATGAGGACTGAGCTGAAATTTATATGTATAATATGTTTTAATAGGAAATGATAAACAACGAGAAGATAGTTGTGCCAAAGTATGAGTAGATATTCATTGGTACATGTACCAAAGGTGAATATGAAATATTTAGATTTTCATGTTATGGTGCAAGGAAATTTCGATCCGTATAGTGAAAATGGAGAGAAAAACGGAGTTATGAAGCTCAAGATATGAGCAAAACTATGTGTCATGTATATGTTGCAAAAGTGGTCTCAAATAGTAGCTACGAGTATATAAAAGGCGGAACTACTATATATAGCAAGAGTGAAACATGAATAGTATTGTCATTTGTATCAAGATTGAGTGAAATTTGAAGCTCTAAGATCCGAGGATGCCACACATTGGAGAAAAATTTTTGACTAGATTTGAGAGAGTATCGGAAGTCATGGCTTGAAAATGACCAATGAGTTGGTAAGTGTGATGAGTTTTTGAAAATGTTGTCAAATATGTTTGTTTTTGTCAATTTTAGTAAAATTTTCATGTTTGTATTTACTTGGTGTTTCTAACCTAGGTGAAGCGGCCACGATGTTTCTCCCCTTGGAGACGAAGCACCTAATTGTAGGTGCTAGTTACCTAATTCTTGATGTCTATGACCTACTTCTAGACCCCGACATCCTAGAGCGAGGGTTTTGGGTAGTATGGTGTAAAATGATTATATTTTGAGTAGTTTGATGCTATGATGAGTTATTTTTTCAGCATATATGATGTAATAATAGATAAATTTTATTGGTTTGTGTGTTTTCCGAGAGGGATATATACTCAAGAGAGTTATTTGTGGGCCTTCATTTGATTACTTTGCTTACATTGGGTTTTTCAAATCTTGAGTGGGATATATTAGATAGTTTTGGCCTACTTTACATTGCTAGATTGAGGGAAGTTGCCCATAATAATGCTATGTTGATTGCTTTGTGGGATAGATGGTGTGTAGATACATGTATATTCTAGTTTCCAATTGGTGAGATGACGGTGACCCTACGGGATGTCTATCGGATATTATGTTTTCCTATTATAGGAGAGACAATACAAGTGATAATATAGTGTGTTCCTAGATGAAGATGAGGGTGACGAGGAGATATTTCATAGGAACACGAGTACATACTGAGAGACTCATACCATCTTAGATGTGATCGAGATCCAGTGTTACGTGGTTGCGAGAACTTTATTATAGTGATTATAGCCTTGACCGGTTGTAATGGAGGGTGGTGGAGTTGGGATTTTGTACAAGGTGCATGAAATTATTTATAGTATAGAGGAGCATGGGACTAGGTATGCATGGGTGCGGTGTGTATTGGCCCACTTGTATAGAGATTTGTATAGATTTATGTAAGAGGATCATGGGGGTGGACTAGGAGAAACACCATTTTAGATCTATGGGCATATGAGCATATAATTATATTGAGGCCATTTAGTGGGCCACAAGATGAGTGGGGTCTACCTAAGATATTAATAGAAAGGTGGGTATGCACCTATAGTAGGAGGATGGATAAGATAACTTATAGGTTAGTGGTGGATAAAATGGAGTCTAGGATCATTATATAGAGAGTACATAGATACTATGGTGGATGAGTAGAGAATGGTGTGGAGCTATGATAGATTTGGCAGAATATGTGGTTATAGGATCACTTCCCATGGGTAATAGAGTTGTTCTAAGATGAATGAGTATCTAGACAGTTTGGCATGGCCCAGGATGTGCCCTGGAGCCATATATATGGTTGAGATCTACTAGAGTGGCGAGACAAACATGAGTGAGGCTTGGCCCGACAAGAGCATAACTAGTGAATCCTAGTCTAGATGATGTAGATATGGATATAGATCTGATAAAAGTTGATGACGTCGGGTATAAATAGGCATATAGCTATTGGTGGGAAACACATTAATGGGTGTATCTATTTACACTAGTGGTAGATGTAGAAGACAAGTGGTAGTTAGAGGAGTAAAGGCGAGATACCTTCCCGATGTTGATAGTGTAACAAAGTGGAATGAGCCAATCGTAAGTAATATTCATTACAATTTTTATTTATATTTATTAGATATTTCAAATATGTGTTGTATTTAGTCTTGGTTTATTTTATTGCGAGATGATTCCTATTGGTCATTGATTGTAGATTCATCAATAAACACGTTGATGCGTAATGTGACTCTAGATGTTCTCGTGGAAGGTGGTATACTAGAGATATTTGATGATATTATGGGTGAGCATGCCCAATTATTTGAGGTAACGGCTATATTGGAAACTACGTGTAGCATGTTATTAAGTGAGCACGATGAGGCTCGTGCAGACCGAATGAGCTAGATATACCCTAGGAGGAGGATGCCTAGCTCAATATGTGTTTGTTAGATATGTTGAGCTACAAGGAAAACTTATAGATAAAATGACTAGGATTGTTGTACTACGAGAGAAATTTGGAGAGATATAGAAACCGAGATCGGTGGCACGCAGTGAGGAACAAAGCTTCTAGTTTGAGATCTCCCACAATTCCTTATAAGTTTACATTCATCTTGACTATTGGAAGATTATAATATATAAGTTTACATTCATCTTGAATATTAGTATAAATGACATCATGCACATTTACATTTTCAGCATTATATATAGAATTAAATATATAACATGATCAAGGAAAGAATCTACAGTAATATTATCATATTTTACAATAGGAGGAGAAGAAAGTGTAAATTCTTGGGTGACTATAGAATATGAAGGAGGACACGAAGTAATTATTCTATCAAGGATACTATGTAAATGTTAGGGGTGTCATGGCTAATAGAAAGAGTTTTTCTAAAAGTAATAACTTTTTTAAAATGAAATAATCAAGGTTAGGATTGTGATAGAGGTCAAAAATGTAAATTCTGTAATAGTATCATAAAAAGGGTTGCGAAGCATGTATTGGACCATACTATGCTTCGGATAGGAGGACCTATTTTTAGCCATGAGGGGTTTTGGGATCCTCTGGTAAAAGTTCAAAGAAGAACAGTTCACCAAATTATTTAATAAAAATAATAAAATGTAATTCCAGTGTAAGCGATATGATAAATTACAGAAAATATATAAATGCTAAGCAATAAAAAAGTTAAACCATAAGAAAATAGGAGAGATAAATTACTTATCCAATTCTTGTGTAATCTAGAACTGATCTTAGAAGTGTAAAGTGCTAAACAAAATTAAAAGAGTGTCATAACTATTCTCTCTAAAATGGAACTTGAGGATAATGTCGAAAAGGGGCACCAGTGTGCTATTGACTATTCTTGGGTGCTGGTGACTATACAAAAGCTTAGAATCTGGATTTTTACGTGTTCTAGGGTTTTGCTAGCACTCCTTGTTAGTTGTTTGATATTTTCTCTTTGATTACAAAGGGTACTGAGCCTGAAAACAAAGCCTAACTACCCGCACAAGATCAAAAACACATCAAATTGGTATAAAAATGCAATATATCAAGTCGATCGACGTTGGTGGTCATTGAAGAGTGAAATTATGACCAAGCGCCACACAAGACATTCCAAAATCCGTGGTTTTCTATGTTCTTGTGTGTGAGATAGTGTCTTTAGGTTTCCTTCGCGCCAATGACACCGGTATAGATGAATATAATTAGACAAAATGTATGTCCGATATGGAATTGAGCACTTCCCCTTCCTTTGCATTATATGCATCTCAAAAATGTAGTCCATTTGATGGTATTAATAGTATGTAGATGTGACTTCCCCTAAGAATTTCAGGTTGGAAAAATAGATTGGATGTTGTGTGTATACATATGGATCTTTTGTTTGAATTTTAACACTAGTGACACTAAAGGCAAACTATGAGCTTGGGATTAGGATAAGAAAACTAAAAATGCCAACCACAATTGTCAAAAATTGTAAAAAGACAAAAGATTATAGAAACACATGGACTCTAGGGTCCATATTTGTTATTGGTGTCCTAGGATAAATGACAATATATGTGATATGACAGTTAGATAGGGATCCCCGTGAGATGACTAGAATTGGGTATAGAAATGATATATGTTAGAGAGGAAGACAATAGAAACAATAAAAACAAGTGGATGGACAAAGGATTGTGTTATCATTGAATACTTTTTTACTTAAGTACCATGCATATAATAATATACTTGATGATATAGGAAAATAATAATATGTGAGTGATTTTGTGTCTACAAGAATACCTAAGATTATAGTAAGATATCATGTCTCTATATTTAATACACATTTTTGGATTGAATTATTCTATTGTTTGGGTACTCAATAGGCTCAAAGTTCACATTATAGTCCCCAATCTGATGGGAAAACTTAGGTGGTAAACAAATGTTTGGAGGGGTATCTTTAATTCTTTACTTTTGATAAACAAGAATGATGGGTGCAATGGTTTTCACTTACAAAATGGTGGTATAATACTTCATTTCATACCTCAGCTAAAATGTCCTAATTTATAGCATTATACAGGTACTATCCTCTATCATTCATCCTTTATCTAGATTTCAAACATAAAGTGAGAGAATTAAAATATCACATTCAACACCGGCATGAGGTACTATATAGCCTTACAGAGAATTTAACAATGACATAAAATTGTATGAAGAAACAATCTAATCAACACTTTGTAGTGAGAGACAATTTGATGTTGGAAAATTTGTTTGTATGAATACATCCATATAAATAGTTATCCTTAAAAAAATAAACATAGGATAATAATATTACACCTAAATACTATGGTCCTTACTATTTATTATAGAAAACTATTAGTGTGCAATAAAAGTTAGATATCCCTAAGCGAAATACAATACATCTAGTCTTACATATTTCTATGTTATATAAGGTTGTTAGGTAGAAGGCATTAACCTAATCATTTCTTCCTTAGATATACAAGGAGGGAAGTATCATATTATAACATTAAGGTATCCTTCATATGCACACCAAAATGCCAAGGAAAAGATTAATTACTGAGTATTTGATCATGTGGAAGAATATGGACAATGAAGATGCAACTTGGGAAGATTAAGCATTTTTGCAAAAACATAAAGAGATTTCCAACATTACGAACAATGGTTCTTTAAAGGGTAGGGTCATGTTATGCCCTTAGTTCTATAGGTAATATTAGATAACTAGGACTAACTTGTGGCTTACATAATCCAATTTCTTATCACATGTCATTCATTTATGTTTTTTTATGATTAGTAGGTCAGCCTAGGTGTTAGCTATAATATAGGAAGGGTATATATAAGAGGTATTATAGAGTATTTAAGAATAATATTGAGAAATTTATTCTTCTTGTATGGTTTGGAGGTTTCCCCCTCGAATTAGCTAATTAATTCTACTTACATATTCGATCATTCCTATATAATTTGGTTGTTATATGGTGTTTCATTACTACGATATTCAGATCTATCTAATTAGTTTCATTACGAAAACACTAAAATTGGTTCAACAACTAGGGTTCTAACTTCCCACGATGGTCCAACATCACACACACACACACACACACACACACACACACACACACACACACACACACACACACATTTATCTTTTAGTTTTCTAATGATCTAATGAATGGTTCTAGAGGCTTCTAGGGTTTCTACTTTGTTGAATATCATGCAGGTGTCCCAAGGTCATGCAAATAGAGCATCACACAATGATTACCATTTCTAGAAAAGTGAAGAACACATAATTTTTCACAACCTACTTATGCCCTAGTCTAAAATTGTACAATCTAGTCTTGGAATGTACAGTTCCTTCTTAGGTAATACATATATTGTATAGTCTCACACCTACATGTTCTCCAACTTCATAAAATTCTCTATAGAATCTAGATCTTAATATTTCATTGTTTCACTACTTTACATACCTAACCCATTCAAGAATCATCTCGAGTTCAACTAAATCTATCTTTTTTTCTCTTGATTTTTACTATTTTCTTATTGTTTACTAATAATTTAGTTCATTTCAAATTGGAATACATTGTTTTGGTTGTTTGTAATTTATGTTATAAGTTAATTAGATTAGAATAGTCTACCTATTGTTAACCCTTATACCCTTACTAGTTCATAAGTATCTATAACACCTCCTAGAAATTAATTAGGATGTACACACCAAATTACCATTACCTTTACTTCCATTTTAAATTTCAAAAATTAGGTTTATACAATAATCATTCTACAATAGTATATGCATAAATATATGAAATTCTCTGTCTCTTTATATGTACCATAATATTATTGAAATTATTTAGTAATTAAACATTATTATAATATTGTATATTGCTAAATTCTCTTTCTTTATAAAACCAAATTCCTAAAGAAATTTGAGTTTTTAGATAACATACATGTCACACAATGCAACACAATAGACTCATAAAATTATATAAAATTATGAGGTCAAGGCTTGAGGACCCATCAACATAATTGAGGCATGACCGGTGAATTTCCTATGATCTTCATGACATTGACATGAACTCATGGTTAATTGTGACTTTAAATAACATTATTCAATGTAATACAACTTTTAGAAATATTCATAATGTTTCATGGCTTTAAATATACTCTTTAATATTCAATAGTTTTTAAACAGATCATTAGTGTTATATAACTTTTGAAAACACTCTCTAGTATCTTGTGGATTTAAAAAAACCTATAATAATTCTTAGATTCACCAAAATTTTGTGGTTTCTACCAACCATAAAATTTAACATAGCTTCATGGATTCTATCTTCATATAATAATACAACACAAACTACTCTAACTCGCCTATTTTTGGTTGATATAGAATAGCCTATGAACCCAGATTCTCATGCATCATACACCTCATGTAATTATTAAAATTTGAACTCCATGTGAAGTGATTAGAATTCCACACCTTGCAAAAAAAATCAACTCAACCAAAATGCATCCCTAACATCACTTCCTTTCCATTGGACTAGACACCCTTTATTGTGTCTCTTCTTTATCCGAGTTTTAATTATTCCTTCTACTCCTTTGTGGACTTTCTTGGGATTTTATTTCCTCTATATTTGAAATTTCTATACTTTTCTATCATAAAAAGTATTAATTCAAATCCTCTACATTGAATATGTTGGAGATATCAATGCATTCAAATAATTTAATATCATATGAATTATGTGAAAAAATCCTCAAAACCTTAGATGATCAAGCATCTTATTCCATTTAAGCTTGTGTTAGGTACCCCAAGGACAAATTTTATTGCACAATATGATAATACCATATCTCCATCATGATATTTCACTTCCCTTCTTCCTTCATCTTCACGCTTCTCATAATTTACATTCATCTTTTATAATTGTTTGTGCACTTGTTGGTACACTTCTTCCATGTATTCTACAAAATAATCTATTTCTACACACGTCATCCTTGCACATATATATCATCTAAATATCACCAAAAATTATGAATTACTATCATACACAATATATAATGGTGTTCCCCTATGCCCCAATAAAATTATTTATTCTATGTAAACTTAGTTATCGTAAGTTCCATGCCCATGACATTCTACCAAACATTTATCCATGACTCATATTTGTTTTCCATTATGTCTATTATTTGTCATTGATGTCATATAAATTAATGGAAAAGGGTTTTTATGTGTTATATGAGCCTCCATGAGGTGTTATTCAAGTTCAAACATGATGTATTGCATTGGTGAGTGGTGCTTAGGTGAAGTAACATGGCGTTCCTATGTGTTTAGTGCATGGTCTAATGTGCATGGTAATTGTATGAGTCCTCAAAATCTGGTTGAAGGTTTTCATTATGTCAAACATGGTCCTATAGTTGTGTTATTAGTTTCTAAGTGTTTGCATATGGTCAACATGGATAGTTCATGAAGAGTTATGGTGTGAAGAGGTCATTCTAGGCCTATTCCTAGACCTAGGGCATGGTGCATGGTATGGTAGCATGAGTTTTGGAGTAAGGAAGTCCTATCCAAGCATGGTAAATGTGTTGTAATGTTTCATAGAAGGTGTATGATGAGTTTCAATAGTATGGTGATGTTTCATGGTTCTTGGGAAGTAAAAAAGTGAAGATAAGCTAAGAACACACATGCAAGTCGATGTTGTTGGAGAGATTCAACCATATTTAAGAAAGATGGCAAGTTTGAGCAATTATAGGATGTTTTCTTGATGCTTCGTGACAACTTTAAATTTATTATTAAGAATTTTTTGCATGATATGTCATTTTTAGTAAAACAGGGTTTAGAAGAATGAAAAACCAGCTTGAATTATGAATTTAAAATGATCATTGTGAACTACGTGCTTTACATGGGACCCAAAGGTTTTAAGGGAATTTTTTTCCTTGAGAAAAGATTTGTTTGAAAAAATATTGTGGTGGCTTGATTGTCATGTTTGTAAGAAGATAAGTTGCTTTGAGACCCTAGCAAAACCCTCCTAAAAGAGTGACTTGAGAAATTTGATTTTTCGATATTCATAATGTCTTAGCATGTAAAAGTGATGGATCAAGGTTGAATAGGATTTTTTTAGGCTCATTTTAGTGGTGGTTTAGTATTTTGACCATTTTGGGAAGTGAGAAAAAAACCCTAATTTTGTGGATTTTTACTATTTTAGACCTAAGATGGAAGCTTTAGGATGAAAACTAAATTTTATGAATCCTTGGGAGATTTTATACATATTCATGAAACATTTTTGGCATTTTTGTTGAATAATTTTTTAGATACAAGTCCTCAAAGACAGCCTACTCATTGTGGCCTTAAAGTATAAAATGCTAGTTTTGTGGTACGAAGTGAGTTTGATGAAAATTCTTGTTGTATTTTATGTTTTTGGTCATGTATAGAATGTAAGAACATGATATGATGTGTTAAAGCTCTTGTGTTTAAGTTGTGAATTTATTTTTCTGTTTAAGACCTATTGGCCTAGAAAGACCTAGTTGGCTTATTTGAGAAGGTGATATTTCTCCACATGAGATATGCATGTTAGTACTTGTACATGTTTTGATAAGTTACCTTGAAGTGTTACAGATGGTGGATGAGATAATAAGGTGTTTTGGGTGTATTTGTGCGTTTTTATCTCCATATTGGTTCTTGAGTCCTTATATCCTAAATGAGAAGTTTTAGAGATTAGATTTGTTGAAGGCATTCCACTATGAATTGGACAGAAATGTAAAATTTGATGTAAAATCAAAACACATAAATTTACAATGGTATATGGTTTATGTCTTTATTATTTTATTTGATAGGTGAACTAACTCATCTTAGAAGACCTAAGTTTGGGGTATTGAAGCTAGTTTGGAGCAGTTGCAGAGATTGATTTGTTTAGAGGTCTTCCACTTGGTTAGATGAAAATTTGAGTTATTCTCAAAATAAGACTTGGAGATATTTATAATTGTATATTACTTGATTCATAATTATGATATTTTCTATGTCAATTTGGTCGCTCTTCAGGACTGAAATTTTGGGCATTGAAGACCTAGTGGGGTTTACTTTCTCCTTGGAGTGTTTGATGGTGAAGATGGATGTTTCAATTATTCTTGTAATATTTTATTATGTTAAGCACTTGTTTATGATATGTGTGGAGATTCTTGAGCCATGAATAAGTTGGTTGATGTTGTTAAAGATCATAATCCATTCACTAGTGCTTATATAGTGATTTTGAGATTGTGTGAGCATATTGGTGCTTGTTTGGAGATGTTGTGACTCCTTTATACCTATTTGGGTCATTTAATATTATTTATATTATGTTATTGTTATATTTTTGAGTTGGGATGACTGAACTACTTAATCATGGCTTACTTAGGTGTACTTTAGAATTGAGTTGGGTATATAAGAAAATGTTTTGGTTCATTTTGAACTAGTTGTTCATGGGGAAAATACAACCCATATATGAGTTAAGGAGATTGTTAAGGGGATAACAAAATATCTAATAAGATCCATGAGGACCTAAAGAATATTGAATACTAGATATGTGAGGAAAATTGATACATTTAGGCCGGAAAAAGAGATATTGAGTGAGTTAGAAAAGAGCTTATTTTGGATGATGGTTTGGTGTGTTTAAAGAAGTTGTGTGCTAAAATTGGATCACTATCAGTTATGTAAGTACAATTTCATTTGTGATAGCTAATTTCTAAGTGCTTTAGTTATTTCTTGATTAACTTAGATGGTTGTAGACTCTTTGTGGGTTTGGTGCTCTTTATAGGGTTGGCACTCTACTAATCTAGGGGTTGGTGCTCCTTGTTAAGTTGGTGCTTCACTAAATTTATTTTATTTGAGTAATATAAGTATATTTTCAATTTATTTTCTTCCTCTTAAATATTTTACACTTAAACTTGGTTTCCTTGTGTACTTTTTTTTCTCTTCCTCTTGTATATGGTTGATTCAATGTTTAAGTAAACACACATATGGTTAATGTTTGATTGAATGGTTGTATGAATGATAATGAATTATTAATGGAAATGGAATAAATTTTTAATGGAATTATTTACCCACCTTAGTGCCTTATCCTTCCAATAATTGGTATGATATTTTTCCCTATGAAACAAGTTTTACAACTTGGCGGAGATCCTCTAGAAGCATAAGAGATGGGTAAGCATTCAGATGTTGAAGATGATTTAAGAAAGAAGTATGAAATTTCTTAGTCATTTATTTATATTCTAAAATATCATATCAGGTGCATGGTGTCAGAGCATGATAAAGCTATCCAAAATTTGTAGTCACAAGTTGAAAGTGTGATTAAATCCCTAAGCGATAAATAAGAAGCTTGTTCAAGGTATGAAGAAAATTTGAAAGTCATAGAATATTATTTAGAAAGTGAATCTACACGTTGAATATTTATGAGAGGTTAGAAAAGAGTAATAAATATCTTGGTGGGATATTTGAGAGTTAAAAAGTTGCTAGTGATAAAACAGGTCTAAGGTTCAAAGGACAACATGTGAAGAATGATGAAAAAGTAGGTCTAAGTTCTCAATCAAATAAGAAGGTGACCAAATAGGCTTATTAAAATAAGTATAAACCTTTTGCACATAAAAATTAAAGGAGGTCTGTTCCTTCATTTAATGGTTATTGCTATGTTTTTAATGGTTTTGGTCATAGAGCTAGGTATTGTAAGAGGAAGCTCTATAGAAATGAGTATTCATTGAATTGTGGTAGATCCTTTAAGGGTCAATGTTATTCATATTTTGAGTATGGCCATAAGGAATATGATTATGGTTGGGTTCTTAGTTCATATCATTCAAATGGAAAGAAGGAAATCACATGCTACAACTGTCACAAAAGGGCCACATTTCAAAAAAATCTATCAAGAGTCTTCTAGACCAAGAAATGAAGGCAAGTATGAAGTGGTATGCTATAATTGCAATCAATTTCGTCATATTGCTAGATTTTGTCACCAAGATAGACCTAATAAGTTCCTAAGTATGTTTTAAGCTCCTAATTGGAAAAATTGAAGTTTATTCAGAAGGAAATACAATCCTATAAATGAATCTAAGACCGGCATGCCAACTTATAAGGCTAAGAAGGCTATCTCTAAGATTGAAGTAGAGAAAGAAGACTCTTAATCTGTCAAGGAAATTAAGGTGAATGAGGGTCAAAGTACATTAATGGAGAATTTAGATCCATGTATTAGTTAAGTGGTGTGTTATCTATGATTGGTAAGGATAAAAGGGTATGTGATGTGAAGGAGAAAAAATAGTGACAACTAAGGGAGATTCAAACTCTTTCAAGATACCAAATTGTGTAGACAAGATCGGGAAGGAAGAAATGATTTTTGTCAAGCCTAGTTCAAATCATGAAGGAATATTAGCCCAAATTGAGAAATAGCAAGTGAATGAAGAGCTTCATATCCAACTGATCTCTAATACTAATATGAAGGATTGGTAGATGAAATTAATATTCTGAAAGGATCATCTAAGATATCAAAGGAAGAAAGGGAGAATATGGAATATTTGAGGTCATATGACTCTTATATACTATTTTAGTGACCTAATGAGATTTATGCGTCTTATCTATGATCCTAGAATACATTAACATGACAAAGGAAGCATTGGTGATGATTGTGGGCTCCTATATGTTATTTCTAGTCTTGTTAAGGTATGTTTTCTTAATCACTCTATCATGTTTTCAGATTCAATCAAATTCTTCATCTAAATGTTGATCCAAGGTTTGAGATAGTTGAGTATTATATGTTGATCATTGTATGCACCCAAAATTACATGCGCTACATTGTGAGAAAATAGTTACAAAATTTCCTAATGATGATTTAGGTCTTTTCAAGAAGGTGTTTGAGCTCCAAAACCTATTCCCATTTTATATTTGTTACTTAGACATCTTTACTTAGCCTTCCCATGCTTTTCTTAGCTCCCGCTTCTTTTTGTACACGGTTTGGCCTTTAGTTCTAGGACCGCCACCCCCACGGGGTGGTGGTCCTACCCCTTTTTCCGATTCCATCATGTGTGTTTCTAACATGTGACACTTCACTTAATTTCACTTTTAGCATGCTTTCGTGAGCCAAATTTTTTTAAAATAGCTTTGATTGCTTGGTTCTCCTTACTCCTATTTTTAAATAGATTTAATTAGTTAGAAGTACTTCTTCTTACCTTGTACATTGACGTACATCCCAGCCCCGATTATTATATATTCCATGCTTGTATCCAATCAAAAAGCCGAGAAATTTTGTGTATCTTGCATTTTATTTATGCCACAATCTTGCTAAGAATTGCATAGCTAAGCTCAAATCTCTTGTGTTATCTCTCTTCTACTTGTATTGCATCCAGACTCCCTTCATGCTGCCATTTCTCAAGCGCCATCCATTGGAATCATATGAACACTTAAAGAAAGAAAGGAACATCTCGAGGGGACCGATACAAATACAAACCAGATTTTCCAAAGATCTTGCTTTTTGGATTGGAATTGTGTGTTTGTTTGCCTTATTTGTTAAATTGTTAATTTCAAATCACTAGTTTCAATTACATATCAAATAGAGTAGAAAATTGTTCATTTCAATAGGTTAGGAAATCACAATTAGATCAAATCATTAGGAATTTTTCCCTTTAACATTACAAGGAAGTTGTGGGGAACAATAGCCCCCTTAGGGTCATGATTTGTTCTTCACCTACGATGTAGGGTTTTATGTGTTTTTGATTGGATTAGGTTATTTATTTTAGATTAGATACACACATTCACACAAGTAACCAAATACATCTAGCTGATTACTTGTCTTATTGTATTTATTAGATTATAATGCATTGCTTAAAAATTAGACAAGATCAAAAAGATTTCCTTTAATAGATTAGTTTGTTTTATTGCTTTGATCCGATACATTAAGAAAAATCCAAAAGCATAGATTATATTTTCTTCAATAGTTATTTTTCTTATCAAAATTACTTTATTTCACTTTGTATGACCATCAACTATCCAAACCAAGAAAAGACTTACATTTTTATCCCTTGGTCCCACAACCCAATGGGCCAAAATTGATAACTAACATTGATACTAGTTTATGTTTGAAAGTCTTACACACACATGTAACTTTTTTGCTGAGAAAATATAATAAATAAATATGCTAAAAATCATTGCTAATCAAGCCTATGATTATTGGACTTCTCATGGCAATAGGGTTTGATTACGCACATGACCATACAATAGCCACAACCTCCATGAGTCTTTGGTTGTGATCCTCAAGTCTGACAGCCCAACTGGCATGTTAACCATTTGGGCATTGACACTAGTCTACCTACACTAGTATTCAGATCTTCACCACTTCCACCAGACATTATTGTACAACTTTACTTATTGAACATAACATCCGCTCAGGCTAAGACTTTCTAGACCATACTAGAAAATTACCCATAAACCCTTATGGCTCAAAAAATATCTCATTCTTACATCCACGACCTTGTCTAAAAATCCATACAAGGCATCCATAGGTCATTTTACGCGTGTTCAATAACCAAAAATACAATCTTGGTAGATCTCAACATTGATTGGAGTCTCTGAGCAGCTATTATGTCAGACCGAGCCATCACACCACTTCAAGTTAGGAGAGCGTTATTTTCCCTAGATTCACAAATCCTGATATTACGTGTTGAAGATATAATATTTCCCAATTAGATTGATCCCCGTCACCACACTCAAATTCACATTCATTCTACACTAGGTGTTTTGGCATGACCTCGTGAGGTCGGGTTTGAAGAATATCACATGTTGATTTTCTGTCATACAAATTAGTGAACCTGATGTGAAGAGCTAGTCTCTAAATGTTTCCACTTTCTTCATCCATCCCTTATTCTTTGGGTATTCTTATACCCACTGAATATATCGAGATATGAAAAGTACAATTGACCCATCCTGGGTTTTGACATGTATAACTACCAATCAAGCAACAATCACCTTCAATTTCAATGTGGGTGGACAACCAATCATTGGCTCAAAACCCTCGCTTCAGAAACCAATGTTGGTTCCTCTTTGCATATTGAGGAACTTTACCAAGTCATGCAGACCTATCCTCATGAACAATCAAGTTCAAATGACATGAATTTCACCGGGAATCAAGTTCAAATGACATGAATTTCACTAGGGAATCAAGTTCATATCCTCATGTATTGTTTCGATAGCCCATTAACATGTAATCATACCAACTCATGCATCTAGATGAGGAATATTTAGCATGATATGCTAGGAGTGAACAACACTTCTAGAACATGAACCGAGATTTCGATAGGTTGTAAGGACAAGGTGATGTTCTGCTCTAAAACAATAACACTACCCCTCCACCAACCAAAAATACTACCAATGAGGGGTGACAACATAGTGAATAATTCATAGCAGGATACCATACTCCTCAACAACCTCCGAGGGTTCAACAAAAAGAACCTAAGTAAAGCACTGCCCCATCAACGGGTGATGTCATCTATACTTTGGTAGAAAAATTCAAGGAGCTAGATCTTTCCCAAAATGCTAAAAATTCATATGTAGGGAAAGCACAAACTTCTCCCTACCCATGGAATTATGAACAACTACCTACTATATAGAATCCTCTAGTTTATATGGGTACTCCAAACCCTGGAAATCCGCTTATGGGGATGGGAACTTTGGGCATGCCCCCTCATGTCACGTATGGATATTTGCAATAGGCATTGATTGGAAGTGTGTTGTAAAACACCATACTATCTTGAAATGCAACTTTCCCTAGCTTTGTGCCTTCGATTCCATATCAAGGTAATAAACCCCCCTACATACACATGTATTATAAATATCCACAGTAGGATATGGACTTTGGATATTTACAACCGCATGGTCCATATTGACAACCACATGGGATTCCATATGCCCCCAAAAATGTTTATGCTATCCCATTTCAGAAATCGATGCAACCTCCTCCTCCCCAATAAGGATCTTCAATGGTGGAAACGTATGCAATGGGGAACTATTCTGAATATCTTAAGGATCCTCTAAACTTCTCCATTCGAGACAGTCGTACTCCCAAGACCCTTACCTGATCTTCCAAAATTCAAAGGGGAGGGTGATCCTAGCACCCACATCAAAGCTTACGCAATGGCCATTCAAAAGATGCTACCATGGGACGCAGTTTTTGTGAAATATTTTCCCTAATACATTAGAAGGTATTTCTCTTGATTGGTACTATGGGATACTAGATGTTTCAATACACTCATTCAAGCAACTTGTATCAAAATTTATTAAATATTTTGATATGAAAAAACTTTTATAAATACAAATCGGGAATTCCTTCATATTAAGCAAGAGCATAACGAATATGCAGCCCGCTTCATTCAAAGGTAGCGACAAGTTCTCTACTCCTCTACTAGTTCTCCAAATATGGATCAAACAGAGCTTTGTGATTTGTTCCTCCACTCTCTCAATAGGGAGACAAACAAATACATTCAAAAGTTCCCGCTAAGGAGATATGAAGAGGTACTAGAGGGTTCTCTTTGAAGTAACCAAGAAGCCATTGACAGTGGTTGTAAGACTTATGGAGCTAATGGAAGGTTAGTCACCCCTAATCAAAATAACCCCAGTTACTCCAAAAAAATGAATAGTAACCAAGGACCAAAAATCCTTAATAAGAATCATAGAGTCACGATGGATGGGGACCGAGACCAACCAAAAATACCTAATGTTGTTAATGCTCCCAATACTGAGACACTTCAAACAATAACAATAACAATAACAATGACAATAATCAAAGAAATAATAAATTTTCGCCTCACGGTCAATTTGTGGATTTTAACCACCAACAACAACAACAACCTCAATAGTCAAGGAAAACACAGACCCAAGGCCCTAACCAATACCCAAGCAGGTATCTAAACCAATTTCAAAACCAGGGGAAAGGGTTCCCAAATTTTAACCATAACAATCAACAACTGAACAATAACCGTAATTTCATAAAACTATAAGGTTTAAACAAAAGACCTTGCGATTACGATCCCGGTTTATATTGTGGTTTCAATAGGGTTCACGGGCATGATACATGAACATGCCACGATTGTAACAAATTTTTATAGCGTTTTCGGAAGAGCAAATATAGTTATTTGTTGACATGTTTTTGGAAAACCCGAAAGAACCCACTCAAAACACCTACATGGGACCAATATCCTCACAGAACACACCACTTGAATCTTTAACGATCCTCTCCCCATGCATCCAAAGGATGGTAGAATAGATCCTAATGGTTCAAAAAAGGTTATTGTAATAGGGACCCATGATCGCAAAGCCTCAAATTTGTTAAAACCACAAGTGGAACCTCCTCACGGATGGTCACCAACAAACACAAATTATGAGGTTGGTCAAGTTGGACACATAACCTTACATTAAAATTGCCACTAGAACCAAGGATTATTCTTTTCATCCCATCCTTATCTACCCGACCACATCAGATGACATTCATGATATGCTAAGCAAGCCAGTGGGAGCTTATGACTTGATCAGTGACTTAACTAATACCGTCTCACGCATGTCCTTCTTAGATCTGTTAAAGAATTCCCTAATCATACGACCACTTTACTAGAAGAGTTAGGTCTTAGTCATTTAGCTAATGTCACCCCTCCTCTATAAGAAAAAATAAACCACATGGATTTTGATGTTTATCCTCTAAGGAAGCCTAAAAGAGATATTAGATTTTTATTCAACATCAGCAAGATGCCTAAAGACACTAAAATAGATCGTAGAGGTGATCCGATGTTGTTTTACAAGTTTGGATTTAAAAACACTATGTAAAGCATGCGATGATTGATGATGATGCAACAATCAACATAGTCTCCTTCTCTTTCCTTTAAAATATAGGGTATGGAGAGACCAATTTTTCTTTCACATGAAATACGCTAAGAGGATATGACAACCTCAAATCAACATCAATCGAACAATAGTTTTTCCATCCACCCTTTCACCTAAGACAATACTATTTGAGTTTTATATTATAGATCAGGAAACCAATTATAATATGATCCATGACCATCCTTGGATTCATCGCATGAAGACAATTCCATCCACTTTGTCTCATGAAATTAGGTTCCTACATTTAGGGAAGGTATTTGTGGCGTAGGGTGATCCAAAACCATTTGACATACACCTAGCTAACTTGAAAAAGAGGCCATGGGTCCACTCATAGATTGAGATTCCTATAAATTAGTGAAATAAACCTGCAAGCTCAGTACCAAAGGAAAAGCTAGTTCCCACAACATAATTAAAAGTCACGGATTTGATCGAAGGTGTTCTAGCAATCAAATATGAAACCATCATCGTAGAGACATTATCATTGGGAACTATGGAAAATATTTTGAGATATTGGAGAAATATTTACCCATTCTCCTTCCTTTTGATTCCATGGGCATGGGACATTCCCTAGGAATGGTTCTCTTCTAAAAATGAGGTTTGTATGGTTGAGGTAACTGAAGTAAAGGAGAAGGATTCAAAAGATGATCCAATGTCCATCTTTCTAAGTAAGTGTTGGACCCTCCATTTTAATGGAACCAAATTCCATTTTAGTGCTAGGGAGGTGTGATTCTTACCTCTCATGAGGGAAGGATTATACCTTTTTCCTTCAAATTAAACTTTGAGTGCATAAATAATGGGGCTGAATACGAAGCTCTTCTACTTGGTCTCATCATGGCCAAAAGAATGGGTGCTCTTAATATCACGATGGTGGGAAATTCATAACTTGTTGCAAATCAGGTATCTAAAGTATATGAGACTAGAGCTAAGCATTTGCAACTCTATAAAATAAAAGTGCTAAATTTAAAAAGAGGTTTGAATTCATATCATTCAAAGCAATTCCACGAGACCAAAATCTCCTTACGGACTCGATCACAACTTACATTTTTATCACTTTACTTTTGCAAGAAATGAGTTAGAAGATTAAAAATTCACGGTCTCGGTTAAGTGTAGAACCCTTGGTTTGTAATACACTCTTAACTCAAATGTTGACATACGTAGAGACTGAGAGTGAGTAGATCATTTCAGATCACGAGTTACATTAACAAATAAACTCTAGAATATATAAACGCTCTGCAAAATTACATATTATGCATCAAAAGGTTAATCTTTCTCTAATTCCACACTCTTTTTCCTATTTTTAAATCCCATGATAGAATCTTCTCTTGGGAGGGAACTCAAAATTTCTAAGGTAGGAGAAGAGGGGGACTTAGAGTTTCCTCCAGCCCGCTTTGAGTTTGTGGAATGCAACACCTCCTTAATCAAGGGAACAATCGATATAAATATCGAGACCGAGGAAGAACTAAATATTTTGAACCTAGTGTCCTCTTTAACTCTTGAAGAGGTTGAAATGCATACCCACATTCTCAAGGAGCATAAAAAATCATTTGTGTTTAACTACAAAGAAATGACAGGGGATTGCATCACACATTACGATGCACAATCTCGTCACCAAATCACATGCTAAGCCAATTAAGAAAAATTCAAGGCCCATGAAGAAAAAGGTGGCCCTTATGGTGAAGGAGGAAGTGATGAAAATCCTCTAGGTGGGATTCATAAGCCAGTTGCCTACTCACAATGGGTGTGTAACATATTCCCCATTCTCAAGAAAAAGGAAAGATCCACATCTGCATAGAATTTCAAGATATAGATAAGGCTTGTCCCAAATATGATTTACCATTACCATCCATCAATGTTATTTTTGATGCAACAACTGGTTTTGAGTTTTTGTCTCTTATGGATGGATTCTCTAGGTATAATAAGATCAAGATATCTAAAGAGGATCAGGCCAAAACTATGATTATAACTCCTTAGGGAACGTCTGTTATGTTGTCATGACATTTAGGTTTAAGAACACCGGTGCTACCTACCAACAAAGATGCCTTATATATTCTATAATATTATACATAATATTTTGGAATCTTATGTGGATGACCCTCTTGGCTAAGGCCAGAAATCACTGCGATCACCAGAGGTGTTTTATATCATCCTCTTCTCTCTTAATCGAATACGACGTCAAATTGAATCCAAAAAAATGTGTGTTCGGTGTAATTGGAGGTAAGCTATTTGGGTACATCATATCTTCATCTAGAATTGATGTAGATCCATACAAAATTTTAGCTATATTGGAAATGATTCCACCAATGGATGAGTCTTGCATCAAATCTTTTCTTGGAAACATCAGGGCAATCTGAAGAGTTATCCCTAACTTGACCTTTGGTATTCACCCAATAAAAAATATTTTAAGAAAGGATTTCCAAATTGATTGGACAGATGAATGCAAATAGGCATTTGATTCGGTTAAACAATTCTTATTTCCCCTCCCACACTCATGTTGCCTAGATCAAATCTCCCTTTGACCTTGTATTCGCGAGCTACGGATGTTTCACTAACCTACATGTCGGCTCAAAAAGATAATGATAAATGAGAGCATGCTGTCTATTTTATTATTCAAATGTTGTTTTATTATGAGACACGTTACACCTAATCAGAAAAGGAATGCCTTACTATAGTCTTTATGAAAAATGCTTAAGACATTATATGCCGAATCAAGAAACCATGGTTATTTTAAAGTAGGATCACTTGCAGAAATTCCTCACGCAAGGGTCATTATCTAAGAAGTTCAAGTGCTTCATAACTCTAATGGGAAGATTTGAGCTAACATTTGTTAATCATAAATGCTGTCAAAGGAAAAATAATTTCTTGATTGATTAGCTGATAATTCGTTAGAAGGAGGCAATCGGTAGATGTAGACTTACTTGATGAGTGTGTATACTTCATCGAGACAAGGCCCCTCATTTCTATGTGTCCATGGTATAGTGATATCATTAATTTAATAGTGGACCATATGTATCCAGAAGGAGCAACATCACAACAAAGATGGTGGTTACATGTCATTACCAAGTACGTTATTTTCAAGCAAGTGCTCTATTGTAGATCCTTCGATGGAATGTTGTTAAGATGTGTTGATGTAAAAGAATCTAAAAATATTCTTTATGAATCACATAGTGGAGTATGTGGAGGTCACTTCGGTGGCCATGCCACTACTCGAAAGATACATCAAATGGGCTATTTTTGGCCTACTTTATAGCATACCATAGTAGAGTTTGTGTGTAGATGCCACATATGTCAAGAGTTCTCCCACGAGATCCACATACCGGCACAAGCTTTGCAATCAATTATGACCCCATGGTCCTTTTCCACTTTGGGCCTGGATTTGATAAGGAAATTATCTCCTTCATCAATAGATGCCCATAACTTCATAATCACAACAAAATAGTACTTTACTAAGTGGATAGAAGTTATGCCTCTTACCCCTTTGTGTCCGGGTCTATGATCGATAAGTTCATCTTAAACTAGATCATTTGTAGGTACGGGTCCCATAGGTCATTATCTCGGATAGTGGAACATCCTTCAAAAATAATGAAATACGTGAATTGTGTGCAAAGTTCAAGATAAGTCATCACATGACTTATCTTTATTATTCTCAGGCCAATAGAAAGAATGAGGCTACGAATAAGACATTAAAGTCCATCCTCCTTAAGACCATAAAGGAGAATAAAGAGATTGGAATTTAAAGCTTTTCGTAACCCTATGGGCCTATCAAACATCAATTAGAACACCAACAGGGGAAACACCCTTATCTTTGGTATTTGGTGTGGAAACAATTTTACCACTCGAGTTTGAAATACCGAGTCTCTATATTTCACTTGCAAGGAATATGGGGAGAAGAAGGCTATCGAGAAGCATGAATCTCTCAGTTAGAAAGTCTTGATGAGGTTATAATTAATGTTAAACAACGGCACCTTGTTTATGCTAATCGAATGGCTCATAAATACAACAAGAAGGTCTACGAGCATGAAATATATGAGGGAGATTTAGTCTTAAGACTTGACAGTCGTATAGATAAAAACACCGGTGAGGGAAGAAAATTCAGACCTAGGTGGTTGGGTCCATATGAAGTAGTAGAAGACTATATAAATGGGGCATTTCTCCTGTGTACATTAGAGGGTGAGGATTTTAACAAATCTATTAAATCTCTTCACCTAAAGAGGTATTACACATAATCCATTAGCATTTTCATATGTACATTATTGCATATGTATTGCACTTTCATCTTCAAGTTCATTCTGTAAAATTTTTTATTAAGGGAATTATTCTTAGAGCAACTCCTAGAAACTTCTATAAAACATTGGTAAAACATTCAAATCATATCTCTTCAAATTTTCATGATATCATCAAATGTTTTCAAATCACTTCATCTTTTCAAACAAGAAAAGAAAAGTTTTGACCATGACCATATCAAGGTCTACATACTTGGTTCTACTTATAGTATCTTCGTAGATTAGGTGTCTTTACCTATAGTATGTTCTAGAAGATTCATGGTGTCACATCTATCCCATAAACATCTCTTTAGAAATAAGAACATACTAAAAAAATTTCCTAGATGAGTAAGTCAAATGAAAATCCACAATAAAATTTCATTTTACACATTTCTTTTCCCTACCAACCTTCGGTGTTGAGCCTGCATCTCTTACTGGTGATGTAGGGTTGGGAAAGGAGAGAACTACCCTTACTCACCTATTCCTTGTTGATGGTGATGATCCCATGTTTCATATTAGTTGCATGGGGCAAGGTGTAGGGGGTTTCTTTGATAAACTTGAAATTTAGAAACAATTCATTCAAATATTTCAAAATCATAAGTCAAAAACAAAGTGAGTTAGATGTCAAAAATTCCAAAAGAGTTTAAAACCTCAAAACCAGATTTTGTCAACCAAGTAGCCATCTATGGATCTAAGTCTAGATAAACTTGAAAGTAAATCACATTGTAAACTATGAAGTAACTTGAGTAGGGTGAGGTTGTAGTGTCTCAATTTGGTTTTTTTAAACCATCGTCTTTCCTATTCATTACCATCAAACAAAATTTCATACCTTTTGCCTTTTCGGATCTTGGTGTTGAGTCCTCGCATCCTATTAGTTGTGTGGGGTCAAGAGAGGGGGAAGTACATCTTCTTATCATATCATTGTATCACCATGTTTTTCCAAGAGAAAATGAAGTATCAAAGATTTCTTGAAGAAACTAAAGTTCAAACATCACATTGTGTTCACATTATCATATATCAACATTATAAAATACAAAAATAAATCATTATGTTAATATTTCACATCCACTACATGCATTTTGAAAAAGCATAGAAAAAAAAAATTATAAACGTCTAGAGGACAAATGAAGAATAAACCAAAAGAAAGATGACTCGGATATAATGGATTACCAAACCAAGAATACAAGTCTGTATATATATCATGGTTAGTCAAGTTTGTATACAATGCCATCACGCACTAAGGTGTGGTCATAATGATTGCAATGAGCCCAAAATATACAAAAAAACACATATAGCTCCCGACTAAATGGAAAGAAAGAATTCAATCACTCAAAGACCCGTCAATCCTCGTGGGATCCCTCGGATGGTGCACGACCACATATAGGACTCCTACTGTGGCTGCGATGATGATGGGAATGAATTGAATGGTGTGAATGATTGTGGTGGTGGCCATTAGCTGTGGTCTCAATACAAGATTGGCTCCACCTCATAAAACACTCGAAACCTCATATCGACCACCTAGGTACGAAGAAAGATTACCAAATTTTCTATCCCCCAAATAGGAGCAAAAATGTTAGTGTGTCTTCTAGAAGCTAATGGATGACCTAAATCCTCGGTCAACTCAACTAGGGTCTTCCCAAGGGGATCAATAGGTTGTCCATACACACCCCTTAGATAATCTCTCACCACTACGTGAAGTCATGAAAGCAAAGATAGAATAAGAAATAGATAAGTTAGAAGACCATAGGATGTAAATCAAAAGACAATACCAAAACTAATATTTCAAATTAACAAAGTCAAGAGAAGAGTATCAAACATACTTGGATCTTTGGGCATCCAAGTAGGGTCATTGAACTCTGCTACCGATGCTCTTGGTGGCTATGGAACCTCCCCAAATCTAGAGGCCAAATGTTGTATGATCATAGCCTCATCATCCCCCTTCCCATCTAGAGGAAATGAATCCTCTGAGACCAAGGTCTCTCTCTCTCTATACTAGCCTCCTCGTGTGCTACTCTTAGCATCTCTTGAGTGTCATGCCACTCAGGATCACTCTTCTCTTCTTCCATACGGGCTTCCTCGCCAATCTATGCATCTCCCCCTTGCTATCCTCCTAGGTATCATCTCATGTATGCTCCTCTCGAATTAGAGTCAACATAAATAGGCTCATCCTCCTCTCCGAGCACTAGCTTCTTATTGAGTACAAACCTCACACCTAAATGCAATAGGTACACCTAGAGTAACTACTGTCAAGACATGATCTCCTTTAGGGCACTTTTGGGCCTCCTGAATGGTCCTATAGACTGGTGCCACTAGATGAAGTATGTCATCATATGGGAGGCCAAACGATGAGGGACTTGATCAAATGGATATGTCTCAAATCTCCGTGCTCTATCAACTATATGTCCCATGGAAGTACATGTTACCATTGTTGTCACCTCCTTTCCCCATAACCTTGCCATGTCCTGGTAGGGAGTGACAACCATGTGGGTCATAGTCGGAAAAGCTACTTTTGGAGTGGTGTCTTGAGAACGGACATAACTATCGACATCGCTACCCGAATAGTCCTTGGATCTAATACCTATACTCCCCTTCCATAGGGGGTGATGTGCTCATATACCCAACTCATAACAAGAGTGGGGTAGCTTAGTGAGTGCCCTGCAATCGACTACCCTGTATAAGTCATGGTAGGTAGTCCTTAGGATGTCGGCTCCCAAAGCGTACCTATGGCCATATCCCTCAATATGTTTGATAATAGGATCCTAATAGTAGAAAAGGGTGTACCCCCTTCTCCCTTATCAATGGTGAGGAAAATATACCCATAATGGATCTTTGAATGATAGGAATAGAAGTTGTAGCAATGGAACAAACTTTCATCCCCTTCTTCGAACCAGATGAGACAATGACATCTCCCATATATGTGGCCCACTGTGTCATTGTGGTCATGGATCCCAATGTCTCCAAATTTAATGTCCTCCCAAGAATTGGGATCCCAAGGATGTGGTATACATCCTCTAGAGTAATGGTCCACTCACCCCTAACACCTAGAAACTAGAAAGTGTTCGATCTATGTCCTAGTAGGAAAATAAGTCACACAATATGTGACTTGCATGGGCAACAAGGGGAACACGTGAAATCCTCTAGATTCCTACCCTCTGCAGGTGTCCCTCTTGGCCTAAGTCAATTTGGTCCAAAATCCCAGGGAGACAATCACACTCCCTCTCTTGACTCTAATATGTACTCATTCTTCTGCATTCACCAAAACATGGAAAAAATAGAAAGTTAGTAATGTATACAAAAAGATAAGATCAACAAAAACATGCTAAAACATGAAAAATAAAATAAAAATCAAATTAATGTATGTTTTGGTCATTCTATTCAGAACTACCACCTAGTGCGGGGTGGTAGTTACGCCTGACCATCACCCTACTTTGGGGCTGTGGTCCTAAGACAAATTTCCAAATGTGCCCTTAACCTTAAAAAACAATCAAAAATGTAAAAATACCAATTCGATAAAATAAAAGAATGCCCTATTGGCACCCTCCCTAGAGACCCATTTAAGACAAGAAAATTTGAAAATAAACCCCCATAGATAAACTTTTCAATGTTTTTACATTTTAGGTATGAAAAGACAAATGTGGAAATAACCAACCTTAGAATGTGTTGGTCGATCTCCTACATGTGGAGGCATGATCGCTACCTTGCAACTTTCATTTTGGCTGTACACGTTTTGGCCATTAGTACGAGGACCACCACCCTACCTTGGTGGTGGTTCTGAAACCACCGCCCAAGCATGGCAATGGTCCTAAAACCACCACCTGCACAAGGTGGCGGTCTTACCACTTTTCCAAATTTCGTCATGTGTGTTTCTAACATGTGATGCTTCACTTAATTTCAATTTTAGCATGCATTAGTGAGCCAAATTTTCTAAAAATAGCTTTGATTCCTTGGTTCTCCTTCCTACTTCTATTTTTAAATAGATTTAATTAGTTGGAACCACTTCTTCTACCTTATGCATGAAGGAACATCCCAACCCTAGTTCTTATACATTCCATGTGTGTATTAAAGAAAAAGGAAGGAGAATTTTTGTGCATCTTTCATTGTATTTCTGCCAAAATCTTGTTAGGAATTACATAGCCAAGCTCGAGATCTCTTGTGTTGCCTCTCTTCTACTTGCATTGCATCAGTTTGCCTTCAAGCCTGCCATTGCTCAAGCACCATCGTCTGCTAGTGTTCTTCCATTCCCAATTCCTTGGACTCCTATTAACACTTAAAGAAAGAAAGGAACATATGAAGGGACGGATACAAATACAACTAGATTTTCCAAAGTTCTTGCTTGTCGGGTTAGAATTGTGTGTTTGTTTTCCTTATTTGTTAAATTGCCAATTTCAAATCACTAGTTTAAATTACATATCAAATAGAGTAGAATGTTTTTCATTTCAATATGTTAGGCAATCACAAGTAGATCAAATCATTAGGAATTTTTCTCTTTAACATTACCAGGGAAGTTGTGGGGAAGAATAGCCGTTACAGGGTCGTGATTTTTTCTTCACCTATGAGGTAGGGTTTGAAGGATTTTTATTAGATTAGGTTATTATTTTTAGATTAGATTCACACATTCACACAAGTAACTAGTGGCATCTAGCTGATTACTTGTCTTTAGTTTATTTATTAGATTAGAATGCATTCCTTAAAAATTAGAAAATATCAAAAATATTTCCTTTTATAGATTAGTTTTTATTGTTTTGATTTGATACGGTGAGAAAACTTGAAAAACATAGATTAGATTTACTTTAATAATTAGTTTGCTTATCAAAATTACTTTATTTCATTCTGTATGACCATCAATGGTCCACAACAAGAAAATACATACAATTGTGATCCGTTGGTCCCATAACCCAATGGGCGAATTAATAACTAACATTGATCTTGGTTTACGTTTGACATTCTTACGCACACCCTCATCTTTTGCGAAAAAGAATAACTAAATATGATAAACATCACTACTAATCAAGCCTATGATTATTGGATTACTCAGCAACATGGTTTCATTACACACATGACAATACAAGGGCCACAACCTTCACAAATCTTTAATTATGATCCTCGGTCCCAAAACCCAACGGGAATGTTAACCAGATTAAACAATGACACTAGTTTTCATACATTAGTATTCATATTTTCACCACTTCCACCAGGGAAAGTATTGCACAACTTTCCTTACGAACATAGAAGTGATAAGGCTAAGAATTTCTAGACCAAACTAGAAAATCATCCGTAAACCTATGTGGCTCAACATGTCTCTCACTTTTACTTCCACAACCTTGTGCGGGAAATCCATACGAGGCACTGCATGAGTCATTTTTGCATGTTCAACAACCAACAAACAAAATCTTCATAGATCTTGACATTGATTAGAGTCTCGAGAATCTATTATATCAAACCGAGCCTCATACCACTTCAATTTAGGAGAGTGTTCTTTGCCTTAGATTTCATAGATCCTGATATTGCATGTTGAAGATATAAGATTTCCCAATTAGCTTGATCCCCGTCACCAAACTCACATTCACATTCATTCTACACCAGCTATCTTTGCACGACCTTCGGAGGTTAGGTGTGAAGAAGGTCACTTTTGATTTTATGTCGTAAAATCACCCAATGTTGAAGGGTAAGAAATGTCGATAGTAGGCTTAATGTGAAGTTTTTGTGTCTCTAGAATTTTTGTGTTAAGGTCTTTGTTTTTGTCGGTCTAGATCAAGTATGGTTTGTGTTCTTTCTTCAAGTGTCTTGAGTCCAAGTGTGTGTTGTGACATGTCTAAGGTGTATGTTTCTCTTTGAAAAAGTGAAGTTATGTTATTTTGATCATTCATAAACCCTTATATGTCTATGAAAATGTCAAATGAAGGCATGTCTCGGTTTGAATTCAATGTCAAGTCCAACATATCCTAGTCATAAGAGGTATGTAGTTGATGTCACTTAAGTTGTGTAAGATATATTTTTATGTCTCCATCCATAATTTTTAAAAGATATCTTAAGGTTTTATAGCTAAATGTGCATATGAAGAAGTTAAAAATAATGCCATCTCTGTGTGTGGTTTTCAAAACTAGGAAGTACCATTTGATTGGTGAAAATGGAGTTTTAAAGTTGGTAAATTACTCGAGTTAGTAATATAATGTCAAGGATTCCTTTTGATTCATAGTATGTGATGTCTCTGGTATGATTATGTAAGTTCAAATTAGTTTGAAGAGGAATAAAAGTGGGACAAAATAAGAATTGTTTAAATTGAAGAAATGAAGTTTTGAGCTCTAAGTATATCTATGCAAAATATTTTTTTGTTCTAAGGTCTTGAATGATGCAATAATGGCTTAAGATGGATCTATCTTGTTCAAAATAGGAATATGTAATTGAATATTGGGTTCCTTAAATTGTAATGAGGTCAAGTACAAATGGAGTATAAACATGACAAGGTATAGATGACTTGCATATATTGAAAAATCGTGTTACAATTCAATAAAAGATTATCAAACAAGGGGAGAAAACTCCCACAATGAGCAAGGAAGAAATTTATGAGGAAATTAAGATTGAAGTACTTTGCATGTGTTCTTTCTCTTTTGCTTTATTTTTTTGCTACGGTTTTCTATAGGAACTCGTGATATCTATGTCTACTCAAGAAGGAGGAATATGGTGGGTTGAGTATTTATGAGGTCTCAAAGATAGGTGTATAGTTAGTCTTGATGATTTATTGCATCATCTTGGCCTAGAATAAAGAGTTTGAATTGATGAGGGGTGAGGTAAATCTATAGAATATCAGCGATGAATAAGAAGGTATGTGATGTTTTATGATTCTTCTTGATTATGTCATAAATTTATCATTTTCCAAATAAAGTATCAAGTACATTGAAGTTCTAAACAATGATGTTAAGGATGATACGTTAGTAGTATGGAATTGTAAATAGAAATGGTTAGGTGTTTGGAAGCTAAAATAAATGAGTACTTTAGTTGATGAGCATAATTCCTATAGTGACATTTCAAAACAAAGTATGACTGTTAGTCAATTTCTGTCATGAGACTAAGCTCTACCATGGAGGGATAATTAAGAAGGATGTCTTATTAGTTTTCCTTATGAGTTCATAAGTATGCAAGGTTAGAAGGAAGTGGAAAGAAGCATGATTATACAGGTATGCCAAATATTTCATGGTACTATAGGTTTTCTCGCACTCTAATGCTAAAGCTATAGGTTCATGGAAGAAGGGAACACGATAATAATCCTCTAACAAGCTTACTAGGTGTTAAGAGAACTAGTGTGGAAGATTTATTTCAATTTTTGTTGTAGGAGAGTTGGTTATTTTCTCAAATATGTGTGATATCATGAAATAAGACAAAATATACTAAGAAAATACTTCAGAACTATATCATTTAGTTTGATCTATCTCTATTTAATTATATCAATGTATGTGATCTCTCAATTGCATTTTCCATTAGAATAGGATGGTATGATCATAGGGGGAGCATCAAGTTAGTGTCTCAAGAGATATGATTTATCTTATTGCATTAATAAAATTTTCAAGTTTGTCTTGAATTTCTTTTTAGGGACATTGGTCCTAAAGTGGTTTTTCTAGCATTAGAGGTAGAGAACATGGTTTTGAGCATGAAGCAAGCCAAGAGGATGATCAATAGCTAATATGAATACAAAGTGAATTTGATATATTATTAGGGGAAATTTTTGGATGATCAAATCAGTTCCATGGATACTTGTAGCTATTTTTTAAGTCGGAGAAAAAAGTATAGTACATGGGGGAGCTTGTGTGCAGGTAAGTCATTGTTTCTATTGTGTGATGTCTCATTTTTAATTTTTTAATATGATTTTTCATTATATCCTTTTTCATAGATGTCAAAGGGGTAAATTAGTCTCAGAAACATGGTAAAGATTCATTTCGGTGTTTATTATTTTTGGTTGCCATCCATGTTTATGAAGGTGGTTGCCATCAATGAAAAAAGGGATATTGTTGGCCATTGTATCTAGTAGTTGTCACTTTGATGTCAAATCCATTGATTTAAAATAGTTTGAAGGTGTCATATTTTTCCCCATGAGGTGTTATTAAAGGTTAAACATGATGTATTGTACTGGTGAGTGTTGCTTGGGTGAAGTAACATGGTGTTAAGGTCTTTTTGGTGTATGGTTGAGTGTGCATGGTCACTATATGATTCCTCTTAAGCTGGTTGAAGGATTTTGCGATGTTAAAAATGGTGCTATAGGTGTGTTACATGTGTACAAGTTTCTACACATGGTCAATATGGACAATTCATAAACATTCATGTTGTGAAGAGATCATTCTAGGCCTATTGCTAAACCTAGGGCAGGGTATATGGTATGAAAGAATTAGTTTTGGACAAATTAATTCATATCCAAGAATGTGAAAGGTGATTCAATGTTGCATATCAGGGTGTATGATGAGTTTTAGAAGTATGGTGATGTTTGATGGTCCTTGGGAAGCCAAAAGTGAGGAAAAGCTAAGAATACATAGCTAAGTCAATATGGATGAAGAGTTCTAGGCATATTTTGGAATGGTGTTGAGTTTAAGAAGTTATAAGATGTTTTCATTATGCTTCATGACATGTTTCAATTCAGTATGAAGAGAGTGCTGCATGAGATATTTAATTTTTTTCTAAAACACGATTTAGAAGAAGGAAAAAATAGCTCAAATTGTGCACTTCATATGCTCATTGTAAACTTTATGCTTTGTATGGGACCTATAGTTTTGGGGTATTTTTTTCACTAAGACAGGACCATTTTTTCAAAAATAATGAGGTGGTTTGATTGTCATGTTTTTATGATCGATCATTAGGAAGATAAGCTACTTTGGAACCCTAACAAAACCCTCCTCCTAGAGTGACTTGAGGAATTTTATTTTTATCATATAAATAATGTATTGGCATGAAAAATTTATGCATAAAGGTTTAATAAGATTCATTTATTCTCATTTTGGTTTTTGTTTCATGTTATGGCTATTTTGGGAAGAGAGATAGAACCCTAGTTTTGTAGATTTTTCCTATTTTAGAGCTTAGATGGAAGCTTTAGGATGAAAAAAATCTGTTACATGATCCTTGGGAAATGTTATACATATCCATAAAAAAATTAGGAATGTTTATTGAATAATTTTTTAGATAAAGGTTCTCAAATTCAGCCTATAGATTTTGTCCTTAAGTGTTAAAATTCTAGTCTTGTGGTATGAAGTGAGTTTGAAGAAATTTCTTGTTATAGCTGATGTTTTTGTCATGGATAGAATTTAGACACCTGATATGATGTTTTTAAGATCCTTTTTGATATGGTGAAGTGATTTTAAGTTGAAGAGATATAATGTTTCCTAGAAAGCTTTAGTTGGCTTGCTTGATAAGGTGATAGAAAAAAGTGTATTGGGTGTATTTTAAAGTTTTACAAGTGGTGTCTAATCTCAAAGGTTGGTTTGGAGGTATTTGTGCATGTTTCTCTCAAGACTAGTTCAAGAGTCCTTAGAGATTGAATGAGTAGTTTAAGAGATTTAATTTGTTATAGGCCTTCCACTATTAGTTGGAAGAAAATGTAAGATGTTATGGAAACTATACTCAAGTAAATTTCTAATGGTATATGGTTTGTGTCTTGATGAGTTCATTTGATATGTGAACTAGATTAGTTTATAAGACCTAAGTTTTCGGTCTCTAAGCCACTTTAGAGAAGTTTCTTAAATTTAATTTTTATAGGTCTTCCACTTGGAGTTAGGTGAAAATGTGAGTTGTTATGGAAATTACATTCAGAGTGATTTCAATGGTATATGGATTAATTCATAACAATTAATTTTTCTATGTCAAGCTAGTCATTGTTTAGGACTTAAATATGGGCATTGAAGACTTATTGGGGTTTTCTTGCTCCTTGGAGTGCTTGATGGTGAATATTGATGTTTCAGTGCTTATTGTGATATTTGGTGATGATGAGGACATGTGTATGACATGTATGGATTTTTTTAGCCATGAAAAATTTGTTTTATGTTGTTGGTGATCATGATCCATTCACTAGTTCTTGGAGAGTGATTTTTAAGCTTGTGTGAGATTCTTGGTGTTTGTTAGATATGTTGTCACCCCTTCCGACTTAATTGGGTCATTTGAGATGATTTATATAATGTTATTTTTATATTTTTAGTTGGGATGACTGACCTACTTGGTCATGGCCAACCAGGTGTTTTTAGATTTGAGTTGGGTATATAAACAAGTGTTTTGGTTCATTTTGAACAAGTTGTGCATGGGGAAAGTTACAATCCATAAAAGTTAAGGAGAGTGTTAAAGAGTTAAGAAAAGAGATAAAATATCTCTAAGGACCTAAATAATATTGAATACTAGATGTGCAATGCATATTAAGACATTCATCCCATGGAGAAGAGAGATTGCACAAGTTAGAGAAGAACTTGTTTTGGACGAGCGTTTGTTGTGTTTGAAGAAGTTTTGAGATTTAATTAGATCAATATAATTTGTGTGAGTATAATTTCATCAATGATTACTCATTTTTAGGTGGTTTAGTTGCTTTTTGATCATATTAGGGGTTGTAGTGTCCTTTTTGGGTAAGTTCCTCGCTAAACTAGAGGTTGGTCCTCCTTATGAAGTGGTGCTTCACTAAATTTATTTTCTTTCATTATTATAAGTAGAGTTTTAGTGGACTTTATTCCCCTTAAGGGTTTCACACTTAATTTTTTTCCTTGTGTATACTCTCTGTCTTTATCTTGTGTATGGTTGATTTAAAGTTTACGTAAACACATATATAGTTAATTTTTGATATAATGATTGTATGAATGATGATTAAAGATGAATAGAAATGGAATAAATTTTTCTTGGATTGATTGAACTCCCTCTTAGTCCCTTTTGATTCCAACAATATTCATTGTTGTTTTCATCGTATGAATCTATATAAAATACACACATTTGAATTGTAATTTAATAATCAGCCTCTTGCACATTTTCCACTAAAAATAACGTGATTTTTTCTAAATTTCTCAAGATCAATAATGGGTGGTAGTCCATACACTCTCATAATATCCTTGAATAATTTTTTTTAATATGAATCACATCACTAGTCCTCCTACAAAAAAAAATGCATCATCTTAAAAATAAAACCACCACCACATAAATGGTATCACCTCATCTCCATGTTTTGTGAACACTCAAAACTAAATATCTCCTTATATATTTACAAGGATTATATGGAATGGGAAACATATGATATAACCCTATATTTTCATATCTCCTCTTAGACAAATGATATAGCTTGCACTCCTGTAAAAAAATAATGTATTTATCGTAGACATTCATAGACCAAAGTAACTCTCTTCTAGCTATGACAATACCTTATCAATCCAAATCTACATGTCAATCCCCTCTATGTTTCTACCTAACTCATGTTGGTAATGATGCCAATATAGATATTTGAAAATTTATTACATTTAGATCATTTCTATTTTTGGAAATAATATAAAAAAATAATATTAGGATGTTTTAGGAATTATTTATATTATTCATGTGTTTGTTTGGTCGAGTAGGACCAAAAGGGTATTTTTGAGTTATTTCTAAAAAGTAGCTAAAAAAACTAAAAATAGACTGCTAATTGTCGGTTTCTAGATAAGTATAAATTCTTGTGTAGTCATCCCCAAAGAGATAACAAAAATTTTCTAAGTCAAGGAAACTAAAAATATACTAAGCGTATGACAATAACTATATTTTATGGACCACAGGGCACATTCTTTAAGAACAATTTATAATTATGATTTGAATGCATGTCTAGCTTACATAAACCTATAAATGGAAAAAAATATTACATGTTGACTTTTTCCATGAATTGCATGATTCTATTATTAAGTTAAGTGGAAGTGAAAAATTACTTTAGGATTGTTTCAATATTATTAGTGGTTTTATTTTTGGTGTCGACACCAAACTTGGGATGATAACCTCTAGGTCCCTTTTATTACATACCCCCTTACCACGACTCCTTTCACATATTTTTATTAATCTAATTACCTATATTAGATTAATTACCACCTCACCTCTCCACATAACCTTGGACCCATTCCAAAATCATTTAATAACTAACACTAAGTCAACACTCCCCTAACCAGTGATATTTCTTCTCGACCTATAATTAATTACCAACTACCTCTCCCACCAATTTCCCGTGTGATTTAACAAGAATCAAGACTCCTAACCCATAAACATTCTTGACTCATGCCAAAAATGGAGAGAAAAGGTTATTTTTAGAAAATAAGACTATTTCTCCTAACCGATTCGGTTATTGCTCGGTCGGTGCCGGTAAAAGAACCGCATTATCGAATCCTTTAAATAAATAGTTTCAAATCCTAGGTTCTTGACTTGGTTCTTATTTTTTTCAGAATTATTTTATCTTGTATCTTCGACATTTAATCAACATCTTGACAATCAATAGAGCACGAGAGAAACCAATCTACAACTTCATAGGATTGAACCATTTTTTGAGAAGAACTCAACTTTAGCTGCCACAACACCTTTGGATCTCGGCTTGTTTCTTTGATGCACACTCACCAACTACCACCTTCTACAAGTATTTGGCTCTCTAATATGTATTCTTCACCAAGTTACTAATTTCATTTAGCTTTGGTTTTAGATCCTTTATATATTTCTAATCACTTCCTTCCTCTCCTAGATACCTTCCATATCCCATTCACTTGACACCCTACCAATCAAATCCATTCTTCCCTTTTAACCACCCCTTCTACCCCTGTTGAGATGTCACATACATCCCTACACCTTACCTAATATCTCCCAATACTCTATGTAATTAGAGAGAGCCCAAATCAACCTCGTTTCTAGCTTTACAACCCATTTTCTCTACTATGATCGATTACCCAACCAGATCTCGGTTATAGCTGGTGGTGACATTGGCTACCCAACCGACATCGGTCTCTATGTTTGACATTTTCCCCATCCAGAACCCTAAAAAAACCTTCTAGCACTTCACCCGGACCTTCTTTCTACCATATGTCATACCTATAGACCCTTACTGACCAACCATTCTCCTTGATCTAATATTAAATTCATCATTTAGATTATTATGTTATGTGAGATACCTAAATCTTATAACTACGGTAGGGAATTTCATTTTCATGATATTTAATAGCATTAATTTGTGTTAATACGTGGATTGACATCCTTCAACGAAGCACTTGGCTTCCCGAATCTAGCGCATGCTAGGTAATCCATCGACATATGCTATTAACTCTATTTTTTGGTCTTGTTTTACTTCTCAAGTTGTCCTTCCAAGACAAAAAGGAGTGTTTTACAATTGGCTTGGTCTTCAACAACAGTGCATAACCTCTTCATGACCTCCCGGTATTCCTCATGTACCTTACCATTACTTTTTAATTCATTTTTTCATATGATACTCCTAGGTGGTGAAACATTTTGGAACCCACGGTGGGACCCTCATCATTTTGGTTTCTTATATTCATTAAGGATTACATTTACGATTGTTTCCTTTATAAAATATTCACTAATTATTTCTTCTATTTTCTCTAAAAGTCACATTTCATTAGGTGCAAATTAAAACAAATCATTATTATTCTTTCCTTCTTGCATTAGTGAAATTCATACTCTATTCCTATTCATTATTTGTTTCATCCAATCTTAATCATTTCATTTGGTATTAAAATTGTTGCATTGCATCTGTGTATTCTTGCATTTATCTCACATAGTCTAATTAGCAATCAAATATAATGGTGGTCATGACCGATTGATGATTGGGTAATTAAGTGTACTCAATTTTGCAAAATTTCCCAAATCACTAAAACAAGCAACACATTTCTTAAACATTCCCCAAATCGAGGAAGAAGCTATCAAGGATTTAAGCATCCATTGATAGTGGGCCTTGACCGGTGTTCTAGCTTGATTGTCATATAAGACCTTGGACCTCACATACTGAAAGGTATATCGAGGATTCCCCCCTGTGAAACAATTCTTGAAACCATCCATAGTTGGCTTCTAGGTACCTAATATCCACTCCTTTCTTTAGATTCATAGTCATTCCTAAGACTTAAGCCATTAAAACACTCAAATATTCTTCCAAGGATAACGTGTTTATTACATTTTACTTGTTGGATTTATTATTTTATTTCGTGTCTTTTTCTATTTGAGGTGTGAGATCATATTTTATCACTTTTATTTATTTTTATCATTTAATTCGGGTTCTCGAGTGTGCTAGATTAGAATTGATATACAAATCCCAATTCTCATCTTCTTTTGATAAAAATATAGCATAAAATTTTAAATTTCTTAGTTTTAGATCTAATATTCCCTAACAACATTGGTTCGAGCATCCGACATTGGTTATTCTACCTACGGCATTGGTTAAGCCACCGGTATCGGTTTCTACATTTCTAATTTCTTGTAAAAATGACAATCTAATTTCACCTTCAATTCCTCTTCCAAAATTCTATTTCTGAGTTTTTTTCATTTTTAAAGAGCCCAAAGTACCTTTTCTTCATCCTTCTGTATGGTTTGGACTCGCCAATAGGCACGATCTCTTATTTTCCATGCAATTTTTATAGCTTCACCTTCTATCCCTTCGTCTCCTTCCATTTTGTCTCAAATGGATCATAATTCTCCTATGACCATACCTAAAGGTGATGAGGAATTCACTAGACTCTTTTATAATAACACCATATCCTTGCAACACTACCTTGTTACTTATTCCACTGTGACTCATCGAGTCAACCCCTTTATGGAATGCTCACTTCCATTCCCCCATTTCTACCATTTATGCCTTATCGGGAAATGCTAATGTGGCCACCCAAACTACTCTAGCATTACCTACTCTTGTTTCACAACCACATACTTCTCACATAACCTCTACATCCTATACATCTTCTCTCCTACCAACATTTGCAGTACCCATATCCATTGCCCCTATTATATCATAATCAACATCTTATGTACCTATTCCTACACAATCACTAATTAAGTTGACCTCCACCACTTGATTTCAGAATTTGGTGGTCTCTATTCCCAAAAATATTTTTCCCGTTGCCACGAGGATCTTCTCACAATCCACTCCTACTTCCACATTCCCTCAAATGTAACCCATTTCCTTAATGGAATATTCAAGGTATATGCCCTCCTCTTCCACTACTTCCTACATACCTACGTCTGAATTAACATACAATGCACAACCACATCTTTGGTATTCCTTTTATGAACCATTCATCTTATCAATCCCCTTACACCTCACGGGCATCCCTCAATTAAAACCCAAAGAGGATTTCATTAAAATTATGATGGATTAAATGTAGATGTTTAAGGCCTCGAGTTTTGGGTCCCGTGACGTTGTAACATATGATCATATTTGTAATGAAATCATCCATCACTCCATACCTATTAATCCATATACCACATAATAGGAGCTACCTAAATTCAACCAATTCAATAGTAAGAAGGACCCACAACAAAAATTGTGTTCATTTAGGCATGCTTGTTACCTAATAGGCCACGATGATGCCTTGGTCCATCATACCTTTCCCATGTCCTTATGGGACCCTCCTTAGTCTAGATAGTTCTTTTCCCAAACACTCAATATTTTACTTCAATCAATTGGTGTAGACCTTTCTTCATCAATTTTTGAAAAACATTTCTAAAAAGGTCTCTATCATTGATTTATATTTTGTTCGTCAATATGATGAAGAGTTTACCATTGACTTTGTTGTATGGTGGCGAAGCCTAATCAATCAAATTTCCTTCTCTTTCCCAAATCCCAAGATCATAGATTTGTGTATGAGGGTGTGTGCCATACACATTTTGTCAACTCTTTAGGTTCAAATGTTTCATATGTTTGATGTGTATTTTACCATGTTTAGGAGGCTTGAGATTCGCACCTTTGAAGAAGACAAACTAAAACAACATAACAAAAACACCTCCTTCAAACCAAGTGATTATTCTTATAAACAACCCAACAACCATCCCAACCCAAAAGGATTTTCTAATGTCATACTTCTAAAATCTGACCCTTCTCATCCAACCAATCAACCTAAACCTCCTTGCAATCTCTCACCGATGCAAATTTTTCAATAGCAGTATGAACAAAAGAGTTACACTCCCATTTGGGAGCCTTATTATTCCGTATTGGAAAATATTTTGAAGGATGGAGCCATCACTCTTCCTCCCATAAAACCACATACTAGGTTTTATCCTTCTCAACCCACACTAACTTGGTATAAATAAAATGAATTTTGTAATTACCACCGCGTAAGAGGACATAGTGACACAAATTGCAAAACCTTTAAAAAATTGTGCAAGGAATGTTAGAAAATGGTGATATCATCCTTGACAACCCTAACGTGCCTGCTAATGTAAACTTGGACATTTTCAAAAAACCTTTTCCTAACCATGCCTCTTCATCAACTCATGCTAGCGAGATGTCTAAAGAAGAAACCAATGTATATGTGGTTCATGCAATATTCAATACAATGTTTGATCCTTCTATCTAATCTCCTCCTATAACATCTATTGAGGAAATATTTACATGAACTCCTCTACCCATAGAGGATCCCACCTCACTTGTTCCTTTACCCATGGAGGAACCCACTTCACTTGTTCATTTATCCATGGAGGAACCCACCTCATTTGTTCCTTTACCAATAGAGGAACCCACCTTATTTGTTCCTTTACCCATAGAGGAATGCATCTTACCTATTTTTCTACCCATTAAGGAACCCATATTACCATCCTCTCTACTCATAGAGGAGACTACATTACCCAATTTTCCTTCTCCTCAACCCATAAAGGAGCCAATTTTATCTACTCTTCCTATTAGTGATACCTATCCAAAGGTCTTCAAGGATCCGATCGCTCTTCTTACCTCACTCTTACCCACCGAGTAAGAAGATCGGAGCTTACTGTCTTGCGGCCCTCAAAGCTTTACATGGGATTTAACACTAACTTTTCTTCCTCTTCATTTATTGTAAAACCCTTCTCTTGATTGGTTGCTGTTTGGAGTACGTCAATTACACTACTATCTAGGAACTCCTTAGAATCCCCATTTCCACACAAATACAAATTTCCTCCCCTGATACCTTAACATATATCTAAATATATTCAAATAGACTAATTTTATGATTCTTGAACAAGTGGTATTAGCCCCTTATACTCAGGTCTTCATCTACTAAAAACCTACTACCACATTAGGTGTTTTCTTGGTACCAATTCTATTACACCCCCTAGTGAAGTTGTACTTTTCAACTTCTTCACCACCAATCAAAAAATCTCTTGTGACACCTAAAAGGAAGACCCAACCTCTTATAGCTCACACCTCGATATCCCAAACACCTTCTCACTCACCATCTCCCCGACATCAATATTAGGCCCACATCCTTTAACCTTGGTTAACCTTCCCCTTTAATAAGGAAAACCAAAAGTGTGACAACCTATACCATTACATTCACCTCTCATTATTCCCACACCTTCTTCACTACCTTTACCCTAACTCTTACCAACACCCACACTTTCACGTTCGCTTACTAGGATACCTACACCTTCTAAGTCTCCTTCACCCTTTCACGTTATTCCTTCACCTTTACCCAAGATGGAAAATACTAAACCCAAACCTTCACTGCCTACCAAAAATGTAGTTACACCAAGACAAGCTCTTGCCTCACCCCCCTCATGAAGTTCATCTACCTCATCACCTAACATAACCTTAACCTCTCATTGTGATCCTTTGGTAGGGTAATACTCTAACATTGTTTCTTGATTATTAGAGACATTTGCTATATCAAAACCACCTATCAAGACATACAATCCTCTCATACCAAAACCAAGTAGGGTTTGACGACACAAAAAATTTAGTTCATCATCATTCACAAGGGCATGATCTCAAGATTTGTAAGTCTCTTAAAACTATTCTCCTTGACTTTGTGATTTTGATGGTCTCTTGGAAGAAGATGATCTATTGGAGGAGGATTCCATCATTTCATCGCCTTTTGTCACACAACCTAGCCCCAAACCCATTTGATAATATTTTTCCTTAACATTCACCTAGCGATAAAGGCAAGGTTAAAAAACCTTCTTTTCCTCCTCCTTTATTTGAAATTGACATGGTGCGTGTAGCCACTTGATGACAACATGTGAAAGAAAAAGAAAAGGAAACATTTCACAACCATTTTAGTTTTCCTTCACCTACAATTTCACTTACACCTCCCAAGATAACCATCCTTGGGTCAACACCACCTACTTATTTTGGGGTTACATATCATTCAATGATAAAAACTCTTCACCAGTCCCCGTTGAATATGTTTTTATATGACTTGATTGAAAATTATAATTCACATTGTCAGGCCCTCATTCAGGTCCTGCAATCCATTGAGGTTCCACCCAATGACACTTCACCTATCTATGCCTTCATTACCCCTTATCATATTACTTTAATTAATTTCTCCAAATCAAATATTTCCCCTTCACAACCTAATCCCCTTTTTTCATCTCTCGATTACATTAATGATATCCACATTAAATGTGTTATGATCGATGGGGGTGCTAGCATCAACATCATATCTTCTCATGCCTATGAAAAATAGGCATACCACCTAATGCTTCAATGTTTTAATGAGGTCATGACCACTACTCTTAGACTATTTTCCTCCACATTCATGTGGTTCCTAAACTATTCATGAACTCTTCTACATTCTTGAAGGATACTTCTAGTATAACATAATGCTAGGCCATCCTTGGATTTGCACCATGACTTATGTACCTTCCACCATTCACCGTTGCCTAAAATTTGAATATGAAGGGGAACATTACATTATTCAAGAAGATACCCCCTCCTTCAAAACCTACAATATGAATTACCATCCAAATTATTTCCTAATACCAATTAAGGCATATACAACTTATGTTGATTCAACTTCATTATCTAGCTCACCTACGAACACTCCTAGTTCTCCCTCTCGATACCCCATCTTCTCAAGTGTCGGATAGCTCATTTATACCAGATACCTACCTACTAATCAAAAATCCCTTGGTAGGTGTTTTTAACACCTTTCACTTAGAGAATACCACCTCCTCGGATTTGACACATTCCTTACTCCTCGGGAGTATGTAAAACTAAACAAACACTCACATTATGAACATCATATATGATAGCTCATACCATATGACCCTCCCAACCTTCACACAAACCTAACCTATGGGGGATCAAAACTTCTTATTATTATATTGAACCTCCCTTTTAAACCATACATTTTTCATATGACTTCTCAATCCTCACTGAATGCAGCTTCACACTTACTTTCCTTCACCATTGTGCTTAAGAAGAGTTTCATCTTTGGTCGTTACAAATAAAGTCATCACATCTTCATATCGTGTAAACCTAGGAAACACAACAACCATTGTGGTCTTGGATTTTCTAAGAATCCTCCTCCTAAGAAGGTCTAAATCACCCTCATACAAGATGAAAATCCTTCCACACCTTCCTCACCTATCACACCACCTTCTTTTATGGAATCTATATATCTTGAATCCATTATGCCTAAGTTATGTTTTTATCGTGAACACAATCTCTTTTAGACCTATAACCTATCAATGGGATGGTGAGGTTCCCTCTTCCCTTCATCTTCTTTATCCTAACATGTTGGATGATGATACATCTTCTATAAATTTCATTCATAGTCATGATGGTGATTATATTATGACCTATTTAGGTATGGAGGATTCTTATATTCAAAGGTCGTTACACTCTGACACACAAACCATGTTGAATGAATATACCATAGAAATCAACATTCACACTCAAGACGATCCACAAATTCTAAAGATAAGCCAATATTTAAACTCTGTTGAACAAGAGTCTTTCACCTCTTTTCTTAATGATCATAAAAACTCATTTTCTTGATCTTATAACGATATGCCAAGCATTGACCCTTTTGGGGTTAGCACAAGGTTCTACATATAATATATTAGATATAAGCATACATGTAATAAAAGTGGATATTTTACCAAAAGAAATATAAAAAAACAAGAGATATAAATCAACACCATATTTAACATGGTTCACCTAATGTGAGCTACATCCACCAAGAAAAAAGTGAATTATTATCCGAAGCTTTCAAATGATATATAATGAAGATTTACAATCTTCCACACCTCTCACAATGTAAAGTAATTTCTTTCTCTCAAGATTCTCCTTCTTCTCCAAGAATTCTCTCTCTCACAATTATTTTCACAATAATAATTAAATCTCTCAATCCTTACTTCTAAACCGTATATTTCATGCTTATATAGGCATATACAAACTTAGAGTATTTAGCCATGCAATTACAATCAATAGATTTTCTTTAATGCTAAAATTAGATCTAATTCTTGTGAGTTAAATAAAACACTCATACACAGTAATGAAATCCAGTTAGACCTAAGCGATGTTGGTTTGTACTTTCTTGGTGATGTCGATCATAAGCAACCGATGTTGATCCCTCCATAACTGATGTCAGTTACTTTGTTTTCCAAAAAAATTGATATAGTATGCTAAATCAAGTAATTGAGCTCCACAACTCATGAGACCCTAATATCATGCTTCACAATATTGTAACTACCCCCGACGCCAAAATCGGTAAAATAGAAGTTACATAAAATGCATCCTTGCATTGTTCTTCTAGTGAAAGAAAAAATTAAACACCTTCTCCCTATTTTCTTTATCTTACCTATTGACTATCCACACTGGATCTCCAACATTGTTCCTATCATGAAAGTGACCGGGGGCTTTATATCAGTATTGAATTTCGTGACCTTAACCTTACTTATCCAAAAGATGACTTTTCTCTACCAAGCATTGACAACCTAGTTGATCTTATACATGACCATGAGATATTATCTCTTATGGATGGGTTTTTAGGTTATAATCAGATATTATCCACTTGAGAAGATCAACACAAAACTGCATTCATAACCCATTGGGGGACCTTGTACTATTGTTTCATGCCCTTCAGATTGAAAAATGTTGGTGTTACCTATTAGCGTGCTATGAATTAAATATTCTATGACATCATACATGACATATTGGAAGACTATTTTGATGACCTTCTTGGTAAGTCCAATTTTCACCCCAAACACTGATTGTTCTTAAATTTTTCTTTGACCACCTTATCCATATATTTTGTTCACCTTGACCAAAGAAGTGCATTTTTATAGTTCTCTCAAGTAAGCTCCTTGGTTTCATTGTATCTTTGTGGGGTGTTGAAGTTAATACCAGTAAGATCAAGGAAATTATTTAAATGCCTCCACCTAGTAACTTTAGGAAGATTCATTGATTGCAAGGAAGATTGTAATTTATCCAACGCTTTATCTCTTAAATTTCATATAGGTTCCAGTCGTTTCACTACCTCATTAAAAAGAATGTTTCTTTCCATTGGAATGGGAGTGTCACAAATCCTTCAAAGCATTAAAGAACTACCTTCTCCATCCTCTTGTGCTCATTCCACCTAAAGAAAATGAATATTTTTACATTTAAATTTCTCCTACTGACAATTCCTTGGGTGCAATACTCACTCATCGTGATGAGAATCATAGGGAACAAGAGGTTTATTGTGTAAGTCATACTCTTATTGACTACAAAATTGGTACACTCACACTAAAAATATTTTCTTAGCCCTAATATTTGTGGCCATTAAGCTTCACCACTACCTTCTTAATCACAAAACATTTTTATTACCAACATTGAACCTCTTCATTACATGTATGCCAAACCTTACCAAAATCAATGCATCGCTTGTTGGATTGTGCTTATGGAACACTTGGAGTTGGATTTCATTCATCAAAATTATGTCAAAGGAAAAACCATCATGGATCAACTTACAGACGATCCTCTTCCTTGGAATCAATCCTCAAATTTTGATTTTTGTAATGAATATATCGCCACTCTCTCCATTGGTGATTATTTTTATCAAATGACACTTTTCTTTGATGAATCCAAATTTCACAATGGGGGAGGTGTAGGGGTCATCCTCATTCCTCTTAATGGAGAGCCCATGTAATTGTCCTTTAAACTAGACTTTAACTTCACCAATAACATAACCAAGTATGAAGCACTTATGTTAGGTATTCAATCTTCTATTTCCCTAGATGTGAAATACATTAACATATTTGGTGAATCTAAAAGCAAGTTGTGAACTAAATAAATTATTTGTACCATTGTAGTAATGATGAGATTAAAAAGTATAAATACCATGTCCATCTACTTTTGACCACATTTGATCACTACCTCATTGTAGCCACACCACGATACACTAACAAATTTGTATATACCATGGCTTATTTTGCTTCTCAAATACTGACCTCATCTTCAAACTAAAAATATTTACCACAATACAATGGTTGCAGTCACATTCTTATATTATCCTCGACCTTAATTTTTTTGCATAGCATCGAAATCGACCCATGCGACATTTGGTATAAGTAGTTCATTGACTACCTCTCACTTTCAATCCTTCCTCCAGATCTCACTTGCAATGGATGAAGATCCTTCCTAAAAAGTGTCTCTCATTACATCATCATGGGATGTCTTCTCTACAAATGTGGCTTTGATAAAGATCTGTTGCGGTGCCTCACTAGTTTTGAAATCGCATATACCATCAAATAAATTCATGATTGGATTTATGGGGACCATTTTATTTTCCTTGCTTTTGCAAAGCATATCCTTTAACTCATCTACTACTAGCCAATACTTAACCAATACTGCTATGACTATGTCAAATGTTGTGTGAAGTTTCAACAACATGTTAACCTTCATGATAATCCTAGTCATGTATTACAAGTTGCTAGAGAATTTTGACCATTTTCTCAATGGGGTTTGGATTTCGTTGGGAGATTAAACCTAATTCCTCATAACGTCATTGCTAGATCATCATGATGATTTAATATTATACTAAATATTTTTAATCCATCCCTCTCATTTCTACCAAATCTAAGAAAATATTCAACTTTATCAACCACCATATCATTTGACCCTTTGGTGTTCATCATCGCTTTATCATTGACAATGGAAAACAATTCAAAAATAAAACCCTATGCCAAGTGTTTGAAAATTTTGGTATTCAAATTAGTTTGTCTTCACCATATTACCCAGAAGAAAAGGGTCAAGCAAAATCTTCTAACAAAACACTTAACAAAAATCTTATGAAATTGGTTGAAGAATCTAGTGAGGATTAGAATACTTGCATTCATTTCTCCTTATGGTCTTATCGTAACAACATTCACACCTCTACCACTTCCATACATTTCTCTTTGGTCTTTGGTACAGAGGTCATATAATGTCTCGAAATTCAAATTCCATCTCTGTATATATCTTAAAGATATCCTATTTTATGATTATTTTTGTTAATAACGATTGTCACAAATTGAGGTCTTTGGAAGAACATTGTTTAAATTCTCTAGACCACCTCCAAATATACCAAAAGTACATTAAGTGCACCTATGATGAATGCATTTGAGAATGAACATTCAAGATCAACAATACTATCCGAAGGAAAGTCAACATGTAACCAAAATGGAGAAAAGTAAACAAGGAAAGTTTTCTCCTAATTAGCTTGGACCTTATATTTTCACCCATACCTATGGATCAGGAACTTATCATTTATCTTCTCTTGAGGGTAAACCTAAACCTGAGCCCCTTAATTCCTTGCATCTTCGATAGTTCTATTATTGAGTAAATTACTACATCACTTTATGTCTCTTAAATGCTTGTCCCTTGAGGAAACCTCTCTTTCCACCTACCTCTTTCAAGGGACAACAACTTAAACAAAAATATGTGATTATCCATCACCATTCGGACTTATCTTGAATATTAGTACCATGGCTCTACTCATGGCATGATTCTCATGGATATTTTTTCCCTTTTTAGGATGGAATCCCATGGTCATTAGTCAATGGAAACCCTCTTTCATATCTAACATTTATCATGCTATGGTTTTACCTTCATAAAAGAGGCCTATACTCCTTTATAGTCTTAACCATGACTACCAATCTAAAATAATGCAAAAAAATTTGGATAAAAAAATCTACTCCTTGAGTCAAACTTCTCACAAGTAAATGATTACCTAAAATAAAAATATATGTCTCTCTACTGCTAATATAAGTAGACTAATACCTTGAAGGACAACTACACAAAGCTATTCTAATGATGTACTTAGTCTATCCCCAAAAGGAAGACTAATCTGTATTTCGAAAACAAAAATTATCTTGGAGCTTCCGCATCGATCATATTCACAAATATCTCAAAGAGAAAATATGATTCATCCCAATATAAAATTACCCCATTGATCATTCTATGAATACAAAAAGGAAAATGCAAAATAAAAAATAAAGAAAAATACAAACTTTTTGTAATGGACTTGCCTATGTTAGTTTTGTGTATCTTGCAAAAGGGGCATGTTGTCCCATAATAAGGTAATGCTAAACAAACCAATCCACACCGCCCTATTTTATTTTATCCTATCTACTTAAGGGACTATCGACACTAAAATTTTCCTTCGTAATTTCTATTTCATTAATGTATGTATTAGGAATAGGATGTTGTTAAGTATAATTAGTAGTAGCGTCCGATAGAAGATAACGGCGCCCGATACAACACCGCCAATAATGTATAGTACGGTAATAGTCAAAAGTACAATATAAATGTTGTGGTAAAAAGTAAATATTTGTCGTAAGTGGTCCGGTAATGTTAAAATGTCAAAGTTGGGGTAAGTAGAGAAGTAGGGTCTACATGATTAGGAATTAGAAATATTATATTGGTAATAAGGAAAAGGAGTGAGGTCATAAATATTTTGTGTATTTTATTTGTAAAAGTCTAAAAATGTGAAACCCATGTGAAATAATAAGGTTTATTTTATCTTAAAAGATAAGCTTATGTATGTACGAGATAAGAGTTAAGGTATGGAATATGATCCGTCAGAGTGGATTTCTTATCCTATCTTAGAGATAAGATGGATAAGCTTGGAAGTTCTATAAATAAAGAGGCCACCCCCCTCATTTAGCATAGAAGGAAGTAGTGAGAAATATTGTATGAGTAAGTGTGTAAAGGAAGCCATTAGTTTAAAGGTGTGTTGAAGAAGCCATTAAGAGGTGTAATTGTAAAGTTTCTCCCATAGTATTGGTGGAAGACAAGTAAAGTCAATAACACTTGAAGTACCTCATGGGTGAGATTGTAACAATTTCATGTTAATATTATAATTTACTCTGATATTTCATATTTATCATCATTCCTTCTTATCATAGCGATGGTATTCTTGTGTTATGTTTGTTTTTGTGTTTCCAGATTACATCCACCAAACTAAAGGTTGTGCATTAGTAAATAAATCGAGGAGTTCCCAATGAAGAATTATCATAGTGCAGATTAGTGATGACATTTTGGTTCCATTTGGGACCATTCCTCGTTGGTGGATTTTCTAGAGAGATATTCCCACTTAGTCAAATATCATTTGGAGGATAACCTTGTTTTTACTGTGCATAGTAGTTAGCATGGTAAATTCATTTTTGTCATGAATAGTATTTACCGCAATAAAGTCACTTTTTACCGTGAATAGTATTTACGCAAGATAACTTCACTTTTACTCGAATAGTGTTTACCACTGTAAAGTCAATTTTTACTGCAGTAAGTCAAGTTTTACCATAGTTTACCGTGGTCATTTTTATTTTCTATTATAGTGATTTAAATTATTTGTGCACATACGTCATGTTGATTGTACTTATGGGTTGGTATTTCACCGTGGTTACTTTTGAAAATGGGGAAGATTCCTTTTTTCAGCCAATCTAATGAAGATGCTTCCTCTTTCATTCAAGAGTTCAAACGATCTTGTATTTGTAATGGACTTATAAGAAGGAACAATGGACTAAATTTTTCCTACCTTTTTGGATGGTTCAACCCTTAGGTGGTTTGAAACATTAGGTGATAATGTGAAAAACTCATAGGATTTATTAACTAAAATTTTTCTTGAAGAATTTGGTGAACAACAGAGATATGCAGATCTCATGATCGATATCACAAAGCTATCCCAATGAGAGAAGGAGAAGATAAGGGAATATCATGCTCATGTTCTAGGGCTAAGGAGGAATCTCGATGCCCGGATCCGGAAGGAAGGATTACGGATGGGTTAATGAATGGCATGGATAATCTCCTATGTAAACACTTCATTCTTGGGATGAAGCTAGAGATCAGACAACGAGTGAAGTATGACCACTCAGCTACCATTGAACAAGAAAAGGAGATTGCAAGAAGGCAAGAAGAAAGCATGGAAGAGGAGCCCAAAGAAATTGTTGCTAAAGTAGAGCCTACACCAGCACCTTTGGTCCAGAATCCACAACCACTCTCGGTGAGCACAAATCTTTCTCCTAGTACATCTACTGAGTATGAAGATCTGCTCAAGAAGATGGGTTAGTTAACTATTAATCTTCTTCAAGGAAAAGAATTTAGTTCTCAGGGAGGAGATAGAGGTCCAAAAAGAAATATTTCTGAAGTTGTATGTTATGGTTGTTATAAAAAGGGTCATTATAAGTATAATTTTCCAGATAGAGCTTCTACATCTGGTAAAGGAGATAATGATAAAGGAAAAGCACCTGTGAATTCTTTTGATGTAGTAGATAAGAGCATAAATAATGAAGTAGATGTGTTTGTAACAAAAAGAAAGAAAGAAAAAGATAATCAAGATGGAAATGATCCTAAGAAGATGAAAGGAGAAACTAGTAAGAAACATAGGAGAAGAAATTTGGATGTGCAAGATTTTTGATTTCACAGGGGCAAGGACCATACTCCATCTTGGAAGATCGTTCCAAAAGGCTCCGAAAATATTACATATGGTCAACTCTTGGCTATGTCTTCGAGAAGAGGTGGGAGCTGCGAAGTGGACTCAATGCTCGATGAAGGAAGGAGGTTAAGGTCCCTGTTTTGGAGGCAAGAGGCAGATCCTTACGCTCCACAAGCTGAGGTATTATGTAATGGTATTTCAATTCATGATGTCTTAGTTGATGGAGGTGTTGCAGTTAATGTAATGACCGAGTTTGTAATGAATATGTTGGGTTTAAAAATTGATCTCCCTTCAACACTTATGTTAAGGTCATTAAATAAGGGAAAAACTAAACCAAAAGGTGTAGTTTCAAATGTGGCAATATCTGTTATGGGTGTTGTATGTGTGGTAGAATTTTAGGTGATGAAAAATGGTACTGTTGCATACCCAATGTTGTTGGGAAGACCATGGCTAAGGAGAGTTCATGCAATAAACTACTGGAATGAAGGCTTCATGACACTTGGATGTGGTAGAGAGAGGGTGAAGATAAACGTGATCCCTCGGCATCATAAGGCAGAACTTGTGGATTCAAGTGATGAAACTGATGATTGGACATCCTCTGATTACTCTAGTACCAATGAAGTGGACACTGAAGATGAAGAAAGTGAGGTTGATGTTTCAGTCATGGATATCCTTCCAGTCACACCGACTCATGACCCCATAAAATTATCTAAAGAAGAAGTTGATGATCATCTCCAACAAATAAAGATTGGTGATGTTGTGATGGAGAGTGAGAAGGAATCCTACCTCCAGCTCTTTTGAAGGTACATACACATATTCACTTTTGATTACAAGGAACTCCGTCAAGTAAGTTGGGTAGAACATTCTATTGAGCTGGTAGATGGTGTTAAGCCTATAAAGCAAATTCCATATAGAATGAATCCTAATTTTTCCAAGACTATAAAAGAAGAAATAGATAAGTTGTTTGATACAGGATTCATATTTGCTATGGAGAATTTAGAATGGGTTTCTCCCATTGTGATCTCAATAAAAAAGAATGGGAAGCTACGCATTTGTGTTGATTACAGGAAGCTCAATAAGGCAACAAAGAAGGATCATTACCCTCTTCCATTCTCAGATCAGATCTTGGACGAAGTAGCTGGCTAGGAGTGTTATAGTTTTGCTGATGGATATAACGGATACAACCAAGTCTCGTATAGCGGAGAAAGATCAGCTAAAGACCACGTTCACCACTCCTTGGGGAACATTTGCTTATAGAGTTATGCCTTTTGGGTTTAGTAATGCTCTAGCAATGTTCCAGCATTTGATGAATAGGGTGTTCGAACCCTACATTGGGAACTTCATCGAGTATTTTCGGATGATTTTTACATCTATGGAAGCAAGATGGAGCACTGTACCAGATGGAGACAACATTTCAAAGGTTAGATGAAGCACAAGCCTCACTAAACCCTACAAAGTGTGTCTTTGGATGTTCTAAAGGTGTTTTGTTAGGGCATGTTGTATCCAAAGATGGTATTGGTACTGATCCTAATAAAGTTTCAAAAATCAAAGATTTACCATTTCCTATGAATAGAAGTAAGTTGAGATCATTTTTAGGCCATGTGGGTTACTATAGAAGGTTCATCAAGAATTTCTCAAAGATTGCACAACCACTAACCTAGTTCTTGAAGAAGGATGTTACTTATGAACCAGGAAATAAGGCGCATGAAGCTTTTGGACAATTGAAGGAAGCCCTGGTGTCTTCACCTATTTTAAAGAATCTAGATTGGAGCAAGCCATTCATTGTGTACACTGATGCCTCAGATGTAGCACTAGGAAGTACTTTGAGCCAAAAGGATGAAAATGGGAATGAACATCCAGTTTACTTTGGGAGCAGACAAATGAGCAGTGCTGAGGTAAATTATACTGTAACTGAAAAAGAGGCTCTAGCTATCATTTTTGTTGTAAAGAAGTTTAGAAATTACTTGTTAGGGTAGAAATTTATAGTTGTAACAGATCATCAGGCTCTAAAATATATTGTCAATAAGCCTAACCCATTAGGGAGGATAGCAAGATGGATAATTTTGCTACAAGAATTTGAATTTGATATTATAGATAGGCCAGGAAAGAAACATGTGAATGAAGATGCACTCTCTCAAGCCTATTATGGTTTAGGATCATCTTGTGATGATGATGATTTCCCGATACAACATTGTTATCCCTTGACACAATCCCTAGTGAATACATAGATATTTGGAATTATCGAATGAATTCAAGTTTCCTCACGATGGTGCTAATGCAAAGACTAAGAGAAAGATTAATCAAGCCAATCTTCCATATTCTATTCTCGCATGGAGTATTATTTCAAATAGATCCGATGGATAGTACAAGAGGGAAGTTGCACATGATCAAGGGAAGGAGCTGCTAGAAGAATTCCACAATGGTACATGTGGAGGGCACTTCACTGGACAACTTACAGCAAGAAGGATCTTGGATGTAGGTTATCACTGGCCCACTCTTTTTAAAGATTGTTATAATTATTGTAAGACATGTGATATTTGTCAAACACATGGTAACCGTAAGACTTCATCAGCTCCATTATGCCCTATTCTTCCACTTGGTCCCTTTGAAAAGTGGGGAATAGACATTGTAGGTCCACTTCCAACTACCTCATGCCAAAATAAGTATATTGTAGTTGCCATAGATTATTTAACCAAGTGGGTTGAAGCTAGGCCATTGAAAATAGCTTCCATGGATGAAGTGGCAAGGTTCATATATATGAACACATTGTCACTGATTTGGTTGTCCATTAGAATTGTATGCAGATCAAGGAAGCCACTTCATTAATGAGGTGGTAGAATCCCTAGTCAATAAGTTTTCTATTAAGCACAGGAAGGCAACAACATACAAGCCAAGCACAAATGGACAGGTGGAATGAAATTTTTTTGTGTTGTGTCAAATTCTAGCAAAAGATGCAGCCTTGCAGGTACATAAATGGGATAAGAGGATTCATACAGCATTGTGGGCATATAGGGAAACATCAAAGTCAACAACATGATACTCCCCATTTCAGTTGGCTTATGGCATTGATCCAGTTCTTCCTATTGAGTTTGATATTCCCATGGTCAGAGTTATGAAAAATGAAAGGATGGATGAAAGTGATTCAGTAAAAGAAAGGTTGGTACATCTTCATTTGCTAGAGGAAATGAGGGAAATAGCTAAGGATACAAGCTATAAGAAGAAAATGAAGCAGAAGGAATACTTTGATCAAAAGATCCGTTGGTCTCCATTTCATGTGAATGACTTGGTTCTAGTATATGATTCCAGATACAAAAAAGAAGAAGGATAAAATTTCTTCCAAAATGGATGGGGCCCTTCAAAATAACAGCTGTCCATGAAAATGGTATGCACTGATTGGAGGAATTGGATGGCACTCCCATTATGAAATGGGTCAACCATGACAAGTTGAAGATTTTCCAAGCACCAGAATAGTCTACTCCGAGGACGGAGTAGAAGCTAGGAAGGGGGAAGATGTCAACACTAAAATTTTCCTCCATAATTTCTATTTCATTAATGTATGTATTAGGAATAGGATGTTGTTAAGTATAATTAGTAGTAGCGTCCGATAGAAGATAACGACACTACCAGTACGACACCACCAATAATGTATAGTACGGTAATAGTCAAAAGTACAATAGGAATGTTGTGGTAAAAATTAAATATTTGTCGTAAGTGGTCCGGTAATGTTAAAATGTCAAAGTTGGGGTAAGTAGAGAAGTAGGGTCTACATGATTAGGAATTAGAAATATTATATTGGTAATAAGGAAAAGGAGTGAGGTCATAAATATTTTGTGTATTTTATTTGTAAAAAGTCTAAAAATGTGGAACCCATGTGAAACGATAAGGTTTATCTTATCTTAAAAGATAAGCTTACATGTACAGATAAGAGTTAAGGTATGGAATATGATTCGTCAGAGTGGATTTCTTATCCTATCTTACAGATAAGATGGATAAGCCTGGAAGTTCTATAAATAAAGAGGCCACCCCCCTCATTTAGCATAGAAGGAAGTAGTGAGAAATATTATATGAGTAAGTGTGTAAAGGAAGCCATCAGTTTAAAGGTGTGTTGAAGAAGCCATTAAGAGGTGTAATTGTAAAGTTTCTCCCATAGTATTGGTGGAAGGAAAGTAAAGTCAATAACACTTGAAGTACCTCATGGGTGAGATTGTAACAATTTCATGTTAATATTATAATTTACTCTGATATTTCAGATTTATCATCATTCCTTCTTATCATAGCCGATGGTATTCTTGTGTTATGTTTGTTTTGTGTTTTCAGATTACATCCACCAAACTAAAGGCTGTGCATTAGTAAATAATCATAGCACGAGGAGTTCCCGGTGAAGAATTATCTTAGTGCCGGATTGGTGATGACAGGACATGGTGCAGATGTGATGCTTTGTGATCATGTAACTTATTTTAACCATATACCTATGAATCATGCAATTTATGAAATGGTTTATGTCATATGCCTATTTGGTATGGCCATTATAGTCCTTGTGAACTATGGAGAATTTATCTTCTTTTAGTTCTCCTCGACTACTTATTATTTATTCAACATGACAAGACCATCGACACATGATATCTTGGTTCTATTCTTGTCTCACATAAACATATACCCATCATCTAGATCCCATAATAACATCATACACTTACAAACCACAATATACCTTACAACACTCTACATTACCCAATCTTACGCAACCTACCATCCCATACTCTACCTTACCCAATCTACCTTACCAAATCCTACCTAGCTTACCTACCACCATATTAATCTTCCTTATCTTATAGGAGAACTACATCGCCTAATGCCCTTTCGTAAGGGCTATGTAGGAAACACTTTAAAGGAATGGGGTCTTCGGAAGTTATCTCGGCTGTTATTTTCCCCTTTTACATGATCTTTCTAAATTTTCCTATCTTACGTAGTTGCTCTCCTACCCCGTAACTAGTTTCCATAATATAAATACATTGAAAATTAAACCAAACCAACACATCATCAACTATGCCTACATCTAATTTCCATAGTGTCAATACATTGGAAATTTAAATTAAACCAAACCATACATCATCAACCGTGCCTACATATGCTTTTCATAATATCAATACATTCAAAATTAAACCTAAACTAAATAACAACCATGCCTACATCTAGTTTCCATAATATCAATATATTAGAAATCAAACCCAAACCATACACCAACTATGCCTTTAAAATGTTTCCATAATATCAATACATTAGAAATTAAACCAAAACCAAAAAAAAATTCCTACATCTAGTTTCCATAATATCAATACATTGGAAATTAAACCCAAACAAATAAAAAACCATGCCTATTATCTAGTTTCCATAATATCAATACATTGGAAATTAAACACAAACGATACAACAACCATGCATCGTCACCATGTCTACAAATCTAATTTCCATAATATTAATATGTCGGACATTAAACCAAAACACAACATTATCAATAATACCTACATATAATTTCAATGATAACAATACAATGAAAATGAAACCAAACACAACAAATATAAATACTATCATCTATATACTGGAAAGTTCATGTGTCAATACAATGTATACACAAATATACCTAAGTCTCTCAAAAAATATCATATACAAATCACCTCTTGATTGTGCGTGGCTGGTATATATAAGTCATAAATAAAAATGACAAAAATATCCATGATCTAATCATGCCTAGGAGCACCCGACGCCTCTTCCACTCTCTCATGTCCCCTCACCTAGTCTATGTATGTGCATTGGTAACCTCCTGGCCATACCCATGAGTAAGGAGGATCCCAAAACTAATGACACTAAGGTTCTATGAGCCGGACCTCTAAATTACTTCCTACTTTGAGCTCTATACGTAGCATAACTAAAAATAGGAAGACCAAGATCTGCAATTTGATCCTCATAATATCTATCCTCAAGAAAAACCTCTTCGTTTTGGTCCATCAATATCATTTGTGTTGGTAGCTTCACTCTACTACCTATTTTTCCATGTCCATGTGGAAATCATCCCTATTATCGAGCTTTGTGGGCCATGTCCTTATTGTAGTGGTCCATGTCCTTGTACCTATTATAGTTGTCCCAGTCCTTGTTTCTATGGTGTGGAGCCTATCATGGTACATGTACCTATGAGGGTGGACCCTATCCTTGTATCTGTGTCCCATCATGTACCCTCAGAGGTGAAGGAGGGGTATCCATGTGTCCCTTGTCACTAGAATGTGCCTCGTGCTTTCGCTAACTATTTTTGTAATGTGGCCACATGTTCCTGTAAAGAAATAAATTGGGCATGTAGTCCTGTAGCCTACACCTATAGCCTGTTTCCCTCACCGATAATAGTGAAAATTGAGTTGTCCCTGGCCTTTGGTGGTGCTACCTATAATCGTGTGTTTTACATCACTTCCTATACCTATCCATGTACCCATAATCATGTATAGTTTCATCCATTACCCCCTCCTCTCGCTTCGCTTGTGGTTTCAGATCTCGAAAGAGGTAATGGCATATCCACATCATCTTGACGGTACTTAGGGAATAGAGGAGCACACCTCCTATAATCTAAACTATCATCTCGACCAAATCTATTTTATACACTCATGCTCCTTAGCCCCGCACCCGGATCCATGTAAAAAGTTATATACCCTCAATATCCTCCTTTATACCTATGAATTTTGGATACGTGAGGTATGGCCTCCATAGAATCTCTACTGGTGATAGACTGTCTAGTACCCTTTGATAATATGTTATATATCAAGTCACCCCATCCACCCTCGCCTACTCTCTAATCTATAACCTCTACCTATATCCTTCCCTCGTATACATCCACCTCCCACCCTTATCGTGGTCAACCAAGCGCACAAAGGAATACAATGTGTTCATATGCCCAACAATGTAACATATAGATACAATAGAGACCATATCTCCATATCCTCTTGTAAGCCTAAAGATCCCCGTATAACTAAACCAAGTACATTCATGCCCATGCAAAATAAACCATGTCAAAAATATTGTCCTCTAGGACTCCCATCAAGGTACGTGGAAGCATCCCACCCTCTGAGTCTTGAAGGGTGAAACAACTGACACCAAACATCAGCAAAACTGATAGATGAGTCTCCTACGGATGTGCTACATACATCCCACCATTACTAATACTCGACTATGTTATGTCATCTTTGCCATGGCTAACCCAAAAACCATAGCCTTATGACATATTTGAAAGACACTTTATATGTTGAAGAATCATGTATCTCTGGTCAATCATCTTTCTGTCGACATATGGAAGGTGGATATCCATCATACGATGGTGTGGTCTCAATAAATCCACTTATACCTCCTTACTATGCCTAGCACACCTATCAACATGTTCTCCCACTCCTAAATTGAAATGGTAGGTCTCATCTATACTAACAAGTGTGATAGTTGGTCCCTCTTCGTCATCTACTACCTAGTCTACATCATCAATGCCCACACAAGTTACTCATTTTCTCTTTTAACTTTCTATTCAATACTCGAAATCGCCTAATATCTACCATGCCTTACATATACCATTAAAATTCACCCAACCCACTTCCCGACTCATATTGTTACCTATTTCCCCTCCCACTTGTTCACCTATTGACCTACCAAACTCTGTTATGTAGGAAAATTAGCACCTTGGGATATACACATTACAAAAACCTACTTTTGACTAACATTGGATTGTATCAAGGTGTGGGACCTTTGCAATTGAAAAAACCTCTAGATACAGCTTGTTCCTTACTTATTCCAATGTTTATCTACTCCTAAACTATCAATTCCAAGAGAAGAGAGAGAGAAATACATAAATTTAAATCCTAAACTAAGAGAGTGGATAATATCTTTGAAACAAGACTAGAGAGATTCCTAGTGTGTGAAAGTGTAGGAAAATGGGGAATAAGAGGGCATATTAAATTCCATAGTCCCAAAACACATTCAAACTTCAAATCTTGTAGAGCACACGAAATTTAAACCTTGTAAAGGAACACAATATGCACAATATACCCTGCAATATATAATAGAAGGAAAGAAATGTACTACAAATCAACCTATGGTAATAAAAGCCACAAAACACTAATTTTATTGCTTAAAATGATGTACAATCCATTACAAGATATAGCCATAAGGAAAGAATATTTCACAAAATTTATAAATTTGAGACCTCGCAACTCACAAAAGTGCTTTGGAACAATTTTGGCAGAGTTCCTTTGCAATTTCAAAATTATATCCTCCTTTAAAATGAGGGGAATTTATATATAGAGAGAGAAAAGGAGATATCAACCAACATCCTTCATTAAATGCCCGTACATGGGTATGAGAAGCCATGATGGTTAACTTTTCAATGGTACTTTTCTTACACAAAGTGAACATGGGTGCTATACCTCATTAAATCGGTTGTTGAGCTACCTTAGATGGTGTCATTAATGTTTGGCCGTATCTAAAAATATTTACTATCACCCGATGGAAATAATAGCTGAAACCCGACAAGAATAGAAAGGGGTACCACCTGATGAGGGAGAGGCTTGTCATATGAAAAGAAGAAATATTTTCGTGCGACAACAAGGGGAGGTTGATGCAGACATAAAAATTTGGCTGATGTGCAACCACGAGAGATGCTAACACATGATGAGAAGGTGGCAGCAATGGGGAAGGTAGAATGACATGCATCAAGGATGGAGGTTGACACATGACAATAAGAAGGGTATTCACATGCGTTAACAAGGTGTGGTTGATGTGCAACAGAGGAAGTGGTTGATGTGTGTCAACAAGGTGTGGTTGATGCACGACATCAGAAGTAATTGATGTGTGTACACATGGTGTGGTTGATGTGCCATAAGATAAAGCAGTTGATGCATGTCAACAAGGTGTCATTGATATGTGATAGGAGGAAGAAGTTTACACACATCAACAAGTTTTGGTTACCACATGATAGGAGGAAGTTGTTGAAGCACATAAACAAGGTGTGGTTGAAGAGTGACATGAATAAGTGGTTGATTCACACCAACAAGGTGTGGTTGACATGTGACAGAGGAAGTGGTTGGACGCAAGTCAACAAGAGGACTGTTTGTACATTCTTCCGGTTTGAACATTAATGCAAATATTGTTCTAAACCTTCACCCAGAAAGTAAGCTCATCGTGAGATACCCCGTAAGCTTCTCCCATTACCTATCAATTCATAGACTCAGTAGGTTGATCCATTTTTCAAGGGGTTGCAAAAATGGATAATAAATAGTGACTTACAGGGGTGATCTTCCGCTAGATTTGAAAGACTAGTGATTTTACATCCATTGGGTATGGAGTCATTCTGATTGCTAAAAATGTTATGATGTCCAAAACCTCTTGTTTCTCTAGAACACTTGAGACATTACTTTATCATCGGATCTTTCTTGAAACTAGAAAGTGTAAAAGAAACAAGCACAACCATGTACAAATAACAAAATCATACATATCCCAAATGGAACATGCAGAGAGTGCACAAGAACTTATCTAAAAGAAAACCTAGCTATAACAAAACAATGTGCTGCAAGCACTTGGAGGAATTACAAACTCTAAACTAATATGTACAAGAAAGATACTCTCATCAGTAATAATGCTTGAGATAGATGCCATTGACTAGGATCTGTAATTCTTCCTCTGTCCAACTTTTTCAATTGGAAAACATTGTTTTCTTTGCACCCTGAAATAAAGTAAGGGCCACTCCATATTGCATCAAACTTGGAGTGCCTTCCAGGTTTAGCTCTGTCTACATCCCATTTTAGAACCAGGTCTCCTTCTTGAAAATTTCTTTTTATCCTTTCTTCACAAATTTGATCTTGATTTGAGCTTGGTCCTTCTCATTTGTTTTCATGGAATGGTCCCTTAGCTCTTTTAGATCCATGATCTCTACATACCGACTTCCATAACTAGAAAATCAAAAAATCTAGCTTCTTGATAAGCTCGAAGGCTAGTAATTCAATGGATATTGGCATCCTTGCTTCCCTTCCATAAACTAACTAAAAGGAGAATAACTAGTTGATTTCTTGGGAGTGATTCTATCATCCCACAAGGCTGATTTCAATTTGGTATGCCAAGTCTTCTAATTCTCATCTAGGGTTATTCTTATGATTCTCAACAAGTTCTTATTCATGGACTCTTCTTTTCTGTTACCCTGAGGTAGTAGTTAGAAGAAGTTCTCAAGTAGATGTCATTTCTAACAACCCAATTAGATATCTTTGCTCCAAGAAAATATAAGGCATTATCTAATATTATAGTGGAAGGAACACCAAACCTTGTTGCAATACCTTCATAGAAGTCCAAAATGCTAGCTTCATTTTCTTCCTTAAGTGTAATTGCTTCTATCCACTTAGTGAAGTAGTCTGTGGTTGTAAGAATCCATTTGTGACCTAGGCTAGAACTTGGATTGATCATCCCAATAAAATAAAGCCCCCATTGCAAGAAAGGTTTCTTAACTGAGATAGGATGGAGTGGGAGGGCTGTTAGCTTCTCTTTACCTATGAAGAAGGCACACTTCTTGCATTTCTTGATCCATGAGTAGCAATCATTGAAAATATTAGGCCAGTAATAACCATCCCTCATGATTCTAATGGTTGATTTTGGGGAAAATGACCACTTGCCTCTCCATCATGAAACTCATGCAAGTACCCTCTCTGGAAGACACCTTTCACATCCCTTTTGAACAAAATATTATCTACAAGCACATATGGGATGCAATGAAGTTTGAAATACCTCCTTTTGGACTTACTCAATCCTTGAGGATTTTGACCTATTTGAAGGAAATGTATAATATCTTGAGTCCAACAAGGAATGGGTATACCACCTGTGGTCTATTTTTGATTATCTTACAACATCATAACAACTTTTACCTCCTCTCTTGATTCAACATGCTAGTTAGAAGCTAGTTTCTCACACAACCCTTTCCCCTAACTAATTTGGTCACATTTATATCAATATCATACTCCATGACCTTGGTTATCCAACCAACTCTCTTTTCATTAAGGTCCTTGTTTAAAATAAAATCTTTTACACTAACATGTGAAACTAATAGATGAATTCTATTATTTGACACTAGATGTATGAATTTATTTAAACTTATAATCACAACAAGGACATGCTTCTCAATGAATGAATATCTCACCTCATAATCCTAAAGGATTTTGCTGAAGAATGTGATAGGCTACTCCAGTCCTTCTTGATTTGGTTGTACTAGTATGATGAGATATTGTATTTGTGCCCCAAAAAGTGTATAAAATAAAGTCCTTCAAGAAATATGGCTTTATGAGAGTTGGATCCAATGTAATGGCCTACTTTATGGCTTTAAATCTTTTTTTTCCTTCAATAGTCTATCTGAAAAGCATGGTATTCTTCAACATCAGTGTGAGTGGTTTGAAAAGATGGGAAAAGTTAGGAACAAACCTCCTAACAAAATTAATTTTCCCCAAAAATATTTAGAGAGCCTTCTTATGACTTGGCAATGGAAATGATCGAATAACTTCTACCATTTCTAGATCAATTGCCAACCCTTCCTTAGACACAATGTGGCCTAAGATATTTCCTTCATGAGCTAAGAATATGTAATTTTTCAGATTCAGAGACACTCTGAATCTCCTGCATCTTTGGAATACTTGTCTGAGGTGAAAGAGATGACTTGTTGCATTCTTGGAGAATACAATAATATCATCTAGATACACAAGAACTATCTTATTGATCATTCCTTTGAATGCCATATCCATCGCCCTTTAGAAAGTGGCTCGACATTTGACAGTCCAAATGACATCTTCCTATAAGCATATGTGCCCCACTTCATGGTGAAGGTTGTCTTGAACTGGTCATCTTCTTTCACCATGATTTGATTATAGCCCGAGTAGCCATCCAAAGTAATGAGAACCTTTCGGAACCAGCTACAACCTACAGGATTTTCTCCATGGAAGGAAGTGGGTAGTGGTCCTTGAGAGAGGCCCTATTCAAGTCTCGGAAATCCACACATAACTTGATTTCCCCATTATTTTTCCTAACCAAAACCAAATTTGCTACCCATGAAGAGTGCTTGATTGGAAAGATGATGCTTGCTTCAATGAGTTTGTTTAGTTCTCTTTTCATGAGAGGCTTGATATGAGGATTGATTGGCCTTTGCTTTTCTTGATGGGTTTAGCTCCTAAATCTAGTTCAATCATGTGTTGTATAGGCTTAGGATTAAATAGTTTCAAATATTCATAGCTCCAAGAAAACACATCTAGAAATTCTTGGCAAAGTTTTGTTAGGTTGTGAAGCTATATTGCTTAATAGTTATCATGAAATGGAAATTGATTGGTAATACAGAAACCCAACTTTGGTTAAAGAAAGTGGTATTTTGTGACCCATCATCATTCATATGGATGGACATTGGTCAAACCAAGTGGGAACTGGCTGAGCTTAGGTCTAACCAGGTGCCGATTACCTATGCGATGTGTTTTATTTTTAGTCACGGGATTTAAATATAGATTTTGTTTAAAGAAAATCTATTGGATGTAATTGCATAGCTAAGGAGATCTAAGTCTATATATTTATACAAGCATGAAAGTTAGGGTTCGAAGAAGAATAAAAAAGAGGGATCACTTTAGATCCTTGATTCTCTCTCGAGACCAAGAGGATAAAGACGAAGAAGAATAAGAGATAATAGGAACATGTTACATGAAGATAGAGACTCCATGGAGAGGAGATGGACAGAAGGAAATAACATGCTACTGTATTTCCTTTGTATATTTATTGTCTCATTATAATGGCTTACATAGTATGCAAAGCACATATCATTTCTTCTTGTAGATCCACATGTTGTTGAGATATTGTATTATAGATCTATGTTTATCTAGTCTTGCATGCATTGTAGATCCATGAGATCATATTGTATTTTTGATCCATGGATCTAGATATTGTAGAGGTCTCATTTATAGATTCACAATGTCTGGTGAGATCTTGGCTACATAGTGGTAGATGAAGGGTAGCTTTGGGTATGTGATATCTAGTTATGTTTGAGAGGAATGGTTATAGTGCACTCAGGTAGATCTGGTTAGAGATCTGGAGGAGAAATAAGTGATGGTATGGAGGCACAATTTAGTGTACTCAGGAAGATCTAGTTGGGGATCTGGAAGGAGGAGATACTCTTGTAGAGATACATGTACTCTTATGCAGAAGAGTGGGTTTGTAATCTCTTGTTATACTATATATATGAGATCTCTATCTTCGGTGGACATAGCCCACATTGGGTGAACCATGATACATGCTTGTTATGTGTGTGTACTTGGATTATTCTAGTTTATCCTCCCACTATTTGTAGATTTTGTGAGGAATTGTTTAGATCTTGTGGGAATGATTTTGTTTGTTATTAAATCATAGAACTATTCCGCTGTCCATAAATCCCAACAAATGGTGTCGAACAACATCTTTTTACCTGATGAGAAGATCACAGGAAGATATTTAATCTCAAGTGGGAGCTGGAAGAGTAAGGTTGCTGGAGAACACCGTGATCAGTGTCAGTTAAGTGACAACCGGCATTGGAAGGATAACTTTGGTTGGTTATTGAGCAGCTGGTTTTAAACAGAAAATCATAGATCTGAAGAAATGGAAAGATGCATAGAATGTATCTTGTTTGCTGAGGTGTCCCTAGTTCTTGGAGGCATAAGCATGTTGGTCAGATTGCAGATCCAGTTATTGAGGTATGGTTTTATCTCGGTATTGTAGTGCTTATATTATTTTGGTTGCACATGCATATTTGGGACTGCAGATCTAGATCTGAGAATGAGAAAAGGAGCAGTTATGCATCCTTTGGTGCAGTTAGATGCACGAGCTTTGGTAGAGAGGTAGTAGCATAGAACAAAGACGAGGCTTCCATCAGAGAAGCATGTACTTCAGTTGAAGATGCAGTTGAGTATCTTGGTGCTGGTAAGGTGATGTATTTCATCTTGATGCAATTTATTGCATGGACTTGCTGTTAAGTTTTTGTACAAGATTTGGATGCTTCTTGAAATGACTGGCTCAACTCAACTATCGGCTTTGGTTGAAGTAGGCACCTGGTGTGGTGTGCTATGCCAAATTGTGTGGCATTGGGTTTGTTCTAGCAGCATTGACATTGGTCTGAGAACCGAGGTTGGTCATAGAGGAACCAATACTAGTCAGCTAACCATGGTTGGTTAGGGGATGACCATGGTTGGTCTTTCTAGCAATTTATCTATATAGGATTTTTGTAGCAAGAGAGATGGAAGTATTTTCCGTGTCCTAATTTGGAGGATCTAGTTTTTGGTACAATGTGTACATGAAGAAACAATGTTGATCACTTCAATGGTTTAGATCAGAAAGAGGACGGAGTTGGCTCAATTAGTCCTTTCTGTATCTCTATATGGTTCATGTTTTATTTCTTTCGTTTGGAGAAACTGATATTATGTTTGGATTGTGTGCACAAATTTACACCATAGTTTCTTAGTGTTGTTTGACTATTATTTCCCAGTTGTGTGGAATCTTGAGGACAACGGTTTCTAGTCTAAGGATGAGTCCTCAATGAAAAGTCATGGTTAGACATAGTTGTTTGTAACAAGAGATGTTGAGTACATATGGATGAAAAGGATTTGATTCACATACTTCAAAAGAAGTCCAAACTTTTGTGGAATAGAAATATTCTCGAGAGAAGAAAGGGAATCAATTTTATAGGTCTTTCATCTAGTTTTATTTATAGCGACGTATTAACAGGTAGTGCGGGGATTTTGTGTCCGGTGGGAGCAAGCCATGGTTGTTGGAATTTTAGGATTGAATACATGATGCACATGTAGATTGAGAGGAGATTACTACTATTCATAGTGAGTGCAGATGCACTATTTGGTTTTGGAGGACGATCACGGATTTCTGGTATATTGAGTTTATTGCTTTGTGATGTCACTTCTAGTTTATTTTGTGGTGCCTAGATATCCTTTTGGGATTATAGTTGATGGTTATATTTAGCTAGTTGAAGATGATAGAGTAATTTTTCAGAGTTTCAAGGGTTAAAAGAGAAAATTTGAGTGTTACAGAGACCGGTGTCAGTTAGGATTAACCATGGTCAGTCAGGTAGTGATTGTGGTCAGTTAGGAAACCATGGTCATTTTGGTCACTATTTTAGCAGCAGTGTTTATTTACCATTTTTAGATGATGCCCTTATTTTTTCTTTCATCTTGGTTGATTTTTGTTGTATGTTGATGACATGTATGCTGATATTTACACTTAGTATTAGTGGCATGGTTCAACATGGATGTTTTTTATTGAAATTGTTGAGCACAAGATTCATATTTAGCTTTAGAGTTAGTCAGTTGCAAACTTGGAGTTTCGGAGAGTGGTGATATGGATGGATGTACATGGTGAGTTTGTACATGTTGGATAGATTTAGTTTTGTGAGTCTATGATGATGTAGATGTTTGATTTGCACATGGATGCTTTGAGCATGAGTAGGGATGTTTTTATTTCCTCTTGTTACTATGTTACTCCTTGAGAGATGTTATCTACAAATGATTGTCTTGGACATGCTAGTTGTTTATGCAGGGTTGGATTTGCAGATTGCAGTGTTTGGATTCTTTGAGTTATGTAGGTTTCTGGATTGATAACCCCTTTGTTGTAGGTAGAACTCATTTAGGTTGTCTTTACCCAAGATCTTGTTTTTCTTTCACATATTCCAGTTTGACTTGTCTTGGTCAATTGCATTGGTGGTTACATGGAGACATGGATAGATGGATAGAGAACATGGTTGGTTTTATAGGTATGGCTAAAATGCATTGAGGCTCATAAATTTAGTTTGAGGGGAGCTCTTGCAGGTATGTTAGTCATGATGGCTTGGATGCATGAGAGACTTGGTGTTATGATTTAGTGGGAGCTTGATGTATAGATAGCTCGGTTATCACGGATCAGTTGTAGCTTTGTGCAGGTTCGGTAAGTCATGGTTTCATCTTCCTGGTTTGAGAAGATGGTTTGATCTTCCTGGTTTTATTTCTTTGAGAGAATTGTTGAAGGAAAGAATAGATGGTCTTCACGGTGTGTAGAAGATGGTGATGTACAGGTATAGGTATAGAGGTTCAGAAATTTATCTCCAAGTGGGAGATTGTTAGGTTGTGGAGCTAGATTGCTTCACAGTTAGCATGCAATGGAAAGTGATTGGTAATATAGCAACCCAAATTTGGTCGAATAAGTAGGAACAAAACCTATCATGGGTCGATAGACAAATATCGGTCGAGCAAGTGGGAACTGGCCGTGGTTAGGTCTAACTGGTGCCGATTACCTATGTGATGTGTTTTATTTTTAGTCACGGGCTTTAAATATAGATTTTTTTAAAGAAAATATATTAGATGTAATTGCATAGCTAAGGAGCCCTAAGTCTATATATTTATATAAACCTAAAAGTTAGGGTTCAGAAGAAGAGTCAAAAAGAGGGATCACTTTAGATCCTCGATTCTCTCCCGAGATCGAGAGGATGAAGACGAAGAAGAAGAAGAAGAGAAAAAAGGATCAGGTTACATGAAGATAGAGAATCCATGGAGAGGATCTAGATAGAAGGAAATAGCAGGCTACTGTATTTCCTTTGTATGTTTATTGTCTCATTGTAATGGCTTGCACAATATGTAAAGAAACTCTCATTTCTTCTTGTAGATCCACATGTTGGTGAGATATTGTATTACTAGATCTATGTAGATCTAGTCTTGCATTGTAGATCCATGAGATCATATTGTATTGTTGATCCATGTAGATCTAGAAATTATAGAGGTCTCATTTGTAGATTCACAATATAGTGAGAGCTTGGCTGCACAGTGGTAGATGTAGGGTAGCTTTGGGTATGTGAGATCTGGTTATGTTTGAGAGGCACGGTTGTAGTGCACTCAGGTAGATCTGGTTAGAGATCTGGAGGAGACACAAGTGGTGGTATGGAGGAAAAATTTAGTTTACTCGGGAAGATCTGGTTGGGGATTTGGGAGGAGGAGATACTTTGTGTAGAGATACATGTACTCTTGTGTAGAAGAGTAGGTTTGTAATCTCTTGTTATATATATATATATATATATATATATATGAGATCTCTATGTTTGGTGGGCATAGCCCACATTGGGTGAACCACGGTACATGCTTGGTATGTGTGTACTTTTATGTGATTTGGATTATTCTAGTTTATCCTCCCATTGCTATGGATTTTGTGGGGAATTGTTTAGATCCTATGTGCATAATTTTTTTTGTTATTCAATCATAACACTATTTCTCTACCCATAAATCCCAACAAGTTGTATAAATTTATATTTTTATTGTTCAGTTCTTACCTTGCCAATTTGAAGTGTTTTTCATTCTCCAATTGAAATTGGCTCTTAATCCTTACCTTTGACTTGAATGTTTTTGTTTCCATCCATAACTAATAATTAGGATTGAATATTGAATTTAGAGACACTAAACCCTTTGATAGCTTATTTGTCCTTAGTTGAACCACTTGATCACCATTTTTTTGCTCCAATTTATCCTAAATTTTAACTTAGAACTCAGCCTCACCCCGTAAGAAATTAATGTTCTGTTGATCACTCCCAAATATCCACCATCTCATGTTATTGTCTAGTACAGATGGCCTCACAACTACATGAATATGTGGTTATGCTTTATCTCTTTTAATATTTTCTACCATATCATTTTTTCTCTAATTGTTGCAATCCTATCCGCAACCTCATTCTTCTTCCTCAAGTATGTCTTGAATATTGAATGCTCTGAAATCATTATTTTGATCCCATACCTAATACTTGTAGGATTTGAGTAAATCATTATTAGCAGCATGTTTTCCCCTAACCTCGGTTGATAATTAACTCACTATTCCTAAACAGTTGTAATTTTTGTATACCCCTCTTTCTTTCCCAATTCAATCCAGTATATGAGAGCTTCATACTCACCAGTATTCTTTGAACAAGTAAACTAAAAAATGGAAAGTTGATTAGTACTTCATACCTTGTGGTGAAAAAAGCATTGCTCCTCCTCCAGTGCCTTGCCTACTCCTTGAGCCATCAAAAATATCTGCCATACTTCATTATCACCCTTATCATCTAGTTTGGTGAGGCTAGGAAGGGGTGTGTTTTCCTCATGCAAATAATAAACTCCCAACTCAGCCTCCTCTATTTCCTTGTATGGATCATATCCATGTCTTTTGTTTTCCCATTCATCAAGATTCAAATCTGGGATGCCCCAAATTTTGTATCTACTTCCTAAGTGTTTGGGAAATCCTCTTGATCAAAGGCTAAGAAATTTACATTGATTGGGCTTGGTACATGAGGCTTAATATGGAAATTTGCAATAGGTTCAAAACGAATTGTAGCCTTAGCTCCATACCTTGTTCTGAAGAGCATATGTGACCAATCAGCTAAGAAGTAGCATCCGATTTTGGTAGTGAAGTCTCTTGGAAAGAACAAAGCAAAGAGTGGTGGCAAGTCAATCATTGATATATCCTGCTAAACTGTGACATTAGGACATGCATGTAATGTGAGGTTTAAACCTTTAATGATCCCAATAGTCCTCACTAGTGTGTCATCTAAATATACCACTCCTTTAGAATCTTGGTCGTATTTGAGGCCCAACTGATTTGAAATTTGTTTTGACATTACCGAACTACTAGCCCCGAGTTAATCATGTAATTGTGTACAAGATTGTTCCCAATAAATAAAAATATATAGAATGGAGGAGGATTCATGATTTTACCTTGTTGACCTCCATGAACTCTCTTTTGGAGTTGCATTAGTGAGCACCTTCTCTTGATTCCTGGATAACTCATTTGATGCTGACCAATTCTCCATGGCTACTTGTAAAAAATCCCATTGGCCCAGAATTTTCAATGATTCCCACATAGAAATTCTTACATTTTTCTTCTTCATTTGATCAATAATGTTAAAATGAGATTGATTCTCCTTCTTCTACCCTTTACTTAGCATGAATTTCTCCAAGACATGGGTCGCCGCAACCGGCACTTTGAGTTGGCTTAGATGGTAGTTTGGGCTTATTTTGAACATTTGGGGCTAGATTTGGATTGCGTATGCCCCGAAGTGTGATAGAAGAATGAGAATTAATTGGATTAGATGCCATCCCTTCATCTATATTCCTCTTTTTAGACCTTGTGTTGGCTGTCACACTTTGAGAAGGGGATTGATTTATTCCACATAAATCCTTAGCTTGCCAATTTACAAGTGTTGTCTCATTTGGAGGTGCTTCCTGATTAGCTACTTGCTACTGACATTCTTCTTGGTTTCATTCTTAAGGAACACCTATTGTAGTCACCATCAATTCTTGATTCAAAGCACCATTGAAGTAGGTTTCCGATTGTGCAATTGGATACATGTGAAACACTATTAATATTATTGTGCTATGTTGTTTTGAGTTCAAACCAAGGCCCTAGATGTTGAAATTGAATTAGTCTTATATTATTGGAATGGCCTTGTGACTTGGGGTTGTCCTTTTTTCTAGTTAACAACTTGAAAATGTGGCCTGTTTGGCTGATATGGAGGTTTATTAGGTTGGAACTGAGGTTGATAAGGTCTAGAATTTTGATCTTGCTACCTCTTAAGAGTTACCAACTTGTTTCCTAAGTTTTACAATTGTTTCATAACCTCTTGGAGTTCATTTGAAGGACTAGAAGAAGAAGTGGAAGCTTCATTTGAACTCGATATCGTCGAGCAAGGATGAAAGCTATTGTAGGTGTTTGATTAGGATTAGGATTCCCCATATTTGGATAGAGAGGCATAGGTGGCCTAGGTACAACTTTACCAACTTGAATTAGACAATTCTCATCTCTAATAGCTATCGCATAGGCATATGGTAGGGTTATTCTCCTATAGATTGTATCATAACAGATATATTATAATTTAGAGATTTAAGAAAATAGAGAAATGCACCTTCAGTTGTTAGTCTAACGCAATTATGATCTTTTCCCATGTTTTTGGAATCTAGAATTGAATTCTTTCATCTACTTAGCTGGTGTCCTTTCGATTGTAGTCATATGCTCTAAAAGGGATAACTTGTTAGCCCTCTCCCAAATTGGCCACAAAGAGATGTGAACAATTGATCCCAATGTTGAATCGATCTGCTCCTAAGCTCGAACCATTGTAACACTTTTCCTTTGAAATAAGAGCAAAACAACTTGACCACCACATCCATCTTAACAATCTCATGTATGGTGTAGAAATTTGCAATTTCTTGAATTTGGTCAATGGGAGTTGTATGATTTTCTCCAATGAAGTACGGGATATTCTCGTAATGCTTTGCTTATCGGGACTAGATTTTGTGTATTAAGTGAAAGTGGACTGTTGTATGTGAAATTTTCATATGGGTTTGGAGGTGGCTGATTTGGTTTTTAGATGAGCCATCCTAAGTGGTCTAAGAATTCTAGTTGATTGAAGAAAAGGTCTACTAGGTGGAGGTGTTGATAAAGTTCTATTTGGTGGAGATGGAGACCTTTGAGCTCTTCTTCCCTTTCTTTCTCTATATGGGGATAATTGTAGATAGACAAATATCCCCTCTTCTCTAGTTCTTGACCTTGTTTGGATCCTTCTCATGAACATGGGTTGCTGAAACCACTAGATTTGAGTCATGGAGTTGCCAAATGTGTTGCTACAAAGCCTCTAAAGGCTAGAATTTCACCAAGACACACACCCAATCTTGATAAAAATTAAAATATTGACTTTATCCCACTGAGCATGTTAGAAATTTTATGTCGAAAAAGTAGCACCTTAGGATCTACACATTTAAAACCCATAATTTTGACTAACATGATATTGTCTCAAGGTATGGGACCTTTTCAATTGAGACAAACCTCCAGAAAAGGCTAGTTCTGAATTATTCAAATGCTGATATACTCCTAAAATACAAATTCCAAGGGACCACAGAGAGAGAAATACATTAATGTAAATCCTAAAATAAGAGAGGCGATAACACAAAAACAAGACTAGAGACATTCCGAGTGAATGAAAGTGGAGAGAAATGGAGAATAAGAGGGAAGATAAAATACCAAAGTCCCGAAACATATTCAAACCTCTAATATCATGGAGCACAAAAAAATTTAACCTTGTAAAGGAACACAATGTGCACAATATACCTACAAAATATAATAGAATGAAAGAAATGCAATATAAATCAATCTAGGGTAATAAAATCCACACAACACTAATTTTATTGCTTAAAATGATGTATAATCCATTACAAAGTATAGGCACAAGGCAAGAATCCTTCACAAAATGCATAAATTTGAGGCCTACAACTCACAAAAGTGTTGGAACAATTTTGGTAGAGTTCCTTTACAATTTCAAAATTCTCTCCTCCTTTCAAATGAGGGGAATTTACATATATATAGAGAAAAGGAGCTACTAACCAACATCCTTCATTAAATGCATGTACATAGGTATGGGTAGCCATGATGGTTCACTTTTCAATGGTACTTTTCTTGCATGGTGAACATGGGTGTCATACCTCATTAAATTGGTTGTTGAGATACCTTATACGGTGTCATTAATGTCTAGCCATATCTGAAACTCTTTGTTGTCACCTAACGGAAACCACAAATGATGCCTGAAAATAATAGGAAGAGGTGTCTTTGACGATGGAAAGGCTTGTCACATGACAAGAAGAAATGTTGTTATGGGATAACGAGGGGATGTTAACACATGACAACAAAAGGTGGTTAACGTGAAACATGGAGTGACGCTGGCATGCAATCGAAGGTGACAGTGATGGGGAAGGTAGAATGGTGTACGTCAAGGAGGTAGGTTGATGTGTGAAAAGAATAAGGGTGTTAATGCAAATTAAAAGGTCTAGTTGATGCACAATAAGAGGAAGCAGGTTAACGTGCATCAATAGGGTGTAGTTGATGCGTGACAAGAGAAATCGGTTGATGCATGTAAACAAGGTGTGGCTGAAGCATGATAGGAGGAAGAATTTGATGTGTGTCAACAAGGTGTAGATGACATGAGATAGGAGGAAGTGTTTGATGCACGTCAAAAAGGTGTGGTTGACGCACGACATGAGGAAGCGGTTGACACATGTCAACAAGGTGTGGTTCGATGCGTGAAAGGAGGAAATAATTGACATGCATCAATAGGGTGTGGTTGACGCGTGGTAGGAGGAATTATTTGACATGTGTCAATAAGGTGTGGTTTTCATGTAATAAGTGGAAGAGGTTGACGCGTGTCAATAAGGTGTGGCTGATGCGCGACAAGAGGAAGTGATTGACGCGCATCAATAAGGTGTGGTTGACATGCAAAAGGATGAAGCGGTTGACACATATCAAAAATGTGACAATCCATACATTTTTCTAGTTTGACCATTAATGTAAATCCTGTTCTAAACCTTCACCAGGGTGAGCAAGCTCTCTGCGAGATACCTTGTAAAATTCTCCCATTAACTATCAATGCCCAAACCTGTAGGTTGATCCATTTTGTAAGGGCTTATTAAAATGGATAACACCAATCACATCCCTCCTAGAATCATCATATACCATCAATTATTACCAAAACCCTACCGTAACACTACTCATTTCTACCCTACCCAACCTCTCACTCCCTTCGATGACCTAAAACCAACTATTTCTTATACTTTGTTATTTAACAGAGCAATTGAGATCGGTTCCCCTACCGATGCTAGTGCCCTTCCATTACTAGACCAGGTTAATCAAGCGATGTTGGTCGATAAGCTCGAATGAATTTGGTTATTGTTTCGGCCTCAAGGCCAAACCCCCATGTCCCCTTAATGCAAAAAATTGACAAAAACACCTAATTTACCCACCCAAATCCCTTTAAACTTTCCCTAAGTTTCTTTTAACCCCTAATTAGTATAATTCCACCCTCCCCCATCCCAATTTCATCCCCATTTCAATTAAATTTTAAAAACCAATTTTTAATTCTTCCTTGCCTATTATTTAATAAAAACCAATAATAAAGCTTGAAACATACCTAGACTTACCAACACATCCATGGTGGGATGGTTGGAGCCTAAACTAGATTTCACTTAGAGCATTATCCTACATCTTCCATGTCAAATAAATCTCAAAGCTCTCAAACAATCAAAATCAATCGTGTGGTGTAAGTGGGCCTCGAACTTAGTCCTGCGATAAATAATCTCTCACCAAATCACTCTTGTGAGACTATATGTCATTTTCCTCAAAAATATTCTCTCCACCAAGTACTTTTCTAACCCCACTATTGCTCAAATGAGCACTTTTTGGGTGGGTTTTTGTTTTAACTCATCGTTTTCTTAACCGACATCACTCAGTCATGCCCTTGGAGACCACCATTGGTTACCCTACAAACATCAGTTTTCTCTCGAACCGACATGGTCACCCTGCCAATACCCCATATGCTTCCTTTTCCCTAATTTTTTCCCTCACTCACCTCTTTCTCACTACCACAACCCTAACACCTCCCTACATGCTCCCATAAAAACCTCACCACCTCACCAACTCCTTATGGATATTTAGGGGCATGTTTGCCTTCATCTTCGTTAACCCTACCATACCGAATACCTTTTCCAACCCCAGCCTCACCTATATGACTATAAAACTCACTTACTTGTTGTATCTTGTGCGATAATGCTACCCATATCATTTAACATATTGACCATACCTTACCTTGTTTCATGCCATTATTTTAAGCAAACCAAAACATTTAGTGTTTTGGAACACACCTATACCCTTTCCGCACCTATCATCATTGTGTTTCTAGGATCACATCCTATACCTTGTATACTTGAAGCTCATCACCCTTGTTTGGATAAAATATCAGCCATTGATGTGGTAGTATTTGTGTAATCTTCAACCTTGTTTCTTGTTGCATTCTAAGTGTGTGCATGCATTTCACCTTTTGATCACCCTATCATCACCATTTCCTATACCTTCACATAACCCCATTTTACATCACTTACCACCTTATCAAACCCATCACTGATTCTTCCTTCCACTACATCAGTTCCTAGTTTGAGGGGTAAACCTCTACCCATATTTGGGGCATCAGCTTTTTTTTTTCATCTTCTCTCATTAGTAAAATATATACGATAAAAGGGGAAAATGTAGACACAAAAATTGGGATGACACCCTTTAGGTCCCCTTTAATATGTACCCCTTACCACGACCCCTTCCACATATTTTTATTAATCTAATTACCTATATTATATTAATTATCACCTCACCTTGGACCCATTCCAAGCCCATTTAATAACTAATACTGATTCATCACTCCCCCTAACCAACTAAGAATTCTTATAAACCTAATATTAATTACCAACTATATGTCGACCAATTTCCCATGTGATTTAATAAGAATCAAGACTCCTAACCCATAACCATTCTTGAATCATGCCAAAAAGGGAGAGAAAAGGTTATTTTTAGAAACAACACTAGTTCTCCCTAATCGACACCGGTTATTCCTCAATGATTAAGGAATCACCATTAGTTCCTTTAAATAAACATTTTAAAATCTTTTCCTAGGTTCTTGAATCAGTTCTTATTTTGGTTAGCATTCTTTGATCTCGCATCTTGGACATTTGATCAACATCCCGACTATCAACGAGCACCCGATCAACCAATCTATAACTTCATAGCCTTGAGCCCTTAGAAAAAATAAAGAAATCAACTTGCTGCTCTGCGGCATTAGATCTCAAATTGTTTCTCGATGCACACTCACCAACCACCACCTTTTACAAATCTTCATATCTTAATCGGGTTACTAATTTAATTTACCTTTGGTTTTAGATCCTTTATTTATTTCTAATCACTTCCTTTCTCTGGGATACCTTTCGTAGCCCATTCTCCTAACACCAAACAACGGAACTACTCTACCCTTTTAACCATCCCTTCTACCCTTTGAGCCTTCACCTAAATCCCCACTCCCTACCTAAGACCTCTCAATACTTTGTGAAATCATAGAGATCCTAAATCAACCTCCTTTATACCTTTGGAAGCCAATTTCACCTACCATGATGGTTACCCAAACAAACTAGTTATAACTAGTGACCGACATCGGTTATCCAACCAACATCGATTACCCAACCGACATCAGTCTTTGTGTCTTGAATTTTCCTCTCATACTAGCGAGTTCATTCCCCTATCCCAAACCTTTTGAAAAACCTTCTAGGACTTCACCCAAACCTTCTTTCTTCCTCCTGTCATACCTATAGACCCTAAAAATTGACCATTCTCCTATATTTAATATTAACTTCATTGTTTAGATTAGATTGAGATTATTGTGATGTGTGAGATACCTAAATTATATAACTAAAATAATAAATTCAATTTCATTTATCAACATTAATTTTAGTTAAGACATGGATTGAAAACCTTTAAAGAATAACCTATCTTCCCAAATCCAACACACGCTAGGAAATCTAATGACCTATGCTATTAAATCTATTTTGTGGTCTTTCTTTGCTTTGAAAGTATTCCTTCCCAGAAAAAGGATTTCTCTACAATAATCTTGGTCCTCAACAATGGTGTGCAACATCTTCAAAACCTCAGGTATTCCTCACATACCTTACCTTTACTTTTAAATCATTTTTTCATACATTACTCTTATGTCGTGAAACATTGGGTTTAAATTTCTTTGTAAGTTAAGTTGTGAATCCTAATTTATTCTTTTGTGTTAATGAAAGCATGGACAAAAGGAAGTTGTCATAACAATCCATTATTACAATTTTGCAAATGTTTTTATTATGTGTATTCAAAATCGATAACAAAAAAATATTACAAATTTTATATTGAAGGCCGATTGTACATATAGTGCATAGTTTGATCATCTAGAACACATGTAATTACACTAGCTTAATCATTAATTTTACTAGGAATTATTCGATGATATCGATCTTATTTTTAAGTTATATAAGAGGTTGATAAATACTTAAAGTTTATGGTTTTATTATCCTTCCATATCCATTCCAATATTTTCATTTGATATCGGAGAGAGGTTATACAAATAACGATTTATGAATTATGCTTCTATGAATATTCATATTTTCGAGGGAGGTGACTTTGAGAATTAAAGGGGTCAATTGAAGAGAATTATTATTTGGAAGGAATTTTGAGAAAATATTATGAACCACATGCTAATTGGAATGTTCTCTTAATATCAAAAGAGAGTGAAAAGGATGCAGAGATGGTAGATGCTCAAACCTTCTTTTATCTTTAGATTTTTATAGATCATAACAACTACTCAATAATTATTGGCTATAAAAATTCTCATGAAGCATGGAGTATCTTGGAGACTTCATATCAAGGTTCTTTTAAGGTAAGAGAAGAAAAAATAAAACCCTCAAAATAATTTTTGAAAAATTAAGAATGTTAGAAAGTGAAGGTGTAAGAATTGTTTTTATAAGGGTAAATTATATGGTTCATATAATGATATTTTATAGACAAACCATTGAAGATAAACTAATTCTTATACAGATTTTAAGATTTTATAAATTATGAAGGTTACATATTGTGATCACTCTTGAATATTGTAAGGACATGAAAACTACAAGTGTTGATGAATTAGTAGGTTTTATTTTGTCCCATGATGATAAGATAAAGATATATGCAGGAAATATAGAGCATGTAATTGAAACCGAAATCGTAATTTGAAATACAAGTGAAAAATAAAATAAACAACAATCTAAAAATTAAAATAATTAATTTTAAAATGGGAAAGAAAAAAAAACTTCATTGGGAAGAGTAAGAAATCATTTAATTTTCATTATTGTAAATAACCTAGACAGGTTTATAAAAGATTTCAAGAATTTAAAAATAATTAATCAAGATAATCAAGAGAGTGAGAATAAGAAAATATATTATCACAAAGTGAGATGAATGATGATTCAAATTATTCTCTCAAATATAATTTGGAAAATAGGATGCTAATAATATGTGGTATCTTTATTAAGGTTTCTCAAATCACACAAGTTAAAAATATGGTTTTAGCATGCTAGATGACACTTTCAAAAGTCAAATACATTTAGGGGATGGATAATCCATTCAAATTGAAGGAAATGGTAGCATGTAAATCACCTCAAATAAATCTAAGTGAGAAATTAATGGTGTGTATTTTTCTACGAGTTTTAATAATAATTTGATCGAGTGTTGGATAACTACTTGAAAAGGGGCTTAAACTACTTTTTAAAGATAGAGATTGTTCAAATTTTGATAAGATAATCTAGAAATAGATTGATTTTAAAATCCTACATGGAAAACAATAGGATAATTCTACTAAGGGTAAATTTGATTAACATAGGTACTTATCTCGTACAATTGAGGATGTTAAATGTGTAACCCTAAATTAAACTTTAACTCAATTTAATTAGATGTAGAATAAATTAAATTTGATTTATAAATCTAAAAAAAATGACATGATATAAAAAATAATTCAAATTTACAACTGTATACACTCAAATTTGGAAATATATCCTTGGATATTGTTGATCTTGACATTGCACACTTGTATGGAAAAATGCACATTAGAGGGAAACTACTTCCACCGGCCAACAAGTTCTCATCACTCCTTAACACACCATATTAGCACTTTATGTACTTACTTATATTTGTAGACATCTCTTTCAATAGTTTCTAAAACTTTATTGTAAAACATACATCTATAAAAATTCATGATTATGAAAATAAATTCAAATATTGTTTTTATCTCTCCTATAAAAAACCACAAGTCGCGACCGGATTGTTAAAATACACATATGCCAACCGTATGATATGGTTTTGGATAAACATGTTGTGCATTAATTATTTCAATTCCATCACCTTCATACAAAAAAAAACACCCTTTGGTTTTCCTTTCATGTCATAACACTCGTTTAAATCATATATAAGCAAGTAAATCATACCTCATTTAAAGGACCTAACACTTTATGAACTCTTCATACAAAATATAACTCTAAAGTAACCTAAATCTCCCTAAAAAATTAAATAATTCATGAAAAATAATTAGAGCTGAACCCTCCATTTGTATGAAGTATCCTTATAGGTTTAGGAGTCTCCATTTTCATCATAAAAGAAAGAAAATTGAACCTTCCTAAGCATTTGAGCAAGTGTGAATCTCAATCGAGAATTGTCAAAGAATGATTGTCAAATTCTAATTGCACTATAGTAGATATCACATGCTAGGAGAATGACATGTGGTTTGAGGCCTCTTTGGAGTAGTTTTTAATTTGGCGCAAAGTGCAAAAGGATGACCATAATCCAAATAACTTTATTTTGTGGGAAATACTTCTTGCACTACAAGGGTACGAGGGTTTGATTAGAGTTCATTCATTCTAAAGGTGAGTGAAGAATATTGGTAGACAACGACATACGTTCCTAGTCAAGTGAAGCACTCAGAATTTACTTACCTAAATTTCAATTATGTTTGAGACCGTATACAAGGGTCAACAATGTATGGATGTTATTGACTAATTTTATAGTTTTAGCAGGGATGAGTTTTGGATCACAAATTTATATATAAAGAAGTTATAGTTCCATATCTACCTATTTTAACACTCAAACCACCTAGAGTATGCTAGATCCACACAAAATAAGCTAATTGAAATCTCTACGCCTTGTGTTTTTACATTTTTTTAGTAGTCAATCACTTTGAAGATTATTATTTTGATTTATGAAATTAATGTTGAAATTTAATTAAATTAGACTAATCACCTGTAATATTATTCATCCTTTTTATTTATATTAAATAAAAGATTCTAAAAACCAAAAAGGATGAAATAATTTGGTGAAACTAATCCTCTCTAATCAAATAGTGTAGCCCAACTCTAGTGGATTTATTGTTTCATACATTCAAATCTTATTTATTTGTATCAATAGCTTATCATGTTATTCCTTTTACACATGCATCTAATAAGCACTCTAACCATCTATCCATTCCAAATTAATATGATAACTTATATGATTTTTATATGGTATCCCAATTCGAACATGAGGAAACATATGAGGATGTTGTTAATGAGCCATAATAATATATTTATAATCTATTTATAATGTTATTATCACTCTTCATACTAATCCTAATCAAGGTTAAGGTTATAATACTATTTTTCACCAACATACTAAAGACCTTCCTGAATATGAGGCACATCATTCATAACATTTATTACAAGAATATCATGATAAAATTTGTAATATACTATATGTTGCAATGGATAAAATAGATCATGCCTTCTTATCAACTATGGAAACATCTACTATACCTACATCTATTATTCCTACCTCATTAGTGGTACCTAATATTCCTCTATAAAATGTGTCTATGCCTATGATTTGCAACCACCCATTACTAATACATCTCCTATCTATCATCATCTTGTCACACATAATTATGCATCTAGTACAAAGGTTCTTGAGTCCCTTTTTCACTCTTTATAAGCACAAATTTTCTAATTGCATTAAGGTGTATCTCATAATTCTAATGTTATGAAATATTCTCATTTATTGCATAATCCACTTGTACCTAATTTTTTCTCATATAATTTGCATAACGGTTTTTTTCCACCTAAAATTCCTATTCATTATGAGAAGGGTGATCCCAAGACCATATTAGATCATTTGATGTTTCTTGTTTTTACTATGCATATAATGATATATTGCTTACTAAGATAATTCTTTAGAGTTTAAACAAATTTTATTTGCAATAGTTTTATGATCTTCCTACACATTCTATTTGCTCTTTTACTATATTAGAATATAAATTTTTGGAAAAAATTCAATCAAAATTGGGTATAATATTTCTTATCCTCAAATATCTAAAATTAAGAAATCCTCTAGTGAATGTATCAATAATCATGTATTATGTTATAGAACAATGATTACCAAGATAAATAACATATTAGTTGACAAAGTGAGTTACAAATCCATTTCATTCAAATATTTCCTCCCTATTGCAAGAATCAATCATGTTTGATAAGTTTAGATATTTTTACCATCTATATCATACATTGAAAGAGTGTAAAGATAAGTTATTAAACATAAAACAAACTCAAGTATGTTCTTAGCACCTATAATCCATCAAATGCTAAGTTTTAAAACAAATCTAATTTCAAGGATAAATATAATGACATTAAGGTATCTTCTAAAGAAAGTATCAATGTTATTTCTAAACCTACTAATCTATAATTATGACCTATAAGAAGAAAATTTATAGATTCACCTTTTCATCCTTGAATTGTTATAAAGTAATTACTTGAGTGAAATATTGTGTCTCTCCCTCCATCATTTGAGGTGATACAATCAAGCCTTAGAGTACAAGTTTCGATGCTAATACTTATTATGATTATCATATATGTACTAGTCACACTATGAATATGTGTATTAATTTATGACACGTCATTCATGATATTATTGAATCAATGCAATTGAATGGGATGATCCCACTAAATATTCTAATCCTACAAATATCAAGTCTATGTTGAAAATCTTCAATAATCCAATTCCTAAACATACTAATGAGACATCTACTTCAAAAGTTCATAAAAATCATTATGTGGTGCCACCACCACATTCTTATGATTGTCAAATTTATGTTGAGATTGGAAGTATTATTTGCACATCATCTTCTAAAATGATCATTTTATTTTTTGATTTTGATATATACGACACACTTATTTGTGACACAATATCTATTCCAACCTTTATTCATCCAATTCCTACTCAAGGTATCTTTATTATTTCATATAACAAATATTATATTTTAAAATGGAAAATATTTCACTATCTTGGTATCTCCTTGAGAGTCTTATGCTTGATTCTAATATACGGTTTTGACATATTACACTACCGATCACAATTGGTTCTATCACTCAAAGTAATGCATTCTTGGTAACTAAATATTTTTCTAATGGTGTATTATATCTTGGTCTCCCTTTGATACATGCTTCTAGGGTGGTTCATCAATAGTTAATTATTGTAACAAGTTTATTAATCAACAATAGGTTTTCACTATTTTTGGTATTCCTTTTAGGGATTTCTCTCCTAGCGTTTCTATTAATTCTATAGTTTCTATCACTTTTCCTAGTGCATATATAGACGGGTATATTATTTTTCACACTACTTTACATATTTATAGTCCTTCTAGGTACCAAGATAGGCCTTTGGTTATCCACACTACTTCACATAGTACAAGTCCCCATAGGTCTCTGTTAGGCCTTTAGTTACACATATAAATTCACATAGTTCTAGGTCTCTTGATAGGCCTTTAGTTATAAAAGTTAGATCCCACAATTATAGAGCTGCTAGATATCCTCTTAGGCCTTTCTTTGTGCACATTATCTCTAGTGGCTCACACTCTCACACGATTTTACATAGATATTATAACCTTATGAATCCATTTATAATTTCTTACATATATTCTAGAAGTTATCATTATTCTCATCCACTATACTGAGATATTGCACATTCAACATTATACGCAATGTTCTACCATTTATAGTTCTCCTCATAGGCCTTCTTTGGAACATATCATCAAAATGGTTCCACTTATACTTGAGTCACATTTTATGACACATTTGAGGCTTGAACCTCTATCATATTTTGTAGTTGGTTTAACTCCTCATGAGGTCATATTAGGATAGATATTATGTTATACCCCACTTGTACATAGTTATGCATAAAAAAATACAAAAATATTGAAATATTTTTAAAATACAAAACCTTTCAAACATTTTCAAAAATATAAAATTAGGACCTATTTTATGGAATGCATTGTTTTCACTTTACATTATACATGTTTCTTATTCTTTTGAATTGATAGATAACATTTATTCTATACAAACATACTTTGAAATGTTATATTAAGCATGGTGTAGAACATTCACAAAAGTGATACCCTTTGAGATGTGTTTTAGTAAACTTTACCTAAATTGTTAACTTCTGGGGGAATCTACTTGTGCTTATTATAGTTAGGTGTTATATTTCAATGATAGTTCCTTTCATTCCTCATTATTCTTTTATATATATATATATATATATATATGTATTTGATATCATTTGGACTAACACATGGGTCTTGTGAAAAACTAATAATTATTCCTTCAAAGTGGCTCTTTTCTTATCATATGTTATGTGATTTTCATCATATTTGGATACACTTGGTTTTTATGCATGCTTGTTAGTTGTGTGTGTATGCACACATATGTTTTTTTATTACTCTAATTATGGACTAAGGGCCTTGATTATCTTGTGACACCATGGGTGTCCCATTTTGTGGCATTATGCATAATCGAGTCAAACCCTTGTAACATATTATATATTTTCATGGGAGCATGTTCAATTAATTTAATGAAATTTCTTTTTTAGTTAATTGTTAGTTAAGGGCCCAACTGTCATGGCTTAGCCTAAAAGGCTTATAAATAGTTGAGTATAAGGAGTATTGAGAGGATAGAGAGAACAAAGATAGATTTTTATAAGGAGTTGTACTTTAAGCTTGGAAGTGTGCTTCAAAGATTCTAAGAAACCTTTTAATTATATTCAGAGTTACACCTTGTTGAAAATATGATTTATCATGTTGAATTTTAATCTAGTGTTTACTTTGTGAATTTACAATTCCTTAGTGAGAGTGATTATCTTACCTTTATTTAAAGTTATCTATTTCATGCTGTGAAGGAATAATACTACTATCTTTTATGTCAGTTGTGAAGATCTCATTTTCCTTCGGTATTAATTTTTGTCTTTATTATCCCTAGTTGTAGAAATAGATGTTTGATATATGCATGTGTGGTTTCATTATGATAAATTAATTGTGTGTCGAATCTGATTTGATCTACCCTTATGTACACTCAAGTTTAACAAAGGAACATCTGCCCCTAGTTTGTGGTATTTTGTACCCTTTCTAGTTGTGATAGGTGAAGGTGGTTAGTGATGCAAGCATACCTCCCACATTAACCCTTCCAGATGTTAAACATCCCTTAATTTGGTGCATCACCACTTCTAGTATAGGTTTTATTTCCTTGCAAATATCTTTCCCTAATCCCATGAAATGTTAGCATAGGACTAGTTAGCCATTTTTCTTGCATTAGAAGTAGTGTTGTGTTTATTTTAGGAAGAGGAAGTCAGCCTTCTCCAGAGCTTCTCCTCGAACCCATGTCCCACATCTTGAGAAGTGATCTGATGTGTCCCAATCACACCGAATTTTGTGATTCATTTTCAGGCCATTCGGGGGATTTAGTGATTTGGTAACAACAATACCCATTTTGAGTAGTAAGCTTACAATCACTCAAGACAAATTTGGCTATGAAGAAGTAGGGTCAGAGCCAATTGGGTTTGAAATTTTACTTTCTTTTCTTGATCAACATTAGTTTTACACTGATTTTCTTTGAGTACTAGGTGACCAAATTCAAATTCATAGGTTTTTTTGCACTTGATGTAGTGTTGGCCGAGGTAGTTTTGATAAGATTTGAGGTGATCCGTGGCTTGAAGGCATTTCTAGTTCAATATTTTTAGTTCTTGAAGGTGATGGATGTGATAATTGTTATCATCAATGAGGTGTTAAAGGAACATGTGGATGGAAGGAGCTCCATCTCAAAATGAAATATTTCTTGATCTAAAAAAGGGAATATGGAGTGGAGCTAATGGGGTGAAGATTGATGTACAATAGACCTACAATGTGGGATATATTTGTGTATTCCAATCCTATTTTTGTGACTTACCATTTCTCCAAGGATGTGCTTTAGCATTTTATTAGATGCTTTAGACTCACCATTGGCTTGTGAGTAATATGGCATGGAAAATTTGAGCTTAATGTTTAAATGGTCACAAAGCCCATGGACTTTGTGATTTTTAAAGGACTTTCCATTATCTATGATAAAAGTAGATGAGATATCATAGAAGAAAATTATGTCATTAAGGATTAACTTGGATATTTGTTTTCCAAAGTAACATAGGTTAGTGGGATGGCTTTGACCCATTCGGTGAAGTATTTTGTAGATGTAATCATAAAATTATGACCATAAAATGAGGTGGGATTCAATTTGTCCATGATACTAAGACCCCAGGTGGAAAAGGTTCATAGAAGTGAAAGGGTTGCAAAGCTTGGGATGGGGTGCATAAGACACATTTGTAAATGTAAAAGCACACATATTTCTCCATGTTAGGCCAATAGTGGTTGGTTCATAGAATTTTATTAGCAAGCACTACACCCCTAGTGTTAGCAACAAAAATTCCATCATGAACTTCCTTATGTGTGTTGGTCTGAAAATCTGTCGCTTGGACAGATCTATGGATAGACGAGCCAACAGTGTGCAGGGCATAGCCCCTCTTTGAGTCAGCAAAGCGAAACTGGTTTATTGCTATTCTACTAGCAGGAATCTATGCAAGTCTCACAGATTCTACCTTCGGGGGTTTGGGATCTCATCCCAGTAGGGGTGTTTCGACTGTGAAAAGAAAGGAAAGGAAGAGGGGATGAAGAAAGAGCAGGTCCGAAGGAAGAAAAGAAATGAATTCCAAAGCAGAAAGGTCAGAAGATTTATGTTTTGGGATTGGTAGTAAACAGAGCCAAACCTACTTGCATAAACAAACAAAGCAATACTGATGATGAATAAATGACAAAAAAGTAGATATGAATCTAACAGAATAAACACATACAGATCTAACATAAGAAAGGTCTGATGCATAACACAGCTATTCAGCACAAAGTCTCAATATTTGTATTACTGTTTTCTTCTGTTACAAGAAAGCTCAAAGTCTTTTTTCTTCACTTCTATTTTTCATCTGAAAGATATTCATCCATCCCACAATACAACAAGTATTGGGGTATATATAGAAGAAGGAGAGAAAAGAAGGCCAAAAAGGAGCCAACAACTATTTACAAAGATATTTACAAAATATCTAAAAGTCATGTTGACTTTTTACAACTTGATGGATGACATCATCCCATGGTGCAACATGGATGATGTCATCATTTGTGTCAACACACTTCAGATATTTCCAAAAAGAAAGACGAAGAAGAGAAAGAGAAGAAGAAGAAGAAGAAGAAGAAGAAGTAGCTACTCATCATCGTCATCCCGTGGCCGAAAGGGGGTGGATTTTTTTGCTTTCAGTGTGACGAGATATGGAACTGAGAGTGGTATTCCATGAACTTGTTGATTATTGGCCCTAGTTGATCCTGGGAAGGATCCTTGTGCCACTCACTAATCGCCTCACAAGTCTCCCGCTCATCTATGAGCTTCTCTGGGAGTTTGGAATAGTCCTTTTCCGCCTCAATGAGGAACCCGATGAAGTCCCTACAGGCCAGTAGGTTGTTGATAGACTCTGTGTCAAATATGACCTCTGGCCCCGTTCCTTGAGAAGCGATCTCCTTGAAGATCCGGGTGGTTTCATCAGCTTTCCTTAAAGTGAAGGAAGGAGTAAGTAACCCTGGCGACATATTAAGAACAATCCATTCCATTTGGTGCATCGCATCCAGGGCTTCTTCCTTGACTTTATCAATCTTTTCTAGAATAAATTCTAGCTGATCCACCTGGTAGTCCAGAGTGGACATGATTTTGTTGAGGGCCCTTGGATGGCTGAAAATGCCGAACTTGACCAGATCTTTTGGATCAACAGTCAAACATTTGTTGGAAGGTCTCGTGCTTTGCAGATCCTGGCATGTTCCAGCTTCTTCGATATGGGCCCTGCTAACGCTTGGAGCTCTTTATTCACCTTACTGATGTTCAGGTACAAGTCAGAGAACTCGGTGATCACTTTTTCATTGTCTTTGAGGATTTGGCTCCTCCAAGCGGAAACGGCCATACCCTGCTCACCGATCTTTGCATACTCATTAATTTTCTCCTGGCTGAGAAGCTCAGAGTTTCGGTGGCAGTTGTGGGAGGCGCACTACCCATCTTCTGTAAGGCTTGGAGCAGATATTTGTTTTGCTCCTTCAGTTGCCTTTTCTCTTCCTTTATCTCTTTAAGCTTCTTGCAGAGGGCGTCAACTGCAGAAAGAGCCTCCCCTTGAAGACTTTCGGAAGATGTCCCCATTGTGACTTGGGTCACAGTAAAATATGTCGAGAGACAGATCCTTTTTCTCTTTGAGGGGATTGGGGTACGCGATTTCCATAACTCTCTCTCCTGCAGCACTTTGAGAGAAGTGCGTGATAGGCTTCTGCTTCTTTGCCCCCTTAGATGGGATCACGGAAAAGTCCATCGGAGCGATGGGAACTTTCCTCTTTTGTTGACTTAGCTGCTGAGAGATCCAAGCTGGACCCATGGTAGAAGGACCGGAAACAGAGGAGGGGGCAGCTGCAGTAGTAGAGGGGAAAAACGTGGAGACACGTGGCGGCGGCATTGAGAGAATAGCCGAAGAAGTGCCCATGGAAGGAAGGGAAACTGCAGCTGCGGAAGACATAGGAAGGGAAGGGAGCTCGGAGATGAGGGAAGAAATGGAGGAGGACAGATCAGCGAGGGAAGAGAAGATAGACGAAGAGGCGAGGGGAACAGTAGAGAAGAAGAAGGGGAGAGGACATGACCAAAGGGATGGTCACCTGAGTCACTCGAGGAGGGGAAGGAAGAGAAGAAGAAAGGATAGAAGGGACCTCAGTTGTTGTAGCAATGCCGACATCCTGAGTGGATGGGCCAATGGGAATATCCTCTTCTGCTTCTTTCTCTGGTGTAACCAGAGTTATTACCTGCTCGGGTGCCGCGGAAGGAGGACTCTCAGGGGCTTCTTCCTGAATGGTGCTGGATTCACCTTCTATGCCTTTGCCCTTGCCTTTAGGCTGCTGTTTGGATCGTGGAGGTGCGTTACCCAATGGGGAGGTTGTGAAATCAACCCCGAGGTAGATTAGTCCGTTCATCCGGCACCAATGCTCTGTCCTACGCAGAGTCTCCTTGACCCTCTCCTCAATTGTCTGAGGGGCCTTAGTTCTATCAATGGCCGGAAAGGGCCAATTGTCCCCATCTGTGTCAGTATATACCTTGTCTATTTCATCTTCCATAGTTTGGAAGCCTTTGGGGACAATGGCTATCCCATATTGGATGATTTCTGCCAATGCTAGGCGAGAATGATCCTTTCTCCTGAGCTCCACCTCATGGATGACGTCAATGTAAATGTCCTCGATCTGAGGGATGTGGATTGGATCAAGTTTCACCCTTGGCAGATAGCTCCTTGGGTCGAAGGTAGGCCTGGCTGGGAAGTCATGTTTCAAATTGAGTAACTCCAGCTCTGCGAACATTTCCTTCGCCTTGTGGTGGGTAGAGCATGTATATCGGCCCACTGTGAGGGGGAAAGGAGTTCCACCCTTCTTTCTTTTTAGGCATTTCTCGTGGTATGTGATCAGCTGCCTTGACAGCTCCAGCAGAATCAGTTTAGGTCCAGCATACCTCGGTAGCCTGGTTGGCTCTCCTAAAAAGTTGGCAGCCCTTAGATAGGTGAATGTGGGAAACTGGGTGAACAGGGCCCCCATTTCTCAGTGGCTACTACTATGCTTTTGGTCGTGTGACCATAAGTCATATTCGGCCTCAATAGGCAGATGATGTGATAGAAAAACACATCGTTAATTTTTGTGAATTGGGAGATGCTATTCTCCAGCCTCAATTCCGGGTAGTACTCATATATCTTGACTTGAGGCCAAACTCCACTCCGCGTCAGGCCTGGATAGTCCCTCTCTGATGCTGTAGCGTAGACCACGTAGGAGTTCATATGGAATGTCCCCATTGTGCTAAATTGTTGTAGCTGCTCAGAGATTGTGCTGCTTATAATTTCTCCCCAGCAAAAGCGCTGATCAGGCATATTCTTGTTCATGGTCTCTAAGTACCGCAACATCCATTTATGGAAATAATGGGCATCAGAAAGCCCGAAGACCCTGCTCAGGAACGTAATGGTGTCACTGAGCTCCTCTGAGAAGTCGCTGCGGTGGATGATTTGGGGCCACCGGGTTACTACCTTTTTGTTTTTCAAGTAAACCTCATTCATTAGTTGCATACACTGATCTGCATTGTCATCCCAGGCCTTAATGCAATCTGCTTGACTGATGGCCACAAAGTGCCGGTGGTGAGGTATGCCGAGTATTATCTCAAAGTGATGGGCAGTGAGGTCAATGACTACCTCGCCCTTGCTGTTTACGACACACCTTGTGTCTTTGTTGTAACATTGGGCAATCACCATCAAGAATTCATTGTTGACGGCGCTGACTGGGATTCCACCGGCGAAGTGCAGGGCACTGCCTATCAGTTTGTCCATCCATGGACTCCTTGTGACTTTCTGAGTTCTAGCCCAGAATTCCTCCATATCAATATGTCCCAATTCTGAGTCTCTGACGTCCAGGCTACACTCGGCCTGGGAATCGGGCATTCTGACCCTCGATATTTATATTTCATCTCTTCTTCTGTAAGCTTGGCCTTTCCTTTGGATTTGGTAGGTCTTTTGCTGGATGTTGACATATGTTCTTCCAAGTTTATTTGCTGATCTGCATGAAGAAGAAGCGAGACCCAACGCAGAAAGGTTGTATCAGTCATTTGATTTTCCATTGAAGTGTTTAACAGAAGAAAGAGTTAGTTATTTTGAGGCTCAGGGCGCATGGCGCATGAAAACTGCAGCTTACAGGGCTAAATAGGTAAGGCACATGGGGAAAGGGTGTTGCAAGGGTTAAACTGGCGCCAAAGGCGCATGGCGCATGAAAACTGCAGGGTGCATTTTACAAAAGGGCGCATGAAAACATCGTGTTGCACGGAGACAGGATGCGCCAAAGGCGCATAGATTTTTCATGTTGCATTGGGATTTGGTGTGCCCTTTGGCGCATGTATGGTTTGTGTAACAGAAACTTTTCGTGTGCCAAAGGGAACATGGCGCGCATGCACGAAGGGTCTACACAACATGATGTTGCTGTAAGGAGGGATGCGCCTGCGCCTTCAAAGCCTTGTACTTAGCGTGAATAAAGCTGATGTTGCATAGATGCTGGGTGTGCCATAGGCGCGGATTTATGTGATGCAACAAGGAAGCTTGGTGCGCCATAGAGGGTGCAAGACTAGTGCTTGCAGCATATGGAGGAGGCGTGCCTTGAGGGCGCAGAAGTTTATGATGTAGCAGGCAAGATGGGTGCGCCATTGGCATGGATCTTAGTCATGTTGCAGGGGTGACAGATGCGCCGAAGGAAAATAGTGAACTTAATCACCCTCAGAGGGGTCTTTACATGGTTCAGATCTCTTTCTCCTCTTTTCCTCTTTTGAAAGGTTACTTGGGTAATGAAATGGTTTAAACTAGAAGGGTTACAAACCATTGTTTCAGGATAACATCCTCTACCAGCAGATCTGGAAAGAGGGGGAGGAAAATAAGGAAAGACAAAGCACGGGGGGAGGGCTAGCTCAACACATGCATTTCAAAAACCAAACCAGCAAGCACAAAGAACCAGAAAGCAAATCACATGGAAGAGACAAGAACACTTACCCGGATAAATAGTGAGAATCTTGCAAACGGGTCCACAACGTGCTGAAAATGACAAGGTAGGGGCTGACAGGCTCAGAGAAAAGAAATCACATGTTTTGCGTCTGGTGATAATGACATTTGTGGGTGCGCAAATGCATATATATGTATATATATATATATATATATATATATATATATATATATGTGAGCTAGTCATAAATGTGCCACCAACTTTATAAAGGGCGCATGAAAATTACTGTCGACATAGGAAAGTATGCGCCCTTTGGCACACCAAAGCATTTTCCAGCATGAAACTAAGCGCGCCTTTGGCACACCAAAAGTTGTGTTGTCATGAGATTATGTGCGCTTTGGCGCACCGAAAAGTGGCGCAACAAAAGTTGTGCTAACATGAAGGCGCATGCGCCTTGGCGCACGCAGAGAAGACTCAACATACAAGGCGCACCAAAAGGTGTGTTGACACAGAAAATATGTGCCAAAGGCTTTAAAGGGGGCGCACCAAAAGTTGGTGTTACATAGTCATTCCATGCACCCAGCCAAAAAAGACCAAAAAGACTAAGTTCAAAAAACCAGATTTCCGGGAAGGGATTTTGCAATGTTTCGAACGCAAGGGATCCCTAACGAGGGATCAAAACAAAATTTTCGGTATGGTTATCGGTAAAATTGCCCTTGTCAATTTTATGGGATAACAGTTGGCTCTTTCTAGGGACTATCCCTGAGCAAACTCGGGGTAGAGAATCCCAGATCTCATGTGCCTATCCATTGGGTAACAGAGTCAAAAACAAGGGCGACCAGGAGGGAGAGCAAAAGAAACACACAACAAACCGAAAGAAAACACACGATGAAAAAAACACACAACTAAAGCAAACTGTACAAAGAAGAGAGCAAGCTCTACTTCTTGAAGATTTTCAGATGTTGCCCGCTATAAGGAAGCGGGAGCTCGGTTCCATCCAGATATGAGAGATAGAAACTATTCTCTCCATTGAGCTGCTTGATCTTGAAGGGCCCTCTCCATAGGGAATCAAACTTTCCATGCATGCCCTTTGGCTCTCTTCGCTTGTCCCACAAAAGGACGAGATCTCCCACTTGAAAATCCCTTTGCTTAGCTTTTTTATCGAATAATCTCTTGACTTGATTCTGATGTTCGGTGATCCTGTCGATCACTCTTACTCTCTTTTCTTCGAGCTCTGTCAGATACATGATTCTCTTTTCAAGAGAATTTTGGAAAGTTTCATCTTCGATAGCTCGTGCCAAGCGCAGAGCAGGAAGTTCCGCAGAAATGGGAAGCTCGGCATCAGTGCCATATAACACTTGAAAAGGTGACATGCCGAGAGACCTCTTGGGAGTAATACGATCGGCCCACAAAGCGTCATACAAAGACTTGTGCCACATCCGCTGATTCTCATCCACTAACTTCCGTATGATGGTCACCAAGTTCTTGTTACTGGATTCTCGCCTGACCATTTCCCTGAGGGTAATAATCTGAGGCGTGAGCCAAAGTTATCCCATATTCATAGCAAAAACCAATAACTTCCCGTGAGGAGAAGTTAGAAGCATTATCAGCAACAATTTTGTTTGGAACGCCAAACCTGACAATGATATTTTCTTTAATGAAATTGCAAACCACCTCAGAAGTGGCATGCTTGACAGGTATGGCTTCCACCCACTTGGTGAAGTAATCCATTTGCTGTAAGGACATAGCTATGTCCGCACTCGATTGAGGATTGAGTGTACCAATAAAATCAATTCCCCATTGCCTGAATGGTTCGTTGACAATAACCGGCCTTAGGGGAAAAGCAGCCAACTTGGGCTTGCCGACGAATTGCTGGCAAGGTTCACACTTTGCCACCCAGGTGGCTGTATCTTGGAAGAGCGTCGGCCAATAGTACCTGGCTCGAATGATCTTGTGTGCTGTCATGGAGGAAGAGAAATGCCCCCCACAGGCTGAATTGTGAAAACTTTCCAGTAGTTTTACCTGCTGGGGTTTGTCAACACATCACAAAAAGACGCCATCTATCCCACGTTTATATAAACCGTCATCCCAGATGACATATTTAGCTGCTCTGAGCTTTATAGTGCACTTCTCCTTTGTAGTTAGGTGCATTGGGCATTCGTCCGTAGGTGAGGAAGAAAGTGATATTGGAATACCATTCATCACTAGTCGCAACAAATAGGACCAGAGGTAGCGAATCGGGTTTTTCCAGCCAGTCTGTGCTTCATCGGTGTAGTCACCCCTTTCGTCAGGGTTTTCTGAATCTTTGTTTTCAGCCATAAGCTGACACAGGCCCTTGCCCCTCACCAACTTGGTTGGTTTAATATCCAGGTCATACTCCTGGACCTTTGTGATCCAATTTCCTCGCAAGCTTCCTAACTCCTGCTGAGTTAGAATTGATTTCACCGCCGTGTCAGGGACCAGCACCACCGTATGCGAGTTTAGAATGTAATACCTGAAATTCTTCATTTGCTTTTGACAATGGCAAAGGCATGCTTTTCCAATTGAGTCATTTTTAGTTTGTGAGGCTTGAGGGGTCATGAACGTAATCGAGATTCAACATCCTCCGAGTTCTTTTGCATCAATATTCGGACATAGTATGCTCGGATGCGTAACTATACATGATGAAGTCCTTGGAGAAATCGGGACATACCAGACCGGTGCATGACCAATGGAAGCTTTTATTTCTTCAAATGACCTTTTCCCCTCTTCGCTCCATCTGAAAGTTGGTGACCCTTTCATCATGTTCAATATGTGATGAGTCTTTTCAGCAAAGTCGGGAACAAAACGCCTAAGAAATTTCACCTTTCCGAAAAAAGAATGAACGCCGGTCTTGCTTGTAGGGAGTAAGGTTCTGAAAAGCCTTAACTCTTTCAGTATCTATCTTTGTTCCTTCTTTGCTAACCACATGCCCTAGCAACTTTCCTTCCGTGACTCCAAAAACAGACTTTTTTGGATTTAGGGAAATCCCATGTTCTCGGCACCTGGCCAATACTTGCTCCAAATGATCACAATGATCATTTCGTTGTTTAGAGAACACGGTTAAGTCATCTAGATAAACCACAATGACTTTCCCCATCATACCTTTGAATGCAAAATCCATGGCCCGCTGAAAAGTGGCGCCAGCATTAGTTAGGCCAAAAGGCATCCTGCTGTAGGCAAATGTACCCCAGGGAGTAGTGAATGTTGTTTTAAATTGATCTTCAGGTGAAACTTCAATCTGATTATAGCCTGAAAAACCATCAAGCATGGACAACATCTCTGATCCAGTTACTGCTTGCAGAACTTGATCCATTATCGGAAGTGGGTAGTTGTCTTTCAAGGAAGCCTGATTCAAATTGCGAAAGTCTACGCATATGCGTATCTCACCGATTTTTCTTGCGCACTGGCACAATATTTGCTACCCAAGTACTGTGATGGATAGGAAAGATGATTCTTGCATCCAGCATCTTCTGAATTTCGGCCTGGATAGTCCCCGAGATCTTAGGATTATAGTGCCTCTGCTTCTGGCGAAAGGCTTTGACATCTTCTTTCAACGGGATGTCATGTTGAACGTCCTTTGGCTTAAAAGACTTTAGATCGGCATAGGACCATGCCAACACGTCCATATATTTTTTCAGCAACTTGACAAATTTCCGTTTCTCCTCAGGCATGCAACATTTGCCAATGTTCACAAATTGTGCAGTGTTCTATCGAACCTATATTGACCGGTTTGGTTTCGGGATGGGTCGTGGTCATCTCGCCTCTTCTTTTCACAAAACGGTCGTGCTCTCGAACAACCGCTCTCTAGAGAAACCAGGCCCTTTGGGATTTTATTTCCTTTGAGCTGACATATGCCATCGTTCCCTTCAGATTCATCACCTTGATTGGTGACTGATTCACGGAAAGTGGAACTAGATCCTTCGAAATGCAACTCCTTAAAATTTTCCACTTTTTCCAGAAAGGCAATGAGTTGATTATCATCGTTGAACACCTGCCAATGCTGAGAATTGTCTGGCACGCTCGGGCGGAAAACCACCTCAATGGTGTATTTGTTTGTTTTCAAACCTGGGTGAGGAAGCATGAGGGATGCTGAAACAGCCAATGAATCGGCCATGTCATTTTGGGCTCTTGGAATGGATTCAATTGAAAAAGCATCGAATTCCTCGATGTTGTCCCATACTGCATTACGGTAATGCCTGAGCCTTTCATTCTTCACTTGGTAAATCCTTTTAACTTGATTCACAACTAGCTCCGCATCACCTTGTACTTTCAGATTCTTAATCCCTCTTTCTTTTGCGGCTTGCATGCCAAGTAACAAAGATTCATACTCAGCAGTATTATTTGTGTTAAAAAACTGCAACTTGAAAGAGAGAGGAATGACTTCTTCCTCGGGAGATATTAGCACGGCCCCGGTGCCACATCCGCTGGTTGCACAGCTACCATCAAACTGCAAGGTCCAGATCTTATTAAGATCTTCCTCCTGAACGAGAACACCCATTTTGTCCATCTCGGTAGACAAGAAATAGTTCCCCATCCCTGATGATTCAAAAAGGATTTGAGCTTTGGGGTCTTCGGAGCTAGTAACCAAGTATTTGTTTTGTGATTCGGCTCCAAAGTCTGCATTACGCCTTTGACGGGAATTCTAGCTTTAGACCAGTCCATGTGAATTTCCCCACCGACTTCGCTGCAGAAACTTCTTCCCAGCAAAATTCCATAGGCTGCTGGAATGTCGGCGACAAGGACGGTCATCTTTACCCTCTTATCAGGGAATGCCACAAATGCAAATTGCGCGTCTTTTATTTGACCGATCAACGGCACCTGCTTGGTTTCCAAGGAATAACATCTGCTGAAAGGCTTGGTAAGAGTGAGGCCCAAAGCATGGGCAACTTTTGCTAGCATGACGTTATCAGAAGCCCCGGAATCGATTATGCAGTTACTCAATTTGGTCCATTGATTAGGAGGGAGAGATAGAAATGCTCTATCTTACCTGATGCCGATGTTGAAGCAACATTTATGTGGGATTCAGGGGGAGTGGAAAGGATTCCTTTTGGGAAACTTGCTTAGATATAACAGCTTGACTCGAATATATTTGGTCAATCTTACAAGTTGTTCGGGATTTGACTGAAGGTACTCGGCTTCAGACATTTGGATCTTGGTATTTTTAGCATGATCTATGATATCAAATGCGGCCAAGGGTTGCGTTGGTGAAGGAATGAGTCCCTCACTTCGCGATGGTGGAATAGGATTACTGGTCTTGATAGGAACATGAGAGGGCTGATTTGGAGGAGAGATGGGGGGAAAATATTTCCTTGTAAAAGACTTAACAGGGAGTTGAGTAGGAAGAGGATTACCTCTTTTAGCAATGGTTGGAGGCGCGTTTGACACGGCCTTCTCCTTCTGCACATGGGCAGCAACCTCTGCTTCTTTTCCTTGCGAGCGAGTAAAAACAGCATACGATTGTCCGCTTGCATAGCCCTGAGTACCCTCTTCTTCATCAGATTCCTCCTCATTAAATTCCATATATCCAATAGTAGAGTCGCCAGTCGGTTCACCGACATCTTGATCATCTTCACCTTGAGATGAAGGTTCTTCATAATACTGCTCTTCCTCTTCGATTTCGGCTAGAGCATTGACCGGAGGAGCTTCAAGTGCCAACCGCGGAGCAGTCGCAGGTAGACGCGGCCTTTGTGAAACATTATTGGGAACGAAACTCCTTCGTGGAACATCCCGGTATGAGGAACCAGAAGCCTGGGCCAACTGCTTCTTCAATGCGAGCAAATCGTTCGCCATCTTTTGGAATGCCGGATCAGACGAAGTAGTAGGCGAAGGGTCTGAAGATTTGGACTTGGATGATTCCTTTTTCAACTCGCCAGATATTATCAAATTATCTTCTATTCGAATGGCAGTGGCCTGGGCGAGAACTAAGGTAGCTACTCGCTCTTGAAGGAGCAAGAAACTAACTTTCGAGCTCATAGCATTTACGAAGAAACACTTCTGATTCTCCGGCGTTGGAAGCATGGCAACAGGGACACGGTTGATTAGTGCATTGAACCGGGTGATAAAATCGCGCATGGTCTCATTGGCCTCCTTCTTTAGGTGAGTGATCCATGATAATAATGCAAACGCATCCTCTGAAGGCTTGTACCTATCTTCAAAAGCATCCCGCAAGGTGGCCCAACTGGTAATAGATCCGGCTGGTAAATGTTGAAACCATTCAGCTGCAGGTCCTTGTAGGGTTTCCAGAAAAAGGCGAACCGACACATCTTCATGAGTTACATCCAAAATACTGCATGACATGATGAATGCAGATATGTGGGAATCTATGCTTTGATTTCCGCTCCCGTCGAATTTGGGAAAATTCTTTCGGTTTCCGTGAGGGAGCGCGTGAACCTGGATACGGCAGTGCGAGAGGACCCATAGCATTTCCCCATGGTACCACCATTTGAAAGGCTGGAAAAAGAACACGGGCTGGAAGCATGGTTCCACTGAGTAACAAGGCACTACAAAGGGATGTGGATGCCCCTTGCGAAAGATTCTTCCTTCGTGAAGGCGAGACACTCCTGGATGACCGGTCAGCCGAGCTTAGCGTTGAAAAGCGTGCCGGTGTTATGCTGAAATTATGCCTTTGAAGTAGGTCGAAAGTAGGATCAATTTCTCCATGAGCTCTTCTGCTACGCGTAAAGGTTCACCCGCCAGTGTGCCTTCCCGATCTGCGATATTGTAGTGTAGATTTTAAAATTTCTTTTTGGCTGTACTTGCTGATTTTCTGGTTTTTCTGTCAAAAACCAGCAGCATGCACTTTTCTAAATATTTAAAAACTATCCTCTTCAGAAAACCGATTGCGGTTAATGACAAATAACGAGGATAAAATGACAGAGAAGATTAGCAAGCTGATTTTCAGATCTGGTTTTGACTTTTCAAAGAGTTTCAAACTTTTGGTAAACAGTTAAAAATTTAGATCTACGGAAAAATACTGATTTTTATAAAAACTCAGCGAACTAAAGATTTGTAACTAGGCCAGATCTATGGATCTCAGAAGAAAATTTTCAATTTGGAACTCCTTTGCAAAATTTTGGGTTTTTGACAAAAAGTTTGAGATTGCAAACAGGCGGTGATTTTTCTGATTTTTTCTGTTTTTCTATCTTACCACCATCATAGATCTGATAGATCTGTTCGATCCCCAGCAGAGTCGCCAAAAACTGTTGGTCCAAAATCTGTCGCTTGGGCAGATCTATGGATAGACGAGCCAACAGTGTGCAGGGCATAGCCCCTCTTTGAGTCAGCAAAGCGAAACTAGTTTATTGCTATTCTACTAGCAGGAATCTATGCAAGTCTCACAGATTCTGCCTTCGGGGGTTTGGGATCTCATCCCAGTAGGGGTGTTTCCGACTGCGAAAAGAAAGGAAAGGAAGAGGGGATGAAGAAAGAGCAAGTCCGAAGGAAGAAAAGAAATGAATTCCAAAGCAGAAAGGTCAAAAGATTTATGTTTTGGGATTGGTAGTAAATAGAGCCAAACCTACTTGCATAAAACAAACAAAGCAATACTGATGATGAATAACTAATAGAATAAACACATACAGATCTAACATAAGAAAGGTCTCGATGCATAACACAAACTATTCAAAGACAAAGTCTCAATATTTGTATTATTGTTTTCTTCTGTTACAAGAAAGCTCAAAGTCTTTTTTCTTCACTTCTATTTTTCATCTGAAAGATATTCATCCATCCCACAATACAACAAGTATTGGGGTATATATAGAAGAAGGAGAGAAAAGAAGGCCAAAAAGGAGCCAACAACTATTTACAAAGATATTTACAAAATATCTAAAAGTCATGTTGACTTTTACAACTTGATGGATGACATCATCCCATGGTGCAACATGGATGATGTCATCATTTGTGTCAACACACTTCAGATATTTCCAAAAAGAAAGACGAAGAAGAGAAAGGGAAGAAGAAGAAGAAGAAGAAGAAGAAGAAGAAGCTACTCATCATCGTCATCCTGCGGCCGAAAGGGGGTGGACTGCTTTTGTTGCTGCTCAGGTGACGAGATATGGAACTGAGAGCGGTATTCCATGAACTTGTTGATTATTGGCCCTAGTTGATCCTGGGAAGGATCCTTGTGCCGCTCACTAATCGCCTCACAAGTCTCCCGCTCATCTATGAGCTTCTCTGGGAGTTTGGAATAGTCCTTTTCCGCCTCAATGAGGAACCCGATGAAGTCCCTACAGGCCAGCAGGTTGTTGATAGACTCTGTGTCAAATATGACCTCTGGCCCCATTCCTTGAGAAGCGATCTCCTTGAAGATCCGGGTGGTTTCATCAGCTTTCCTTAAAGTGAAGGAAGGAGTAAGTAACCCTGGCGACATATTAAGAACAATCTGTTCCATTTGTGCATCGCATCCAGGGCTTCTTCCTTGACTTTATCAATCTTTTCTAGAATAAATTCTAGCTGATCCACCCGGTAGTCCAGAGTGGACATGATTTTGTTGAGGGCCCTTGGATGGCCGAAAATGCCGAACTTGACCAGATCTTCGACTGAACAGTCAAACATTTGTTGGAAGGTCTCGTGCTGCAGTCTGGCATGTTCCAGCTCTTCTGATATGGGCCCTGCTAACGCTTGGAGCTCTTTATTCACCTTACTGATGTTCAGGTACAAGTCGGAGAACTCGGCGATCACTTTTTCGCTGTCTTTGAGGATTTGGCTCCTCCAAGCGGAAACGGCCATACCCTGCTCACCGATCTTTGCATACTCATTAATTTTCTCCTGGCTGAGAAGCTCAGGAGTTTCGGTGGCAGTTGTGGGAGGCGCACTACCCATCTTCTGTAAGGCTTGGAGCAGATATTTGTTTTGCTCCTTCAGTTGCCTTTTCTCTTCCTTTATCTCTTTAAGCTTCTTGCAGAGGGCGTCAACTGCAGAAAGAGCCTCCCCTTGAAGACTTTCGGAAGATGTCCCCATTGTGACTTGGGTCACAGTAAAATCTGTCGGAGACAGATCCTTTTTCTCTTTGAGGGGATTGGGGTACGCGATTTCCATAACTCTCTCTCCTGCAGCACTTTGAGAGAAGCACGTGACAGGATTTTGCTTCTTTGCCCCCTTAGATGGGATCACGGAAAAGTCCATCGGAGTGATGGGAACTTTCCTCTTTTGCTGACTTAGCTGCTGAGAGATCCAAGCTGGACCCATGGTAGAAGGACCGGAAACAGAGGAGGGGGCAGCTGCAGTAGTAGAGGGGAAAAACGTGGAGACACGTGGTGGCGGCATTGAGAGAATAGCCGAAGAAGTGCCCACGGAAGGAAGGGAAACTGCAGCTGTGGAAGACATAGGAAGGGAAGGGAGCTCAGAGATGAGGGAAGAAATGGAGGAGGACAGATCAGCAAGGGAAGAGAAGATAGACGAAGAGGTGAGGGGAACAGTAGAAGAAGAAGGGGGAGAGGACACGACCAAAGGGATGGTCACCTGAGTCACTCGAGGAGGGGAAGGAAGAGAAGAAGAAAGGATAGAAGGGACCTCAGTTGTTGTAGCAATGCCGACATCCTGAGTGGATGGGCCAATGGGAATATCCTCTTCTACTTCTTTCTCTGGTGTGACCAGAGTTATTACCTGCTCGGGTGCCGTGGAAGGAGGACTCTCAGGGGCTTCTTCCTGAATGGTGCTGGATTCACCTTCTACGCCTTTGCCCTTGCCTTTAGGCTACTTGTTTGGATCGTGGAGGTGCGTTACCCAATGGGGAGGTTCTGAAATCAACCTGAGGTAGATTAGTCCATTCATCTAGCACCAATGCTCTGTCCTACGCAGAGTCTCCTTGACCCTCTCCTCAATTGTCTGAGGGGCCTTAGTTCTATCAATGGCTGGAAAGGGCCAATTGTCCCCATCTGTGTCAGTATATACCTTGTCTATTTCATCTTCCGTAGTTTGGAAGCCTTTGGGGACAATGGCTATCCCATATTGGATGATTTCTGCCAATGCTAGGCGAGAATGATCCTTTCTCCTGAGCTCCACCTCATGGATGACGTCAATGTAAATGTCCTCGATCTGAGGGACGTGGATTGGGTCAAGTTTCACCCTTGGCAGACAGCTCCTTGGGTCGAAGGTAGGCCTGGCTGGGAAGTCATGTTTCAAATTGAGTAACTCCAGCTCTGCGAACATTTCCTTCGCCTTGTGGTGGGTAGAGCATGTATATCGGCCCACTGTGAGGGGGAAAGGAGTTCCACCCTTCTTTCTTTTCAGGCATTTCTCGTGGTATGTGATCAGCTGCCTTGACAGCTCCAGCAGAATCAGTTTAGGTCTAGCATACCTCGGTAGCCTGGTTGGCTCTCCTAAAAAGTTGGCAGCCCTTAGATAGGTGAATGTGGGAAACTGGGTGAACAGGGCCCCCCATTTCTCAGTGGCTGCTACTATGCTTTTGGTCGTGCGACCATAAGTCATATTCGGCCTCAATAGGCAGATGATGTGATAGAAAAACACATCGTTAATTTTTGTGAATTGGGAGATGCTATTCTCCAGCCTCAATTCTGGGTAGTACTCGTATATCTTGACCTGAGGCCAAACTCCACTCCGCGTCAGGCCTGGATAGTCCCTCTCTGATGCTGCAGCGTAGACCACGTAGGAGTTCATATAGAATGTCCCCATTGTGCTAAATTGTTGTAGCTGCTCAGAGATTGTGCTACTTATAATTTCTCCCCAGCAAAAGCGCTGATCAGGCATATTCTTGTTCATGGTCTCTAAGTACCGCAACATCCATTTATGGAAATGATGGGCGTCAGAAAGCCCGAAGACCCTGCTCAGGAACGTAATGGTGTCACTGAGCTCCTCTGAGAAGTCGCTGCGGTGGATGATTTGGGGCCACCGGGTTACTACCTTTTTGTTTTTCAAGTAAACCTCATTCATTAGTTGCATACACTAATCTACATTGTCATCCCAGGCCTTAATGCAATCTGCTTGACTGACGGCCACAAAGTGCCGGTGGTGAGGTATGCCGAGTATTATCTCAAAGCGACGGGCAGTGAGGTCAATGACTACCTCGCCTTGTTGTTGTTTACGACACACCTTATGTATTTGTTGTAACATTGGGCAATCACCATCAAGAATTCATTGTTGATGGCGCTGACTGGGATTCCACCGGTGAAGTGTAGGGCACTGCCTATCGTTTGTCCATCCATGGACTCCTTATGACTTTCTGAGTTCTAGCCCAGAATTCCTCCATATCAATATGTCCCAATTCTGAGTCTCTGACGTCCAGGCTACACTCGGCCTGGGAATCGGGCATTCTGACCCTTTGATATTTATATTTCATCTCTTCTTCTGTAAGCTTGGCCTTTCCTTTGGATTTGGTAGGTCTTTTGCTGGATGTTGACATATGTTCTTCCAAGTTTATTTGCTGATCTGCATGAAGAAGAAGCGAGACCCAATGCAGAAAGGTTGTATCAGTCATTTGATTTTCCATTGAAGTGTTTAACAGAAGAAAGAGTTAGTTATTTTGAGGCTCAGGGCGCATGGCGCATGAAAACTATAGCTTACAGGGCTAAATAGGTAAGGCGCATGGGGAAAGGGTGTTGCAAGGGTTAAATTGGTGCCAAAGGCGCATGGCGCATGAAAACTGCAGGGTGCATTTTACAAAAGGGCGCATGAAAACATCGTGTTGCACGGAGACAGGATGTGCCAAAGGCGCATAGATTTTTCATGTTGCATTGGGATTTGGTGCGCCCTTTGGTGCATGTATGGTTTGTGTAACAGAAAATTTTCATGCACCAAAGGGAACATGGCGCGGCGCACGAAGGGTCTACACAACATGATGTTGCTGTAAGGAGGGATGCGCCTGCGCCTTCAAAGCCTTGTACTTAGCGCGAATAAAGCTGATGTTGCACAGATGCTGGGTGTGCCATAGGCGTGGATTTATGTGATGCAACAAGGAAGCTTGGTGCGCCATAGAGGGCGCAAGACTAGTGCTTGCAGCATATGGAGGAGGCGCGCCTTGAGGGCGCAGAAGTTTATGATGTAGCAGGCAAGATGGGTGCGCCATTGGTGCGGATCTTAGTCATGTTGCAGGGGTGACAGATGCGCCGAAGGAAAACAGTGAACTTAATCACCCTCAGAGGGGTCTTTACATGGTTCAGATCCTCTTTCTCCTCTTTTCCTCTTTTGAAAGGTTACTTGGGTAATGAAATGGTTTAAACTAGAAGGGTTACAAACCATTGTTTTCAGATAACATCCTCTACCAGCAGATCTGGAAAGAGGGGGAGGAAAATAAGGAAAGACAGCACGGGGGAGGGCTAGCTCAACACATGCATTTCAAAAACCAAACCAGCAAGCACAAAGAACCAGAAAGCAAATCACATGGAAGAGACAAGAACACTTACCCGGATAAATAGTGAGAATCTTGCAAACGGGTCCACAACGTGCTGAAAACGACAGGGCAGGGGCTGACAGGCTCAGAGAAAAGAAATCATGTGTTTTGTGCTGGTGATAATGACATTTGTGGGCGCGCAAATGCATATATATATGTGAGCTAGTCATAAATGCGCCACCAACTTTATAAAGGGCGCATGAAAATTACTGTCGACATAGGAAAGTATGCGCCCTTTGGCGCACCAAAGCATTTGCCAGCATGAAACTAAGCGTGCCTTTGGCGCACCAAAAGTTGTGTTGTCATGAGATTATGTGCGCCCTTTGGCGCACCAAAAAGTGGCGCAACAAAAGTTGTGCTAACATGAAGGCGCATGCGCCTTGGCGCACGCAGAGAAGACTCAACATACAAGGCGCACCAAAAGGTGTGTTGACACTGAAAAATATGCGCCAAAGGCTTTAAAGGGGGCACACCAAAAGTTGGTGTTACATAGTCATTCCATGCGCCCAGCCAAAAAAGACCAAAAAGACTAAGTTCGAAAAACCAGATTTCCCAGAGAAGGGATTTTGCAATGTTTCGAATGCAAGGGATCCCTAACGAGGGATCGAAACAAAATTTTCGGTATGGTTATTGGTAAAATTGCCCTTGTCAATTTTACGGGATAACAATGTGCTAATTTGGTATATTGGGAATTAAGGTATCTCCGATAAAATTGGATGAGTGTATAAATTGACTTATTATATCATCCATATGTCTATTGATTTTCTCCTAAATGTGTCAATTAATACATGGGGGATGTTCTAGATAGTTGTATTCAAACCAATATTGATGCATTTTCCTTCTCTTGTCTCAAGTGAACTAATGACCATAATAATTCCCACTAACTACCTTTGTGAGTAATGTGATGATGTGTTCAAGAAGATAAAGTGCATTCTCTCCCAATTTTAAGGAAGTCGTCAATAAGAGTGAGTCTTTTGCCACCATGTCATTCTAGAGGATTTTATCATAACAACAAGCACCCTATTTTTAGATATATTACAGGATGTCATTGAAATTTAATGAGGTTATTATTTAGTAAAATCAATTTCCTATAATTGTCACACATTGTTGAATGATTATGTCTATAAGACATATTATTGAAACTATTTCAAAGGTAGTAGTTGGTTGTTTTCAATACATTTTTATATACCAATTGATAGTTATTTAAAGTCTTATGATGAAGCATGCTATGAACATATTTGAATCAATAGAATCTTTTTTTTAGTATCCATTGGTCTTAAGTACATGTTATCCCAAATTTATCCACCGGGTTAATTTGGATAAATCATTATAAATGGCCTTAGCCATTAAAATTCCAAGACGTGTGACAGCCTTGAATTCAGCCCCAAGATATCAAAGAGAAAGATAACTCATGATGGATTACAAGTCAGAATTGAGAATATATGAGTTGTCTAGTAGGTCAGGTCTCATAACAAGTTGGATCACCACGGAGACGATTTGGAGCCATCTCATGTTCAACATTAACCATGTGTCAACCACCACCGCTATTACATGTCACCACCCTCATTGTAACACATCACCTCCCTATTGTCACATGTCAACCATGTTTCAACCACCACTTCTATATCATGTGTAAACACCTCTTGCTAACCCATATCACCACCACTTCTTTGTCATACGTCAACACCTCTTGTTGACTCTAGTTACCTCTACTTCTTTGTCGCGCTTTAACCATGAACTAGCTATCAATTCCTTGTTGCATAGAAATGCCTCTTGTTGACACATGTCAACTACCTTCATCTTGTCATGCGTCATCATTTTTTTATCGCATTCAACCATCCCTCTTGCCGTGCATCATCATTCCTTCCCTCCACTGGCATTCCTTCTCATGCATCATCATTCCTTTCCTTGGAATGGTAACTTCTTCCATTCTTGTCGGGTATCAGCAAGGACTTTCAAGTACGAACCACACATTAATGGCATCGTAAAAGGTAGATCAATAACTAGTTTAATGAAGAATGGCACCCATACCTTTTTTGACAAAAAGTACCATTAGAAAGCATACCGTTATGGCTTCCCATATCTCCATAAAATAAATTAATGAGGGTTATCGATAGGTGAGATAAATTTTCTATATAATGTATTCGACCCCTCAATTTTTAGGAGAGACATTCTCGAAGTTGGGGAATTATTGAAATTTTTTCCCTCAACTCCATTTGAGCAGTAAGCCTTCTCTTGGGCCTAGCAATGTAATTATACCTTTGTGTGTTGAATTTAATGGTTGTACATACTTTGGAGCAATTAAAATTGTGTTTTGTGGTGTTTCTTCAACCCTAGATGATTTTTATCGTGTTTTCTTTCCTCTCCACTATTATTCTTGTATTTTGTGCATGTTCTTTCACTTATAGGTTTATGATGTTGTGTTACATGGAGTTTTGACGATGGATTAGGATATGGGTATGTTTCACATTTATCCGGCCTCCTCACCCCACCTTTTCCATATTTCATACTCCCTCAATAAAGTATCTCTCCCCTTTTTCTAGTGCTATCACCCCCTTAGTATAGGATTTCCCCTTTTTCATGCACTTTCTCTCTCCATGTCTCCTTGGAAGTGTTAGTGTAGGCTTAGTTAGGAATTTTTATTACATTAGGAGTAGTTGTAGCATTAGGATTAGGTAGAGGAATTTGGCCTTCTCCAAAGGTTTATCTCAAGTTTGCAAGTCCCACAACTTGAGGGATAACCCCATGTTAGTAGAATTACACTGATTTCCCCACACAAACAAAGAGAAAATCGGGGGTGCCATAATTTTTACATAACCATTTTGGCATGCCCTGTGGGATAGGTTTAAATCACCTTACAAATTGACTCCACTTTTCCAGCAAACCCATCATCTCATTTGCAAACCCCCTACTTTTTTTCAACCATTTCCTTCTTTCCATATTTTCATTTTCCTCTTTCATGATGTCTTGTACTCATGACTTCATTTCCATCATGGAATTCACATTTGCAGCAACAACACCATTCAAACCCCGCTTCACATTTATAAAATTTATTTCCAGGGTATTTAGAAACCCCTCCAAATCCATACTACATTGAAGATCAACAATGTGCATACACATGTGAGTAGAATGCATATCAGTTTGGTTATCCGCCGAACTATGGAGTTGTCAAAGAGCAGGGGTATGCAGATTTTTAAGGCTATCCTAGACCTAGTGATGTAGAGTTACAGTTCAAGGTTCAAAAGATGGATGAAGTCATGGTATATACTTGAGCTATAACTCAAATGAAGTCATTCATGATCAGATTCATGGCACCTTGTCCATGGTTTTGCCCTATGTCATTTTAATACAAACCATAAGAGAAGCTTGATTTCATAATTTAGGTTCTCCATAACTTAAACAATGGATTACAGAGATAGAGGCTTATGAATCCAATGTTGGTCTATCTTATCAATGGGAGACCCCTGCATTGCCATCCTATAACCCTCTCCCTTTTCCATAATCATTTTCATCTCAACCCAAGCCTCATTTCCCAATATTCTTATCTCACGCCCCCATCAGGATTCTCTACCTATCTTATACCCTTCCATATCACCTAACATTATCTACATTTTCCATTCTAAATTTTTTTCCTCTCCATGAGAAAGAGGAATCCATACCTTCCCCTCCACCAAAAAAATTCAAACACTAGTTATGACCCAACCCACCCCTCCTCATGCATTCCCAAGTTCATGTTGGGAGGAGACCCAAAAGACCACTCAAGAGTTAAAAAAATAGAGGAACCCAATAGAGAATAAATGACCAAAGTTTTGAAGAGTTGGACTATCAAGTTCAAAATAGAAAAGATCCCCTTGATGGTTAAGACTTTGGAGGAAATCATGGTTAAAGAAAAAGTGGTAGAGGCTAATATTGTGGTAGAAGTGGAACAAGAACAAGAGGATGATCACCATCAATCCATTTTCTCATAATGTAGCATGCACAATGGCATTATATTTTCACATGTTGTTGATCCATCACAGATGTAGAATAGAAAATAGATAAAGAAGAAGCTCCAAATCTTTAGGAGGAGGAGCATGTGCAAGCAAAGAAGGAAAAGCTCCCAAGTTTGCAAGATGTTTCGATAGAATGCGGTGATCCTCATTGTCACACATGCCTAGGGCTTACTTGCATTGTTGGAAGGTTGCATGGAGCCACCAAAACCATCACAACTAGATGCAACCAACCATGGGGAGCTTCATGTCATGGTGGTGAAAAAATTAGATTCTGAAGCCTTGGATGAAGAAGAGATCATAGGAAGATTCTTGCTTTCTTTTGATGGTAAAATTTCAGATCCTTCTTCCACTTCATCCTTGTAGGAATCTAATTTTATGGAGGAGTTTGATCTCTCAAGATTTATGCTTGAGGAGGAGGAAGATGATGAAAACAAGGCCAAATTAGTCATCACGAAAAAAGAATCTTTGGAGGATGCAAAGTTGTTTGCAAGGGTGAAGCAACATTCGAACAAGCCTGTAAGTGGCCACCTTCTTCTAGAAATTTTGTATGATGACTCCATTTAGGAGTTAACCTTAAAAGAGTTGGGTACATGTAAAGGATCAAAATATGCCCTATCAGGTACTTGGCCTCATTAGAGCCAAGGGTGAAGAAAAATATGTCATGTCCATTTCGGGGTATGAGGGTGAGCATCAAAGTACAAGGGGTCAACTACAACATCTCATGGAGCTCCATGCAGATCATTAGAAGGAAGTATCTCCATTTCTTATAGCTAATAATTTGGTGATTTGGGTGGAGAATCGGGATCTTTTTGGATTTTCACTCATAATAATATCTAGGTTCAGCACCAAATCATATACATGGCTACCTATTTTTAGAAAGGGAAGTTACTTATCCCGCCAGGTTGTAGGATTTTTGAATTCCCTTTACCTTTGGTTAGAGTAGAGTATGTAGGTTTTATTTCACTAGAATAAGTTATTGTGCACACTTTATATGCCTCCACTTAGAGCATGTATGTTTTTTATTCTTTGTACATAGTTTTTGCATCATTGTTGCTCTTAGTTCACCGTATTGCTGAGAGGTAAATGTTGTAATAAGGGGTTCAATGTTGTAAGACATAGTTGTCATCTCCAATCAAATCCAAATGAAAAGTAACTAAATTAGATTGGGGGACAATTTTCAATGTTTTTTCTCTTATGTCTCCCTATATTAGTCATAGTTAAGCTCCTATGTCTCTTCTTACATCATAAAATCAATTGCAGGGCATTTCTATCTTCAAAGCATTTTGGCCAATGGTAGTGTTCATGAGGAGAATCATTTTTTTGGGGTAGTTTCATAGTACATACATTCAGCCCCAATAGAGTAGTTGTAGACTTAGAGGTCTTTGCACCTTTTCCTTGATCGAACTTTTAGTTTTGGGGACAGTTTACACATTTTATCGAAAGTCCCAAAATTATCTTTAAAAGTAGGCCAAGGAGGTTTCAGCCTAGATGCTAAGTTCATACGAGCCTAGGGGACATGTTTCAAATGGAAAGATTAGTTTCTTTAAGGTTAGGTTTGACTCCATGCCCAATGGATGCTTCAAGGAAACTGGTCACACATCTAGCAAGAAAATGTCCTTGAGAGGTCACCAATTCTATTCCCAAATTCACCCTCGGGTTAATTTGGATAACTCATTACAAATAGAATTAGCCATTAAAATTCTAGGATGTGTGAGAGGCTATAAAATTCAGCCCCAAGATATCAAAGAGAAAGGCAACCCATGATCCGGCTTACAAGTCGAATGAGAATATATAATTTGTCTAGAAGCGAGTTAGGACACACGATGAGTTGGATCACCATGGTGAAAATTTGGAGCCATATCATGTTGCACATCAACCATGCATCAACCACTACCTGTTGTCATGCATCACCACCCTCATTGTTACACATCACTTCCTTGTTGTCACACGTCAACCATGTGCCACCGTCACTTCTCCATCATGTGTCAATGCCTCTTGGCGACACATGTCATTCTACTTCTCTATTATGCATCAACTCCTTTTGCTAAAGTGCATCACCATTACTTCTCTGTCATCGCTCATCAACCATGCATCAGCCCTCTTCTTCTCGTCGGGAATCAACACCTCTTGTTGAATTGTGTCAGATCACCTTCCTCCTATCACGCATCGAATTCCTTTCATTATGCATCAGCCATCCCTCCATGTCAAGTGTCGCATTCCTTTTCTCAGAATTAGCATTCCTTATTGTCACACATCAACATTCCTTTCCTTTTCAATGGAAAATTCTTCCATTGTTGTTAGGTGTCACCAAGGAATGTCGGTATGGACTAGGCATTAATTACATTGTACAAGGTATCTCAACAACCAGTTCAATGAAGCATGACACCCATGCCTTTTCTGACAGAAAATTTCCTTTGGAAAGTAGACCAGTATGGCTACCCAAACATTTGTAGAAGAAATTAATGAGGGTTGTCGATAATTGAGATAAATTTGTTGTATAATGTATTCGACACCGTCATATTTTAGGAGAGACATTCGGGAGTTGGGGGAAACTCTTACTATTTTTTCCTTCAATTCCATTTGAGTTGTGAGCCTTCTCTTAAGCCTAACAATGTAATTATGACTTTGTGCATAAAATGTAATTGTCTATTCATACTTTTGAGCAATACATTTTTGTATTATGGTGTTTCTTCAACCCTAGCTCATTTTAATGTATTTTCTTTCCTCTCCATTATTATTGTTGTATTTTGTTCATTTTCTTTCACTTACGAGTTTATTATGTTGTTTTCCATGGATTTTTATGGCAGATTAGGATTTGGGTCTCTGTGTCACATTTTTATGGCCTCCCTCACCCCCTTTTTCCCTGTTTCATACTACCTCAATAGAGTATATCACCCTTTTTCTAGTGCTATCACCCTCTTAGTATAGGATTTCCCTTTTCATGCATTTTCTCTCCTATCTCCTTGGAAGTGTTAGTGTAGGTTTAGTTAGGAATTTTATTGCATTAGGAGTAGTTGTAACATTAGGATTAGGTAGAGGAAGTCGGCCTTCTCCAAAGGGTTATCTCAAGTTCACAAGTCCCACAACTTTAGGGATAACCCCATGTTAGCAGAATTACACCGAGTTGTCCACAAAACAAATAGAAAATCATGGGTTGTGTAATTTTGACATAACGAGTACCTCAATCTCGAAGGAGAGCAAGCACCCACTAAACTTTGGAGATGTAGGGTTGATGTTTTGTGCATGATCATTAATTCTCATAAGTTTAAGTTTTGACACTTTTATTCAAATGGTCATTTGAATGTAGGTTTACATTTCCTCTCTTTATTAAATTTTCTTACTATCATTTCAATTTATGTGAGCATTTCAATTCAGTTAAGCATTTCCTTTGAAAGCATTTTTATTACAACAACATTGTTTTAATAGATTAAATGCATTTCTTGAATTTTGTTTTTCCTTTCGTAGTTTAGAATTGTATTTACTTTCCTAGTTTATTAGAGAAACAAGAGAGAAATACCAACTTAAACCCCCAAATGAGAACTACCACAACCGTTATGTTCCGTACAACTTCATTGAATATAGCCTAAGACACATCCCTAGTTTTAGAGCGACACCAACAATTGAATTTATTAGTTAAATGATTGGAAATTACAACGACCCATCATTTTTGGTGCCATTTTATTCACATTTACATGTTATCGGTGTTAGTGAAGTTTAGATAGGAAAGCAATGAAATTCCTAAGCCTTTCTTATATAAGAGATATTGATACACATGCCATGAAGTGATAAAGGGAGATTTATACATCGCAATAATCTAAGAATATATCCAACCTGAAACATTGTAGTAAACAATGAGAGTGACATTGAATCTAATACAATGCCTAGGAGTGATACTGAATAGTTCACATCATCTAATTTAGAACCTAAACAACTTAATGAAATGAGAGATAATGGAAATGATGGTGAAAGACCCTTAGGTAGGACCTTTACTTATCCCATTGTCATAGATGAGGATGAGGATGAACCTATGAAAAATATTTCTCTGTCCATTCTCCCTACCTTTCTAGGAATGTCCATAGAAGATCTAGACCAATTCTTATTTGAATTCAAAGTCATATTCCAAACATATGACTATAAAATAGATAACGAAAAACTCAAAAAATTTCCTTCCACCCTCAAATATTCTCGCCATGTCTTTGGTTTATGGGATTTCCCTCTAATTCCATTCATTCATGGGAACATATGGAGATTTAATTTTTGTAAAAATACAAAGAATACTACATGGGAGGAGATAATAGGAAGCATTTTTCCAAATAAAGCAAAAATAAGATGAAACTCTTGAAGATTATCTAGAGATATTTCTATTTATCCATATAAGGATTCGTTATGAGTTGAATGCTGAAATCACTAAGATGGTTTTCCTTAAAGGACTTGATGAAACCAAAGACTCCTCCATTTCATGGGAGGAGGTGATGTATAAAAAACCTCCATAGCACATATTGTTGAGTTATGTCGAGCTAATCGAGAACAAGAGGAGGTATACAACGAAGGAAAAAAATCAAAAATGCCCTAGGTATGTCGTAACTTCTAGAGGAAATGGATAACATGAAAAAATACATCTTATCATGTTTAAATTCAATCATTGATGGGATGGAAGCTAAGAATAATGTTGCAAAATAAATTTTAGACATATATTGTCCTAGATGTAGGAAAATGCATCCTTTAAAAGAATGTTCTTTAGATATCAAAAACATGTGCTTGATTTATGATGTATCTGACCATGATACCAACCATTGTACTCTTTTACCTCAGCTAAAATAAATATCAAATTCTATAACTTAGACAAATATAGAGGTAAACTTTGTTTAAAGGTTAAATAATCAATCTGCTTATGGCCCTAGACCTGCTCAGAATTCCTGGATGATGCCATGGCCCAATCATACTCCTCCACTAACTTGGGGAAAACCTAATTAGACACCACAAAACTATATTGTTTACCAAAAGCCACCGCCATGGATGCCTCCTGAACATAACCAAGTTTGGGCACCACTAGCCAATGCACCACCATGGAAAAACCAACTATGGGCAACCCAATAGAATTCTAATCATCGAAGGAGGTTTACAAAATAAAAGTAAGATTTAATGACTCCATCATAACAAAATTATCAGCAGGGGTGAGTAACAACAACTCAAATTCAAACCCGTCCTATTTCAAACCCCAAAAATAAACAAACTAATTCAATGAACTAAGCGGTATATGGTGAGACTATGCAGGTAAATGCCATTAATAACTTGCAACTGAGATCTGGAAGAATAGTGAATAATCCTTGCATATTTACCATAGAAATACCTATGGAAAATTAGAGGATACCGAAGGAAAGTTAGAGGATACTTGAGAAAATTTGGAAACTAGACATGTTTCACAAACATGAACCACTAGGAACAATCGGAGAAGGATCCAAATGTGCATTTTACTGCTTTCCAAGAAATATTGAAAGAAATATAGAACAAGGAAGAAACAATATTACTTCTGGAGTTGAAACAGATGAACATTGAGGTCCCACTGATGAGATCAATAAGGGAATTTCTTGAATTAAACTAGACCATTAGAAACCATTGCATAAAGACACCAAGAAGGAAGAGGAAATACCAAAAAGTCAAAGTAGAAGGAAATCTAACTGACCTTGTAGTTAGAAAACTTCTCTCACCAAAATATGGGGATCCTGAGAGTCCATTAATTACTATTTTTGTGAATGGTCAGTTAATATCTAACATTTTGGTGGATCTTGGTGCTTCCATCAATTTCATAACAATAAATATGGTCATTTTGTTGTCCTTGATAGGATTGCAACAAACCAATATTGTCCTCCAATTGTCATATCCATCTATTGTTGTACTAGATGGAGTAATTGAGGATGTTATGGTCACGGTTGAATCTTGGGAGTATCTTCTATATTTCATGGTTTTATAGCCTAAAGATCAAAATTTAGGATACCCGGTAATCTTAGGAAAACCCTGGTAAGATATCTGTTGCTACATACATTGACTGTAAGTTAGGAAAAATGACAATTTCAAATGGGAAAAAAGTAAAGAATATTTCTCTTTATCCTCCTTCCCATCCATATGTGGATGTTTGTGAACATGTATGGGTAGATTTTTTAGATACTAACAACATAATTTATTTTTATCCGGCCACCATTGCAGTAAAAAATCATATGGAAGAAATTGTGTAGCCACAATATCATCTTTAGTAGAAATTTGGTAGACATTGTGGTGGGTAGGCCTAATATAGAAACCAATAGTCCAGGTTGTTTGATTAAAAGTATCTATTTTCTCACCACATACAATCTTCTTCATAATTAATGATTGATTTTTTTAGAAATCCTATTACATTTATTTAATACGTAAAATCAAAATCCCATTTCCAATGAATTTATTAAGTATGTAAAATGAAATCTCATGATGTGAAGTGGGAGATAGTGAGTAATAGTGGAGAAATAAATGACATGTGTCGATTTTTATGACAAGGACAAGTGACATAATAATTAATGATGATATGACAGAAATTTTGCAAATAATTAAACCTTTTAATCCCAAATAAGTACTATCAAAAAAATTCATCATGATTTTTGCAGACCTTGACTCAATTCCATTGGGAGCTCAAAATATAGTTCAAACTTCCACTACCAATGTTTCATGTAATTTATTTTTTTCCCTCACATAAACCTTTGTCATTTTGATGTTATTCCATACAAACTTGTCTAAGCTATGGGGCAGAAGAAGAAATTGGAACTAGATTCTACAGATCCTCTCCTATGAAATGTTGTCATCTCCCAAGTCTTCCATGATTCAGGTTGGTTAGAATTTATTCGAAAGTTTGAGGGTTTTGATGAAGATTTAGTTGATGAATTTTTGTTGAATTTTGAGGTGACATGCTCTCGAATAGGAGGCAAGAGAATTGAGATAAACAACCACATTATTGCTAGAATATTTAGCCTCCAGATTTTGGGCTCAAAATTGTAAGTAATTCCCCACTTAAGGATTTGATACCACTATTTCATGATGAAGGGGAAGCAAAATAAATCCTCACTCCCCATGGTATTAAAAAAGGTATTAAGTGGGATAGTTTGTCGAGTTATTGGAAGGAAATTTCCACATGGGTAAACATGTATTTTATCTGTGATGGAAAAACATTTGTGCTAAGGGGTGACACATTGAAAATTATCACTCATTTGAATAAGGTTCAAATAAACCCTGAGCTTAAAGTTAATATTCTAGAATATCTTGCGAAGATTGTCATTAAGGTGCATCAAAAATACAAGAATGGAGGTGGTAAATCTTCCTAAAGCACCTATGGCTCATCCAATTAATATGAACACATCAATATTTTTGTAGGCCTACAAGGAAGATAGAGAAGATAAGTGTAGGGGATATTTCTAAAAAGAAGAAAATAAAAAATGCTCCCACACCATTTTATTAGAACCCACTCCAGTGTTTAGCCTAAGCTTGAATCAACTCCTCAACCTTCAAATGTGGTTATGGAAGAATCTGCAAGTAAGGACACCCATCCCTTTGTGCCTCAAGCTTCCAAGGAAAATATTACCTTATCAACCCTGCGCTACTATGACATTAAGACCAAGAAGGTATTCTACATAAAGGAAACTTGAAGTTTCTCATCCATTATTGTTTAATGAATGTTCAACCCCAATTTTGGAAGAGATTTTTGAGGCTGGTACTTCGTCTACTCTTATTGAACAATTGGACGATGAGTAATTTGAAAAATTAATTTCTGAAGAATATTTCCTTGACAATGATATGTAAGACATTGTTGAAGCTCCAAAATTGTGTCTACTGACTCTAGAAATGTTTCAGAGTATGCTTTGGAAACCCAAACTGGACCTATAGATATTATTACAAGGAAGGTTTTTTGTCTAGAATCAAATGAAGATGTATTCCTAACGTAGTATTAGGATGATATTGCTGCTCTAAAGAATAAATTAAAAGATATGGAAGATACTCAACTTTTAATGAAAAATGAATTTGTTCAAAAACCGTTGAGAAAGTTAGAGAAATAATTGTCCTGAAAATAGAAGTTGATAGTTTAAAATGTAAAAATAATGTTGGGTTACAAGCATGCAATGATTTTTCCTCTCATTATAACCAACTATATATTCAGAATAAGGAATTGGTCTAGGAAAATAAGAAACTTACGAAAGAGTTTGAGTCAGGTTCAAATGCTAAGAAGAAATTAGAATCGATTTTCGAGCTTTTTGTCCTCTTGCTTACAAAATTTTATCTTGTATAAATCCTTCGTCATTTTACAAGTATATTTGTTCAAGAACATTTGTATGCATGGAAATTACAAATGTTATGATATGGAGAGCCCTATGAGGCTCCAAATGGAAAACATTTTTTATAAATTTATCAAGGGATTACTACGAAATACAGAATTTTTTATGTGAACTCTACCTTCATAACATGTTGGTTTCCAATCTCCTAATTTCTTTATCACATTTTTTATGGGGGATTTCCAATTAAAATATTTTCAATCATTGATTAGGAACCAAATTTTATGGGTTGAGAAAATGGATCTTTTTAATCAAACAACACCAACTTTTAGTTTCTATATTAGGCCTACCCACCATAATGATGTCTCCATGAAAAAGGATTTTAGGTCCTTATATTTTCAAGATGGAATTAGAAAGAATAATTTAGAGTTATTAGCTAAATGTGTTCAGGACTTTGAGATTTATTGCCATGAAAATTTTGGTGAAGCTTTTAAAATATTATGACAACATGTTGGATACTTTAATCTTACCATTAAAAATAAGGGAAGTGATCTCTCCACAAAACCTTAGTTGGAGTATAAGGAGAGGTGATGCACTTTGTTGAAATCATTCAGAAATTGGCAGAAAAACATGCAAAAGAATACAATAATGAATGGGCTAGCATGCAAGTAAGACTTCCCCTTGTCCTTAGTCCCATAACCACTTGGAATAATAATGCTGCCCAAACTCATGAGAAATTAAAAGCATGGGAAGATGTTATCTTGGAAACTCGGTGGTACATAGGAATAAAGAAACAATATGCAGACCAATTCGAGGAGTATGATATGATACAAAAACTTGAACAAAGAGCAAGAAAGAGATCAGTTTGCATGAGGACATGTAAATGGTAAAGTGCAGTGGAGATGATGAGTGCATAAATTTCCTTATTATATCATCCATATGTCTATTGATTTTCTCCTAAATGTGTTAATTAATGCATGGGGATGTTCTAGATAGTTGTATCCTAAGTAATATTGATGCATTTTCCTTATCTTATCTCAAGTGAACTAATGACTATAGGAATTCCCACTAACTACCTTTTTGAGTAATGTGATGATGTGTGTAGGTTGATAAAGTGCATTCTTGACCAATTTTGAGGAATTCATAGTCAAGAAGACAAAGTCTTTTCCCACCATATCATTCTAGAGGATTTTCTCATAACAACCTACAAACAAGGACCATGTTTTTAGCTATATTATAGGATGTCATTGAGATTTAATGAGGTTTTTATTTAGTTAAATCAATTGAATATAATTTTGGCATGTTCTATAATTAATTGTGTCTATAAGGCACCTTCTTGAAACTATTTCATAGGTAGTAGTTGGTAGTTTTCAATACAATTTTATATACTAGTTGATATTTATTTACACTCTTATGATGAAGCATGTTCTAAAATTATTTGAATCAATATAATCTATATGCTATTTTCAGCATCGATTGGTTTCAATTACCTCAATCCCTAAGGAGAGAAAGGGCCCACTCCGAGGAGATTAAATGGTTGATGTTTTGTGCATGATCATTGTTCCGATAAGTTTAAGTTTCAGCACTTTGATTCAAATGGTTATTTGAATGTAGTTTTACATTTCCTTGCTTTAGTATATTTCCTTACTGTCATTTCAATTTGTGTGAGAATTTCAATTCAGTTAAGCATTTCCTTTGAAATATTTTTATTACAACAATGTTGTTTCAATAGATTAAATGCATTTCCTAAATTTTGTCTTTCCTTTCAGTAGTTTATAACTATATTTAATTTCCGTAGTGTAGAAGAGAAACAAAAGAAAAATAGCAACTGAAACCTCCCAATCAAAACCACCAAAACAACCGTGTTGCATACAAATTCATTACATCTGACCTAGGACACAACTCGGTTTTAGAATGACACCAACAATTGAATTTCTTGGTTAAATAATTAGAAATTACAACCCATCAAAAAATTTCTCCAATAATGGTGAATCGGGAGGCATCTTGGATGAAGGATTTACAATGGGTACAAGGAAGTTTAGATGGAAGGGTGTGATCATGAAGATAGGTGTATATGTTGTTGTACCGTGGGGAGTAAGTACCAACAATCTCACATACTATCTCTAATTTAGGTACATCATAAGCTGACACCATGATTTTTCAACAAAGAGTTTTGAATTGGGGGCATCAAAAGGCTTGTCAAGTAGAGAGAAAATGATTTCCATTGCATCTACTGATTTGGTTCTTACATGGGGACCTATTCAAACTGAATTTGTTAGAAGTAGCCCTTTAAACTTTACACCTTGCACTTGTAAGGAACCAATTTATCGTATTTGGCAAAGTATTCATCATTTACCTATTTTATTATTAGCTTCAACTCACCTTAGATGTTGAGATTTTAAATGTTTCATTAGATGGCCATTTCAATCCAATGAAGTCTTCTTCATATTCACTACATTTTTGGTGCAAGGAAAAGAGAACCAAAAATCCTTAGGTATTAGATCTCATTGCGGAGTGATACATATAATAACTTCTCATGATTCATGATGTGTGAAAGATCAATCAAAGTATAATGTCCATGTTTCTTATTCTTCAATGGTGAATATGGATTCATCTGGGAAACATGTATTAAATGGCATGGAATGAAAACTAGATCTTTTGTTAATTGATCTACTAGAAATTTTCCCTTGATAGCCTTCTTATTAACATATTCTATGTCAAAATCACTCAAGAGCATGATCTATTTAGCCATGCATACTTTGTGAAATCAAACTTAGAGATGAGGTATTTTATTGGGTCTACCTTGGCTATGAGCTTGATTGTATTGTTGAGCATGTAATGTCATAGCTTTTGAGAGGAAAAAAAATGGCAAGAGATGCATTTTCCATAGGATTGTAACTATTCTCATATGAAATTAGTGTTCGGATTAGATGATAAATGGAATGTTCTTTTCCATGGGCATTGTGTTGCACCAAGAGAGCTCTAAAACGTGTTGAGTAGCTGAAATTTATAGGATAATAGGAATTCCTATAGTAGGAGGTACTAACTTTGAAGGATGCAATAGATATTCCATGATATTTTCAAAATATTATTGACATTCCTCGCTCCAATGGAATTTTATTCCTTTTTGAGTAAATGATGAAATAGACGACACTTTTTAGTAATTTGTGCAATAAATATTCGATGGCTTGTATTTTAACCTCGTAGGCTTCTTAGTTGTTTTATATTTTTAGGTGGAGGCATTTTAACCACAAATTTAGTTCTATTTTTGGTCAATTTCAATTCCATGGCTTGAGACAATAAAGCCAAGTAGCTTTCCAAATGTTACACCAAAAACAAATTTCTTGGGATTAAACAGTAACCTTGTATTCCCAAAGTCTCTCAAACATGTGGTGAAGAACCAAGTAATGTTTCATCGACAATAAAATTTTCCTCTGTAATTTCTATTTCATTAATGTATGTATTAGAAATAGGATGTTGTTATTAAGTATAATTAGTAGTAACGTCGATAGAAGATAATGGCGCTGCCGATCACGATGCTGCCAATAAATGTGTAGTATGGCAATAGTCAAAAGTACAATAGGAATATTGTGGTAAAAATTAAATATTTGTCGTAAGTGGTCCGGTAATGTTAAAATGTCAAAGTTGGGGTAAGTAGAGAAGTAGGGTCTACATGATTAGGAATTAGAAATATTATATTGGTAATAAGGACAAGGAGTGAGGTCATAAATATTTTGTGTATTTTAATTGTAAAAGTCTAAAAATGTGGAACCCATGTGAAATGATAAGGTTTATCTTATCTTAAAAGATAAGCTTACATGTACAGATAAGAGTTAAGGTATGGAATATGATTCGTCAAAGTGGATTTCTTATCCTATCTTAGAGATAAGATGGATAATGCCTGGAAGTTCTATAAATAAAGAGGCCACCCCCTCATTTAGCATAGAAGGAAGTAGTGAGAAATATTGTATGAGTAAGTGTGTAAAGGAAGCCATCAGTTTAAAGGTGTGTTGAAGAAGCCATTAAGAGGTGTAATTGTAAAGTTTCTCCCATAGTATTGGTGGAAGGCAAGTAAAGTCAATAACACTTGAAGTACCTCATGGGTGAGATTGTAACAATTTCATGTTAATATTATAATTTACTCGATATTTCAGATTTATCATCATTCCTTCTTATCATAGCCGATGGTATTTTTGTTTTATGTTTGTTGTTGTATTTACATATTACATCCACTAAACTAAATGCCGTGCATTAGTAAATAATCATAGCACGAGGAGTTCCCGTGAAGAATTATCATAGTGCGGATTGGTGATGACATTTTGGTTCCATTGCAGGACCATTCCTCGTTGGTGGATTTTCTGGAGAGATATTCCCACTTAGTCAAAAATCAATTGGATGGTAACCTTGTTTTTACTGTGCATAGTAGTTACCATGGTAAAGTCATTTTTGCCGTGAATAGTATTTACCACAGTAAAGTCACTTTTTACCGTGAATTGTATTTATTGCAATAACTTCACTTTTTATTGTGAATAGTGTTTACCACAAGTAAAGTCATTTTTTTATTGTAGTACATCAAGTTTTACCATAGTTTACCGTGGTCATTTCTATTTTCTATTATAGTGATTTCAATTATTTGTGCACATAATTCTTGTTGATCTTATACTTGTGGGTTGGTATTTCACTATGGTTACTTTTGAAAATGGGGAAAATTCCTATTTTTTCAGCCCAACCTAATGAAGATGCTTCCTCTTTCATTCAAGAGTTTAAACGATCTTGTATTTGTAATGGCCTTATAAGAAGGGAACAATCGACTGAATTTTTTCCTACCTTTTTGGATGGTTCATTCCTTAGGTGGTATGAAACACTAGGTGATAATGTGAAAAACTCATGAGATTTATTAACTGAAATTTTTCTTGAAGAATTTGGTGAACAACAGAGATATGCAGATCTCATGATCGATATCACAAAGCTATCACAAGGAGAGAAGGAGAAGATAAGGGATTATCATGCTCATGTTCTAGAGCTAAGGAGGAATGTCGATGCCTAGATCCGGAAGGAATTATTAGCGGATGGGTTAATGAATGGCATGGATAATATCCTATGTAAGCACTTCATTCTTGGGATGAAGCCAAAGATCGAGACAATGAGTGAAGTATAACCTTGCCTTACCATTGAACAAGAAAAGGAGATTTCAAGAAGGCAAGAAGAAAGCATGGAAGAGGGGCCCAAAGAAATTTTTACTAAAGTAGAGCATACACCAGCACCTTTGGTCTAGAATCCACAACCACTCTTGGTGAGTACAAATCTTTCTCCTAGTATATCTACCGAGTATGAAGATCTGCTCAAGAAGATGGGTCAGTTAACTATTAATCTTCTTGGAAAAGAATTTAGTTCTCGGGAAGGAGATAAGGTCCAAAAGAAATATTTCTGAAGTTGTATGTTATGGGTGTTATAAAAGGGTCATTATAAGTATAATTGTCTAGATAGAGCTTCTACATCCGGTAAAGGAGATAATGATAAAGGAAAAGCACTGTGAATTCTTTTGATGTAGTAGATAAGAGCATAAATAATGAAGTAGATGTGTTTGTAACAAAAAAGAAAGAACGAAAAGATAATCAAGATGGAAATTATCCTAAGAAGATGAAAGGAGAAACTAGTAAGAAACATAGGAGAAGAAAGTTGGTTGTGTAGGATTTTCTAATTTCACGGGGCAAGGACTATACTCCATCTTGGAAGATCTATCCAAAAGGCCTACAAATATTACATATGGTCAACTCTTGGCTATGTCTTCTGAGAAGAGGCGGGAGTTGTGAAGTGGACTGAATGCTTGACGAAGGAAGGAGGTTGAGGTCCCTATTTTGGAGGCAAAGGCGGATACCTATGCTCCACAAGCTGAGGTATTATGTAATGGTATTTCAATTAATGATGTCTTAGTTGATGGAGGTGCTGCAGTTAATGTAATGACTGAGTCTGTAATGAATATGTTGGGTTTAAAAATTGATTACCCTTCAACACTTATGTTAAGGTCATTAAATAAGGGAAAAACTAAACCAGAAGGTGTAGTTTCAAATGTGGCAATATCTGTTATGGGTGTTGTATGTGTGGTAGACTTTCAGGTGATGAAAAATGGTACTGTTGCGTACCCAATGTTGTTGGGAAGACCATGGCTAAGGATATTTCATGCAAGAAACTACTAGAATGAAGGCTTCATGACACTTGGACGTGGTAGAGAGAGGGTGAAGATAAACGTGATCCCTCGGCATCATAAGGCAGAACCTGTGGATTCAAGTGATGAAACTGATGATTAGACATCCTCTTATTACTCTAGTACTAGTGAAGTGGACACTGAAGATTAAGAAAGTGAGGTTGATGTTTCAGTCATGGATATCCTTCCAGTCACATCAACTCATGACCCCATAAAATTATCTGAAGAAGAAGTTGATGATCGTCTCCAACAAATAAAGATTGGTGATGTTGTGATAGAGAGTGAGAAGGAATCCTACCTCCAGCTCTTTCGAAGGTACATACACATATTCACTTTTGATTACAAGGAACTCCATCAAGTAAGTTGGGTTGAACATTCTATTGAGTTGGTAGATGGTGCTAAGCCTATAAAGCAAATGCCATATAGAATGAATCCTAATTTTCCAAGACCGTAAAAGAAGAAATAGATAAGTTGCTTTCATGCGGGATTCATATTTTCTTTGTGGAGAATTTGAGAATGGGTTTCTCCCATTGTGATCTCAATAAAAAAGAATGGGAAGCTACACATTTGTGTTGATTACGGTGAAGCTCAATAAGGAAAAAAGAATGATCATTACCCTCTTCCATTCTCGGATCAGATCTTGGATGAAGTAGCCGGGAGTGTTATAGTTTTGCTGATGGATATAGCGGATACAACCAAGTTTGTATAGTGGAGAAAGATCAGCTGAAGACCACATTCACCACTCCTTGGGGAACATTTACTTATAGAGTTATGCCTTTTGGGTTGTGTAATGCTCCAGCAACATTCCAACATTTGATGAATAGGGTGTTCGGACCCTACATTGGGAACTTCATCAGAGTATTTCTGGATGATTTTTACATCTATGGGAGCAAGATGGACCACCGCACTGAGATGGAGATAGAATTTAAAAGGTTAGATGAAGCACAAGCCTCACTAAACCCTACAAAGTGTGTCTTTGGATGTTCTAAAGGCATTTTGTTAGGGCATGTTGTATCCAGAGATGGTATTGGTACTAATCCTGATAAAGTTTCAAAAATCAAAGATTTATCATTTCCTATGAATAGAAGTAAGTTGAGATCATTTTTATGCCATGTGAGTTACTATAGAAGCTTCATCAAGAATTTCTCAAAGATTACACAACCACTAACCAGATTCTTGAAGAAGGATGTTACTTATGAACTGCGAAATAAGGTGCATGAAGCTTTTGGACAATTGAAGGAAGCCCTAGTGTCTTTACCTATTTTAAAGAATCTAGATTGGAGCAAGCCATTCATTGTGTACACTGATGCCTCAGATGCAGCACTAGGAAGTACTTTGAGCCAAAAGGATGAAAATGGGAATGAACATCCAGTTTACTTTGGGAGCGGAGACAAATGAGCGGTGGTGAGGTAAATTATACTATAAGCGAGAAATAGGCTCTAGCTATCATTTTTTTACTTGTAAAGAAGTTTAGAAATTACTTGCTAGGGCAGAAATTTATAGTTGTAATAAAATCATCGGGCTTTAAAATATATTTTCAATAAGCCTAACCCATTAGGGAGGATAGCAAGATGGATAATTTTCCTACAAGAATTTGAATTTGATATTATAGATAGACTAGGAAAGAAGCATGTCAATACAGATGCACTCTCTTGAGCCTATGATGGTTTAGGATCATCTTGTGATGATGATGATTTCCCGATGTAGCATTGTTATCCCTTGACACAATCCCTAGTGAATACATAGATATTTGGAATTATCTAAATGAATTCAAGTTTCCTGATGGTGCCAATGCAAAGACTAAGAGAAAGATTACTCAAGCCAGTCGTCCATATTCTATTCTACATGGAGTATTATTTCGAATAGGACCTGATGGACAGTACAAGAGGGAAGTTGGACGTGATCAAGGGAAGGAGCTGATAGAAGAATTCCACAATGGTACATGTGGAGGGCACTTCTCTAGACAACTTACAGCAAGAAGGATCTTGGATGCAGGTTATCACTGGCCCACTCTTTTTAAAGATTGTTATAATTATTGTAAGACATGTGATATTTTTCAAACACATAGTAATCATAAGACTTCATCATCTCCATTATGCCCTATTCTTCCACTTGGTCCCTTAGAAAAGTGGGGAATAGACATTGTAGGTCCACTTCAAACTACCTCATGCCAAAATAAGTATATTGTAGTTGCCATAGATTATTTAGCCAAGTGGATTGAAGCTAGGCCATTGAAAATAGCTTCCATGGATGAAGTGGAAAGGTTCATATATGAACGCATTTTCACCAGATTTGGTTGTCCATTAGAAATTTTAACAGATCAAGGAAGCCACTTCATTAATGAGGTGGTAGAAGCCCTAGTCAATAAGTTTTCTATCAAGCACAAGAAGGCAACAACATACAAGCCAAGCACAAATGGATAGGTGGAATGAACAAATTTTGTGTTGTGTCAAATTCTAGCAAAAGATGCAGCCTTGTAGGTACATAAATGGGATAAGAGGATTCATGCAGCATTGTGGGCATATAGGGCAACATCAAAGTCAGCAACAGGATACTCCCCATTTCAGTTGGCTTATGGCATTGATCCAGTTCTTCCTATTGAGTTTGATATTCCCATGGTCAGAGTTATGGAAAATGAAAGGATGGATGAAAGTGATTCAGTAAAAGAAAGGTTGGTACATCTTCATTTGCTAGAGGAAATGAGGGAAATAGCTAAGGATACAAGCTATAAGAAGAAAATGAAGTAGAAGGAATACTTTGATCAAAATATCCATTGGTCTCCATTTCATGTGAATGACTTGGTTCTAGTATATGATTCCAAATACAAAAAAAGAAGACAGAGAAAATTTCTTCCAAAATGGATGGGGCCCTACAAAATAGCAGTTGTGCATGAAAATGGTACGTACCGATTGGAGGAATTGGATGGCACTCCCATTACGAAATGGGTCAACCACAACAAGTTGAAGATTTTCCAAGCACTAGAATAGTCTACTCTGAGGATGGAGTAGAAGCTAGGAAGGGGGAAGATGTCGACAGTAAAATTTTCCTCCGTAATTTCTATTTCATTAATGTATGTATTAGGAATAGGATGTTGTTAAGTATAATTAGTAGAAGCGTCTGATAGAAGATAACGGTGCTGCTAGTACGACACTTGCCAATAATGTGTGAGTACGGCAATAGTTGAAAGTACAATAGGAATGTTGTGGTAAAAAGTAAATATTTTTCGTAAGTGGTCCGATAATGTTAAAATGTCAAAGTTGGGGTAAGTAGAGAAGTAGGGTCTACATGATTAGGAATTAGAAATATTATATTGGTAATAAGGACAAGGAGTGAGGTCATAAATATTTTGTGTATTTTAATTGTAAAAAGTCTAAAAATGTGGAACCCATGTGAAATGATAAGGTTGATCTTATCTTAAAAGATAAGCTTAAGGTATGGAATATGATTCGTTAGAGTGGATTTCTTATCCTATCTTAGAGATAAGATGAATAAGCTTGGAAGTTCTATAAATAAAGAGGCCACCCCCTCATTTAGCATAGAAGGAAATAGTGAGAAATATTGTATGAGTAAGTATGTAAAGGAAGCCATCGGTTTAAAGGTGTGTTGAAGAAGCCATTAAGAGGTGTAATTATAAAGTTTCTCCCATAGTATTGGTTGAAGGGAACTAAATTCAATAACACTTAAAGTACCTCATGGGTGAGATTGTAACAATTTCATATTAATATTATAATTTACTCTGATATTTCAGATTTATCATCATTCCTTCTTATCATAGTCGATGTTATTCTTGTGTTATGTTTATTGTTGTGTTTCCAGATTACATCCACTAAACTAAAGGCTGTGCATTAGTAAATAATCATAGCACGAGGAGTTCCCGGTGAAGAATTATCATAGTGCCGGATTGGTGATGACAGTTCCTCATGTGTCTTTGATTTTCCTAGGATGTCATTGACATAATCCTCAAATCATTCGTGTCATGAAATATGACAATCATAACACATTGATAGGTAGCTCCAACATTTTTTATTCTAAAGGGCATGACTTGATAGAAAAATACACCCCAACATGTAGTGAAGGCTATTTTAGGTTGATCTTGTTCTCTAATTTTGGATCTTATTATAGACGAAGAAACCATCCATGAGAGATAACATCTTTCCCCATCTGTGGAATCTATAATCATGTCGATGTTTGGTAGTTGAAAATCATCCTTAAGAAAAACTTTGTTGATGTAACAAAATTATGTACAAATACGGATGCCTCTTGGTATTTTTACCTATTATGACAATATTGGAGATCCATTCAAAATAATCAATGGGTCAAATGAAACTGACATCAAGAATCTTCTGCAATTCATCCTTGAGAAACAACACAACCTTTAGATGCATCTTGCATAGTTTTTATTTAATTGGCTTTACATATTTACACACCACAAGATTATGAAGCCCTAGAGATGCATCAATGCGGGAATATCCACATAGGAGCATGTGAATACATCTGATAACTCCTTTAGGAGTATTGTAAATATGTCTTGTTCTTTCACGATAAGGATGCCCCCAACTTAAGGATCTTGGGGTCTTTTTCCATGTCAATGTTAACGTCAATGTTTTCCTAAATCAATTAAGTTTAGTCATCTTATAGTGTTTCAGAGCTGGAAGAATTTGATCCATATTTGGATCTTGTTTAGAGTTTGGGGAATCTTGGAATAATTATACAAGGAGATCCTCCTCATCAAGATGGCAAGAGGAGTTGGGATGAGGAATATTTAATTGGGAATGAATGGACAGGGTAGTATCCTATTCACCAAAGTAGGCATTAATTTTAAACATACCAAAACCTTTCTTATGGTTGTCGATCGACACATTATCTCAAGTTCCCATAAACTCAATAATTTATTTGTCATTTTGAAATGAATCATGAGAGATATTCTATGAATTTTGGTTCCACTAGATAAGTTATGGATAGGTGAGAGAAAAATTGATGGCAAAGATGGAGATTTCATGGAAGATATTGGTGGCAGCGAGGTATCTGTATTGTCTATAGAAGGAACTTATTTCAATGGTTTCTATTACCTCCTTAATTGTGTTGGTAGTATCAAAAATTTCATCGCAGATGCTTTCACCAAGTTGTTTATACCCTATTCCATGACCATCGAGGTTAGGGATAACATTAAGTAGTTCGAGGATGCCTTGTTTGTTGCGACCTAGTCCTCTTTTAGAATAGCCCATGTGAGTCAGTATCCATTTGGGGATAGGATAATTATTTTTGAGAAGAAGAATGCTATAGAGTCATTGATGAGCCATGTGGTATAAGGTGGCTCGAGGTACTTGTCAACAAGGTACCGTAAATGGATAAAAGTGGAAGATCCCAATGAATATTTTTTCCTTTTGTTTTGACACATGTTGGTCCCGCCACACTGTTTAGTTGATAGTGGTATTCATTCGATGATGAAAGTTTGATATTACCTACACCTTGTGGATTATTACTTGAATGGTGGATTACGAAAAGAGGAGAAGATATGGTTGAGTACGTAAGAAAGGGGTGGATGATGATGAATTTTTATGTGAGGTGGATGAAATAATATTAGGTAAAACATATGAATTAGTGGATGATGATGGCGATGGATATTGTGATGGCACGGTTTCGGTGTTAGGAGAATATGCTTCCCAAATAACAATTTTCTTCAATTTCTTGGCAATATTGGAAGGGTTGAGGGTCACCCTGGATGGTGACCTCTACACCGACATACTCATATTTGAGACATTGATGTAATGTATATAGTACAACATGTAATTCATTAATCTATGGTTGAAAAAGAAATAAATTATATGGGAATTAGATATAAAGTGCATGTGGACTCGACATAGAAAGGCATATATAAAGTTTCCACTATTTTTTTAGTATTATCATATTCTTTAATGGTAATGATATCATGTCTTAGATCCATTTCATTATACCCTAATCATTGGATGAGAGATAGGGTATAGAGGTAAACCAAAAATCATTTTTCCATTAATACACGTTTAGAGTGAGTGTGCTTGATATGTACCTCAATGTATAGAGGAATATTATGTGTTGGGAAGTGTAGTTGCAAGTCTTTCTAAGTGAAGGTGAGTGGAAGTATTGGATGGGGATAAAGATGGGCAATGAGTGCTTGTAATTATCGGGGATTGATATCATTTGGAACATGAGTTTTTGAAGAGCGCAATAAAGGATGTCTTTTTGTATGGAGGATGTTTCGAGAAGATAAACAATATATATTTGTGCAGGGGTCTTATCAAGTTGTTCAATATATTATACTAAGCTTACGGTGATGGATTTGAAGAAGATGGAACAAATCTTTGCAAAACTTCACAGATTTTACGAGTGGTAACTACACACACCGGGGGTTTTTAGGGGACTTTGAATTTGATAGTAGCTACTTTTGTGTGGCAAGTGATGGATGTGGTTGAAAATATATTAATACTAAAATGGCATGTGGAGATAGTTAATGTGGTTAAAATAATGGGTGGATGATTTGGGGTTTTTTGAAACTTTTTTTTTGACCTGATTTGAATCATGGGTCGACCATGATTAATAACTAGATTCTAATATATCATAATCATCTTATTTTGGGAGGAGGAAGATGCATTGTTGTCAATTTCAAATTCACCTCTGGTCAATCAAATATTGCATATAATTCTTGAGTTTCATACACCTATGAGTAGCATGAAATTTGATTTTGTGAAATTCACAATACTCATTCTCTTTGAACCATGAGGTCATAGGTCTAGACTCATCAATTGGTAGAGCTTGAGGGAAAACTACCATATTAGAAAAGATTAGATTTTGAAGGATGGATTCTATAGACTCGTCAATCGGGGTGTAGGTTCTTCATTTTGGGTCTTGGGTGGACTAAGGTTGACCTTTGGGGACGGATATAGGATTGGCTCTATGCCCATGTTGGATATGTTTAGTTTTCATCACTCCATCACTAACAACATTTTTACTCTTCTTGATGTACTTAGGATTCTCCAATGTGGAATATTGACTATATTGGTTGTAGTTATCGTGGGAATACAACTTAATGAGGCCTTTGGTGACAAGGGATTTTTCAATTTGCATTCCCTTCTCTATGATGTCATCAAAGGTATTAGTGTAATGGAATTTAGGTGGATCCAAGTATGGTGGAAATGGGACCCGCATGATATCATAGTGAAATGGATAGGAAGAATCTCATCAAACTTGTATTGTCATCCCTATTTTCTGAGTTGCAATCCTTTAAACGTTTCCTTCATAGACTTTATTTATTACTCCAAGGTGGGTTATTAAGGACTAGAAATTGGTGAGTTTAAGTTGTGTTGCTAGGAATGTTTTCATCCATGGTCATTTAATAGTTGTCATTACCTAAGTTCGAGGCTTATTGAGAAAATATGTTACTCGTTTATTACGGTTGTGACAATGCGGCTTCTTTTGAAACATATGGATTGTTGGTGTTCTCTCTAATATCCCATCTAGAAACAGTGCGGTGGTTATTATGATTGTGATGTTGTTAGGATGGTGGTAATTTTCCAATGTAATTGCTTTCATCATGGAGGATATTTTGAGTTTGATCATGTGAATATTTGACAGAAGTTTTCTCCCATACGATATAATTACAAGAAGAGAGTGTCTTTATTTTTATTGATGAAACTATTTAACATCTCTTGTAATCTTCCTTCTATAAAATATGTGCTAGAATTTTCATCATTACTAGTGTTGACCATGGTTTATTTATTATCTCCTTTATGGAAATTGTCTTATGTTTTGGCATCATAATAGTTGTGATTGAATAGGTCGTGTCTTATGTCTTGGTGGCTATTTTCTTCATTGTTTATTGATTGAGATCATGTAGGCATTATCCTAAGTGTCGTGAGACCCTAGTAATATTAAAATGAATAGATGAGAGGAAATATGTTCCAAATTGACAAGATATATGTGGGGTAATATCATTTATTATTATGATGTATCATCTCAAAAATCGAACCCTATTTTCAGGATGGAAGAATTTGAGAAGGTATTAAGAGGGTGGAAGAAGGATTTTCCTTATTAGTAGAGGATTTGGATATTCATTAATGTAATGGATTATAACAATGGGATAAGTGATAAGGATTTTTATACGTATGTAAGGTATTGATTAGAAAGATTAGGTTAATTGTGCTAATAAATGATCTTAAATGGGGTGTTTAGGTACAAAAATTATATGGGTGGATTTGGCTAAATATGTAGTAAAGTTTTTATTGAAAGGGATATGTGAATGATATTGCATGTACCCAAAATTGTAGAGTACACACCATCGAATGATGTTACACATGCCCCAATGATGATACGAGTCTCCTCGCAAGGTGTTCGGGATCTAAAAAAGGCTCCCAAGTATACATTAACATCCCACATGCCCTTCTTGGCCTCCACATGCTCTATTTTACTCTTCCACCTCTTTTCCTTTGCTTTTGTTCTTCGGTGCGATACCACCGCCCTGCTCGGATGACGGTCTCGTGACCGCCGCCTTGAGCGAGGCTGTCTCTGTAACCGCCACCCTATTCAAGGTGGTGGTCCTTCATGCGTTTTCTAGCATGCTTCTTTTAATGTGACTCACACAAATTTTCAACTTTTACTAGCTTTTTCATCTTTTTTTTTCTTGTATTTATGATTTTGGTTCCCTAGAATAGTGTTTCTCCATTGTTTATTGTAAAAGAGTTCAAATTAGATTTCACCTTTGGGTAAATGGGAATTCTATAAATAGTTGGTTGGTTTTCAAGCAAATGGCCCCTCAAAAATTGCCTCTCATCTTCTCATTTCAATAGTTTAGTCTTTCAATTCTTGTTTAGGAATTCAACAGTTTTCATTTGTTGCATGCATAACTAGTCTTGTTTTGTTGTTTAGAAGCCACATGATCTTCTTATGCTAGTGTTATTACTGTTTCATGCAATCAATTGAAGTAGGATAGTTTCATTTTTAGACCTGAAGCCATTAGAGTTGCAGGTTTTGTTAAGTCAAGAAGGATAGTTTCGGTGTTCGGATGTTTTGTGTTGTATGAATCCCGAAGAAATCCCACTCGGAATTGCATAAGACAAGCTCGCTGTTGTGCTATCTCTCTCCTACTTGCATTATATTCGGTCTACATCCAAGGTTGCCATTGTTCCAATATTGTAGTGCCCACATTTTTATAGCTCCAGTTATCTATTAGTTCCTTTATGCATAGACATGTTTTGATTGAGACTCTGATAGATTTTGGACATTTTACTATGATATTTTATCCTCATGGACATTATGGTATTTTGGGCGCATAGCGCCAATTGGACTAGATTCGTATACTGATATATTTCTTATGATGTTGATGACACTAACAGGGTTATATGATAGATTTATTGGTTAGATGTTAGTCTCTTGTGGTTGATTTGATTAATGATATAGTGTTCTGGATTTAATAATGGTAATTTTCATGCTAACCTAAGTGTATGTCGTTGTAATTTTATTTGGTGGTGATTCATGGCAAACTATGTGAATAATTGTATGCATTGCACTATCAATTGTTTAATAATGTTAGGAAATTATAAGTTAGATTGAATTTGTGATGTGTAGATGATGTTTATTATATTGGATAGATGCGGTTAATGTGTGCAATGAGTGTGCAGGTGATAGGTATAGGAGAGCATGGGTTTCAGGGTAGCTACGCAATTGTGCACAAGCGACCCACGGGCTGAGTCCTAACCATACTAAATGTTTGAGGCCTTATAATAGATGTATTTAATTGGGCACCATGGGTGAACCCCTCAATTGTAATGTAATCATGTTTTGTAAAATTAATTAGGTTTAGGGTGTGTTTTATTAAGTAAACTGGCTTAGGGGTTTAATGATCTTATCTTAAGTTAAGTGTTGGTTTTGGGAAAGTGTGTGTGTGTTGGTAGAAGGGATTGGGGACCACATGTGAACCTTGGGTGGACCCCACATCTTCTACCCTTGTGCTCAAGCATGACAAACCCGAAATTGGGTTATTTTGGGCATTTCTAGGGACCCCTTTTGAGTTTGGGAGTTCCATTAGCATGAAAATGGGCCCTTGGACCCTACTTAATAGGTAGGGGGCTTATTTCCAAGATTTGGAGGGATTTTCCCTCCCATTTTGCCCTCTTTAGTCACCATCCATGTAAGATGGTTGGTTTGTGTGTAATTGTTAAAATTTGCTACACTTTGTTTTGTTTTAGTTTTTAGTATTTTGGGTGATAAGGGATAAAAGGTTAGTTGACTCTTACTTATTTGGTTGTTGGAATCTTTGACTCTTGAGAGGAGAGGGGTGACACTTGTCACCTTCCCATTAGTGAGGAAACTTTTGGGTTCCTCTTTTATTCTTCCTCATGTGGAAGAAAGGGGTCTTCTTGGTTCATTTTTTTGGAGCATATGGAGAATTTTGGGAGCTTAGAGGTGAGCTTGGACAAAGGGAAAAGCTTAGAGTCTTGGAAAGAATTATAGAGGTAGGATACTTAACCTTCTTCTTCTTAGTTGTTCTTATCTTGTTAAATATGCTTGATCAATGGAATGGTGTGTGTGAAATGATGTGTTGTGAGTTGTATGGTTAATGTAGTTGTTTGATTTTTCTTGTTGTTTTCTTTGTTTTCTCTCCACCATCATTGGATTGATGGTTTTTGGAGAATGTAGGGGAAGAGAGAGGGATTTCCCTCTCTAACCTCATGGTTTTTGGTCAAGCCATGAAGGTCCCTTATCATCCCCTCATATGGTTTGAGGTGGAAGAAAGGTCATATGGCTCTAACCTTTTCCCATTCTTGGTGAGGAAACCCTTTTGGGTTTGAAAATCCTCCCAAGAAGGATTTCTTGACATAAAGGAGGAATAAGGAGGGTAAATGATTTGGAGGTATAAGGAGTTTTGTAAACATGTTTTGTTGGTGATCCTATGGTTGGAAACCTTTGATTTGGGCATCCTACTTCTTCTCTTCCCCCTTGTGAGGTTGACCTTGTTATCCTCATGTTGTTGTTTTCATGTGTAGTAGGTGGTTAAGTGGTCTTGTGTTTTTCTTGTTTTGTTTTATCCCCATTTTCTCTTGTGCACATTGTGGAAGTTTGTTCCTCTCTCCCATGGGCTTGGGGGAGGCTAGCATGGCTTCCAACCATGGAAAGGCATGTGATGATGCCTATTGGTTGGGTGGTAAACAAGCCTTGTCTCTTATTTCAGCATCCTTGGAAGAACACTCAAGTTGGAGATAGTTGGAGCCTCTTACCATCTTGGTCATCCTCATCTTTTGTGGGCATTACCTTCATTTTGTAAATAAATGTGGCTTTGTAAAGTTTCACACTCTTGTAGATAACCATTTTTGTACTTATTGTTTCTTGAAAACATTGGTCATTACTAAGAAAGTTTCTATTTTATTGTTGCAAGAATCTTGTAAGATTATCATTTGAGATCATAATGAAACCATGAATTTTTTATTTCAATGTCTTCATTTGGAAGGATTTGTTGTTTAGAAATATGCAAAAATATAGTTGTGCATTACATATTAAATCTGAAAATTTAGTGTGTTTGCTTTAAAAATGGAAAAAAATTTTGATGGCATTACAAATACCTACTCGTTGATGTTAGAATTACACGCTTTTCTAGATTCAAGTGAGCATGAAGGAATGAGGAGACCACACTTTGAGGGGAAAAATCCACACACAATTGGGTTCGCCACTATTCGCAAAATATAGGTTCAAGCTATCAAAATTTCTAGGTAAGATATATCAAATAGAATAGTGAATCATTTCATTTTAGTTAATCTCACTTTCTATATTGTCGAGGAAGTTGTGGGGGTTGATAGTTTCTGAGAAACTATGATTCATTTCCACTACGAGGTAAGATCGGGGTCTTTGAAATAGATTAGATCAGTTATACGGTCATTTAGAATAGATTTACAACTGCACAGGCAAGTGGCTATACTCGGCTGCTTTGTTTGTTTTTAATTTTGGTTATTAGTTTAGTTGTCACTTTCTAGATATATTAAATAATTTCTCTTTCAATTTTTTCAATAGTTTATCAAAAATACAAAAAATAGAGAATTTATATATGTTATAGATATACTTTGCATAATTAGCTTGCTTTGCTTTAGTTAGATTTACATTAGTTCCTTTTCTATGACAATCATGGGACCTAGGAGCCCGAGAGAATATGTATTCGAGCCAATCATGCCTCAACCCAATCTTGTTGCAGCAATAACTAACATAGACCAAAACCTCAATTTAGGTCTTGAAGCAACAATGCACCTACAAGAAATCAACACACAACCCGGGAGGGCTAAACATAGAAGACGACAAAGTGCATACGTTTTGGTCAAACCAACCAAACTATAGATTACCCTAGATAAATATCCACATGACTGTAGAAGGACTTAAAAGAGAGAAAATGTTCGGTTGTGATCCTTTGGTCCCTGACGAGATGCGAGGAGACATTCTCATTGACATAGACACTAGCTTAAGAATTCAATTTGCCGAATGCCTATAAGGTACTATGAGAAGATTGCCCAACTTTTAGCTCTAGACTAGAGAATCGCCCATAGAATCCATTAAATATCCATCATCCATTTCCATGACCTTTTCGGGAGACATATACAAAGCACCCATGATTATCTTCTGCGTATTCCACAACCTATAGATCGGATCACGCCAGAACTCGATATTGATTGGAGCCTTCAAGCAGTCATCCTCATCGACCAATCTATCATGCCAGTTCAGGTTAGGAGGGCCTTCTTTGCCTTAGATTCACAGATTCCATTAGTGTGCATCGAAGACATAAGATTGCCTAACTAGTTTGTCTATACCCAATTAATATTGCATACCCACGGCTGTCTCGGCATGACCTCGGGAGGTCGGGTGCGAGGAAGAGTTACTTGTAGATTCCCATGCTCACTTGTCACTTTTCCATCGTACAAAATTGGTGAACCTAACGTGAAAGAAATAGTTCTTCCTCTTTTAGTTTTCATTTCTTCCATCCACCTTCGCTCTTTCCCATTATTCTGTGGGTATTCATATACCCCGAATATGTCGAGGATTCAATGGATATGACAAACCTCTCCTAGGTCTTAAGGCATACTATGATCAAATGAGTAGATATCCATCACCCTCGCTCTCGGCATTGGGTGAAAACTATTAAACTAACCAATTTTCAACACAAACTCTACCTCAAAGGACTAGATATAGTTCTTCTTTCCAAATAGAGGATTTGGATCGAGATCATTCAAATGCAACCACTAGAGCCTTCGGGATCCAACAACATGATGCTCAGCTTTGGAGAATCTGGTTCATCTCCTCAAGTGTTGCTTAGAATGCAGATCGAGAGACAATCAAATCCATATCTATTTTTAGATGATGAACATTTAGCGTGTTATGCTAGGAGTGAACAACACTCTCAGAGTATGTACCCACCTATAGGAAGTTTACAAACACAACCTGAGGTATCTTTTCAAGAAAACACCTCCATGCCACTACCTATAGGAAATGCCCTCGATGAAACTTGGCAGGGTACTATATGCCTATACAACCTCAGGGTATACAACAAACACCACTAAGGCAAAATATTGTGACTTCACCAAATGAAGTCATCTCAACTTTAGTAGAAAAAGTTAGAGGATTAGAACTTGCTCAAGCAAATCAAAATTCTCAGTTCATGCAGGTAGGAAATTCCAATCCTCCACATCATCCTAGCCAAGTAGACCTCCTCATAGGAATAGGCATGTTGGGCATGCCTCCTCAGTATTCACAATAAACGCCAACTAGAACCACATTCTCTAACACCACTCCAGTGGAAAATATGATACCTCCCGGTTTAGTACAAAACAATCCATTTCTAAGCAATGCTCCTCCATACTTAAACATGTATTCCAAATCACCACAGGGAGATATGTTCTCTTCTCCTGGCATATTCACTCAACCACAGGGATTTCCTTATGTCCTTGTAAATGCATACACTACTCCATATCAACAACCCATTCCACCTCCCCCCCTCAACAAACACCATCAATGGTCGAAACCTATGTGATAGGAACCTATTCAAAATATTTGAAAGAGCCCTTAGACTTCACTATATGAAGTGTCATGCTTCCATGACCTCTTCCTGATTTTCCCAAATACAAAGGGGAGGGAGATCTGAATGTGCATATTAAGGCCTATGCTATAGCCGTTTGAGAACCGATCCCTTGGGATGGAGTTATTGCTAAGATATTCCCCAAAAATTTAGAGGGCATTGCCCTTGATTGGTATTCTGAGAATACACGAAGCTTCCATCCATTCATTTAAACAACTCGTTTGAGTTTATTAAGGCTTTTGACATGAACAAACTATTGAGAACAAGAATCGAGAGAATTCTTACATATTAAGGAAGAACACAATGAATCATTTGCTCATTTCATCCAAAGATGGCATACAGTCCTATATTCTTAAGCAAAGCGCTCCAAACATGGACCATATGGAACTATGCGATTTATTCCTTCATTCTCTCAGCGAGAGAGGTAAAGGAAGAAGTCTAGAAGTTCCCACCAAGAGCTTATGATGAGGTGCTTAAAAGCACCCTCCGAATAGATCAAGCTACAAATGATAGCGATCGCAAGAGCGTATGGAACAAATGGGAGTTTAATCATCCCCAACCAAAATACTATGACTTATCCTACTACCAAAAATGCCAATTAAGGACCTAAAATACTTAACAAAAATCACGGCATAACAACAGATGGAGTAACTGACCAAGCTAAAAAGGAAAATGTTGTAAATACTCCACCACTGGTTAACAATCAACGAAACAACAATTTTACCCCAACAATCAACGCAGTGGATTTTAATCATACACAACAACAACCACAACAACAACAATGGTAGATCTAAACATAGGGTCCAAGACAAAATGCAACTAGATATCAAAACTAAAACCAAAACCAAAGACAACAAACACAAAAATTTAATCCTAATAGTCAATAGTTTAATCAGAGTTTTGGACCACAATACGTGCCAAACCAATAACCTAGGAATTACAATCCTAACTCGTATTGTGGTTTTCACAAAATTCGAGGCCATGACACTAGAAATTGCCACAATTACAATAAGTTCATGCAACGTCTTCCAGAAGAACAAAGAAATTTTTCATAGATATGTTCTTAGCAGATCCTGCATCACCTATGCTAAATACGTTCACGGGAGCGGTCTCCCCTCAAAATGCTCCCCTCAAAATGCTCCCCTCAATATCTTCAATGATCCACTCCCAAATCACAATAACAACAATTTAAATCCAAATGGGATGAGCAAGGGTGTAATGATAGAAAACAATGATCATGAAGCCTCGACTTCACTAAATCCACCTATTGCACCGTAATTAGGAAATTAACCACGAACCAATATAGTTAGTTTAGTGGAGTTAGACACTCGAGCTATACGCGGAAGCCATAACAAGGACATGAGAGTATTCCTCTCGGCCAAATCCAAGTTACCCACTAACATTCAAAAAATATTAGTAAAACCCGTAGGTGCCTATGATTTAATTAATGACCTAACAAAGACCTTGTCTCACATCTCCTTTTGGAATTGCTGAAGAACTCTCCTACTTGATAGGGCTGATCTTTTAGAAGCATTAGGTTTAGGTCATTGTATTAACATCACTCCACCTCCTGAAACACAAGTAAACCATATAGACTTCGATATTCACCCTCTAGGGCAGCCAGATAGGGATAACGAGTTTATATTCGACATAAACAAAATGCCAACAGATGTTGAGATTACATGTAAAGGAAATCCAACCTTACATTTACAAGTGTGGGTTTATAATAATTACGTTAAACATGCAATGGTTGATGATGGGGCAGAAGTTAACATAGTTCCCTTCTCTTTCCTTCAAAATATAGGGTATGGAGAAACAAATTGTTCCATGACTCGGAATACACTAAGAGGCTATGATAGCCTTAAAGCCACTTCGATTGGGACTATAATACTACTAGTCACCTTAGGACCCAAAACAATCCTCACTAAGTTTTATATTATAGATTGGGAAACCAACTATAATATGATCCTCGGCTGACCATGGATACACCGTATGAAGGCAATCCCTTCGATGTTATTCAAGAAATAAGATTCCTACACTTGAGAAAGATATTTATAGCAAAAGGAGATCCGAAACCATTCGATATACACCTAGCAGATCTGAAGAAAAGGCCAGGCATTCACTCTGAGTTTGAACTCCCAATAAACCAACTTAACAAGCCAACCGACTCAAAACCGGAAGAAAAGTTGGTACCTACAATAGAACTAGAGATTACGAACCTAGTCAAGAACTTCCCAGCCCTCAAGGATGAGGCTAACGTTGTAGAAATAGTATCATTAGGAACTACTACAAAAATTGTTGAATTGCTAGAACAGGATCTACCAATTTTCCTACCATTTGATTCCATAGGTATGGGATGTACCCTAGGAGTTGGTTCTCTTCCAGCAGAGGAAATCTGCATGGTAGAAGTAACCAAAGTAGAAGAAATAGACATAACAAATGTCCCAACATCCATCTTCCCAAGTAAATATTGGACTCTCCATTTTGATGGAGCTAGATGTCGTTATGGGGCTGGGGCAGGTGTGATCTTTACTTCACTGAAGGAAAGATCCTACCATTCACCTTTAAATTAAATTTTGAATGTACAAATAATGGCACTGAGTACGAAGCCCTCCTCCTTGGTCTCATCATAGCTAAAAGGATCGGTGTTAATGACATCAGAGTATTAGGAGACTCACAATTAGTAGCAAACCAAGTCTCTGAGGTGTATGAGACTAGATCTGAACACTTACAACTCTACAAAACAGCAGTGTTATATTTGACAAAAGGATTTAACTTCATATCCATTGTGGCAATCCCACGAGAACAAAACCTTCTCGCAGATTCGATAACAACCTCAACTTTGCATTTTACTCCAAACAGTGAGTTGGAAGACACCCATTTCATGTTATCCCTTCGTATTGCACCGTTAATAAAGAAAATGTCAAACCCTCTTTTAACAAATATAGCTGAGAATACATCAACTATCTTAGATCACGTTGATAGTGATAGAGCCACTCTTGATTACCTAAATGCCTATGTAGAGTTACATCTCACCCATCACATGGTATAGTTGTCCTTAATCCCACATCCATCTTCTTACTTTGGAAATCCCATGGTAGAGCTTCCCCCACAAAAGGAGCTCAACATATACACGGTAGAGAATGGAGAAGATCTAGAATCACCTCTAGCCACTGCCTAAGTTTGAAGAAGGTAACAACTTCTTTAATCAAAGAAAAAATTGATATTAACATCAGAACAGAGGAAGAACTAAAGATCTTAAAACTAGGATCTTCGCTAACTCCAGAAGAGATAGAAATACACACTCGAATCCTCAGAGAACATCAAAAGGATTTTGCATTTAATTATAAAGAAATGATGGGAATTACACCACACATCATGGTACATAACCTTGTCACCAAATCAGATACAAAGCCAATTAAACAAAAATTGAGACCAATGAAACCCAAGGTAGCTCTCATGGTGAAGGAAGAAGTAATGAAACTTCTCCAAGTAGGGTTCATCAAATTAGTCAATTACTCTTAGTGGGTATCTAATATCATTCCCGTTCTCAAAAAGAATGGGAAGATACGCATCTGCATAGACTTTTGAGACATTAACAAAGCATGCCCCAAGGATGACTTCCTGTTACCATCCATTGACGTCATCGTTAACACAACAACTAGATTTGATCTTTTGTCTCTCATGGATGGATTCTTGGGATACAATCAAATTAGAATATCGACCAAGACCAAGCCAAACCCATGTTTATAACTCCTTGGGAACTTATTGCTACTGTTGTTATGTTGTTCGGTCTCAAGAACGCTAGCTCTACATACCAACGGGAAATGACGTACATATTTCATGATATTATTCATAAAATTGTGGAATCCTATGTAGATGACTTATTGGTCAAGGCCAGGAAGTGTTGTGATCACCTAGAAGTGCTCCACATCATCCTTTTATGATTGATTGAATACGAGTCACACTAAATAAGGAAAAATGCGTATTTGGTGTGACAGGAGGGAAACTCCTAGGTTACATTATATCTTCATGAGGGATCAATGTAGACCTAGCCAAAATCTAGGCTGTTCTTGAGATGATCCCACCATTAGATGACTCTAGCATTAGATCGTTTCTTGGAAAGCTTGGTGTAATCCGGAGATTCATTCCGGACTTAAGTTTTATTGTACATCCGATCAACAATTTTTTGAAAAAGGATTACTGCATTATTTGGACAAAGGAATGCCATGAGGCCTTTGAAGCAGTTAAACGCTTCTTACTATCTCCTCCCACATTAATGCCACCTAGACCAGATCATCCTTTGATTTTATATTCACAAGCTATGGGTATCTCACTAGCCTACATGTTGGCTCAAGAAGATGATGATAAATGAGAACGTGTGATCTATTTTACTAGCCAAACATTGCTTGATTATGAAACACGTTATACGTAGGTAGAATGAGAATGCCTTGCCATAGTCTTTGCAACCAAACACCTAAGACATTACATGCTAAACCAAGAAACAAGGGTCATTGTAAAAACATACCATTTATGAACTTTCCTCATGCGAGGGTCCTTGTCTAAAAAGGCTAGACACTTTATAACCTTAATGGGTGAATTCGAATTAACTTTTGTAAACCAGAAGTCCATTAAGGGACAAATCATTACAAATTGGTTAGCTAACAACCCATTAGATGGAGGTGATCTAGTAGATCTAGATTTTCCCAATGAATGCATATATTACATCAAAACCAGACCTCCTATCTCTAAATGTCCTTGGTATACTGATATTATTAATTATATCATGGACCATATGTATCCAGAAGGTGCTACACCGCAACAAAGAAGGTAGTTACGCATTATCATAGCTAAATACGTTATTATAGAACAAGTGCTCTATCGTAAGGATTTCGATGGAATGCTTCTAAGGTGTGTTGACATAGAAGAATCCAAGAATATTCTCTACGAATCCCACAGTGGAATATGTGGTGGCCATTTTGGAGGTCATGCCACTACCCGTAAAATACATTGGATGGGCTATTTTTGGCCCACTCTAGAACATGACGCAGTAGAGTTTGTACGCAAGTGCCATAAATGCCAAGAATTTTCCTAGGGATTCACATCTCGACACAATCTCTATAACCAATCGCGAATCCATGGACCTTTTCTACATGAGGCCTAGATTTGATAGGAAATTCCCTCCTTGTTAACAAATGGCCATAACTTCATAATCACGGCCATAGAGTATTTTACCAAATGGGTAGAGGCTATGCCTCTTACCACTTGTACTGCAAGTACCATGATCACCAAGTTCATTTTGAACCAGATTATTTCTGTGTATGGTGTCCCACAAATCATTATCTTAGATAATGGCACTTCCTTTAAGAATGATGAGGTCTATGAGCTATGCAGTAAATTTAAAATAAACCATCATACAACCTCCCTATATTACCCTCAAGCTAATGGGCAGGCTGAAGTAACAAACAAGACGTTGAAAGCTATTCTCCTCAAAATGGTAAAAGAAAACAAACGATATTGGCATTTAAATTTATATCCAGCCTTGTGGGCCCACTAAACCTCAATAAGAACATCAATAGGAGCAACTCCTTTCTCATTGGTATTCGGAGTAGAAGTAATTCTCCCACTTGAGGTTGAAATACCCAGTCTCCACATCTCACTACAAGGGATTCTGGATGAAGAAGCTTATAGAGAAGCACATCTCTCCCAACTAGAAAGCCTAGATGAGGCCAAATTAGATGTTGAACAGTGGCATAGAGTCTATGCTGACCGGATGTGTCAGCAATATAACAAAAAGGTCTATGAACGAGAAATATATGAAGGAGATCTAGTTCTAAGACTAGGACAATCCAGATCGATAAGAAGACCGGTGAAGGAAGGAAATTCCGGCCCAAATGGTTGGGCCCATACCAAGTCATGAAAGACTATGGAAATGGTGCGTATCTCTTATGTACACTAGAAGGTGAGGAATTCAATGAAATAGTCAATTCCTTGCATCTTAAACGATTCTATGCATAAGCAACCAGCACTATTTGTATAATTATATCTACATTGCATCTTCATGTAGTTAGGTTCATTTTGTCCACTCGTTTCATAAAGTTTTGTGATCAAGGAACTTATTCGCAAGCAATTCATTACAAACTTCTGTTGGTATTGGCAAAAGCATTTGAATCATACTTCTTCATTTTCATAACATCATCAACCATTTCAGAATCATTTCATCAAATAAAGCTAGATATGACAAAGTCTTAACGGTAACCATGCCAAGGCCTGCATGCTTGTTCTCACTTTTGGTTTCTTCCTAGGGTAGGTGTCTTGCCTATGGTCTATTCTAGAAGCTTCATGGTGTCACATCTATCCCATATATAGATCTCTTTGGAAATAAGAACATACTGACATTTTGCTCAAATAAATAAGTCAAATGTAGATCAAACAGAAAATTTTATTTTTACACATTTCCTTTCCCTACCAACCTTCGGTGATGATCTTACATCTCTTACTAGTGACATATGGCTGGGAAAGGATGGGTATGCCCTTACTCACCTATGCCTTGTCCATGGTGATAAGCCCATGCTTCCTATTAGAAGCATGGGGCAAGGTGCAGGGGGTTCTCTTGATAAAAAATGTTGAAGGTCATAAGAAAATAGTTCAAATAAACCTTTGAAATCTTGAGTCAGAGATGAATGAATTAGATGTCCAAAATTCCAAGAGAATTTAAAACCCTGAAAACCAGATTTTGTCAACCATGTGGCCATCTACAGATCTAAGTCTAGATAAACCACAAAGCAAGTTGCATTCTAAACTATGGAGTCACTTGAGTAGAATAGGTTTGTAGCATCCTAATTTGGTTCCATCAAATCTTTGTCTATCTCTCATCACTACCATTCAACAAATTTCATAGCTTGTGCCCTTTCTAGCTCTCGGTGGTGAGCCCTCGCATCTTACTAGTTGCATGGAGTTAGGAGTGGGGCAAGTACATCTACTCATCATACCAGTTTATCATTACACGTTGTCAAAACAATATGAAGTATCGGAAAGATTGCTTATGATAGCTAAGTTCAAAATCACATTGTGTTTGCATTATCATATATCAGCATTACGAAATACAAAAAGAAAGAAAGAAAGCATTTGTATCATTTGTTCTCCATTGCATACATTCTGAAAAGCATATAAAAACAACATTATAATTTACATGCGGAAATGAATCACAAAATCCTAGACACCAAGAGTCTGATCCAAAAATAAGTATATATATATATATATAATCAAGTTTTGTGTACAATGCCATCATGCGCTAGGCATGGTCAAGTCAATGAGCCTGGAAGGTACAAAATGATCATATAAACAATCTAAGAAGAGCCACTATAAAAAGAGCCAAGTGGCCTCTCAACCCCTATGAGATCCCTCCGAAGGTGCACGACCACGTCTAGGACTCCGGCTACGTCGACGCTCTAAATGCACTGAGGACTCATGATCTCGAGGAGCAGCTGTAGCCTCACTATAAGAGTGACTCCTCATTAGGTGCTCCACTATCCTATATCTGGCCAACTCGGTATGGAGGGTAGTCACTATCTTGGCCACATGCTTAGATAGGGGAAAAACATCGTATGCCTACCGGTTGCCAAAGTCTCCCTGCATCCACGAATAGCTCGACGCGAGTCCTATCCATGGGGATCATCGAGTATCAATACATATACAGTGAATTAGGTCTTGCCACTCATCAACAGTCTCTACAAGAAAAGGAGAAAAGTAAATTAGAAAATAATCAAAAGATAAAAACAAGAATGAACAAAAGGAGAGATAACAACTAAGACAATCCTAGCTAAAAACAAATATTAAAAAAGAGTGACAACTCACTCGGATCTCTGGGCCTCAAGAGGGATCCCAGGGTCGAGTGCCTACCACAGATGCCACCACCGGTGAAGTCCTCCTCTTGTGTGCAGGGCAACATAACGTCCTACTATGGACTCATCTCTCTCTGCCTAAGTCCGAGAGGAAAATCCTCTGAAACTAGGGTCACCCTCTACTCTACTCTACTCTGCCCTCTCGGCTTGTAAAATCTCTTGAGTGTCGTGCCACTCAGGATCAATGTCCTCCTGTCCACCTGACTCATTGACCTCCATATCCTCAATCTCCTCCTCCATCTCTCCCCCTGTGAACTCCTCAGACTCAAAGTCTATATCAATGGGGTCGTCGCTGCTGTGGGTAGGGCCAGCAGTGATCCGAAGTAAAGGTGTCTGAGGAGCACCGGCTCTCCCTCGAGCATGTATTACCCGCCTAACTACAATAGGGACACCAGGAGTAACAACAGTCCAACCCCGGCCTCTAGGACCTCCCCTAGCCTCCCAAACTGATCTAAACACTAGCACCACTAGATGAAGCATAACAACGTAAGCAAGGCCAAAGCGCTAAGGCACTCGGTCAAAGGGGGTGTCTCCACCTTCCCCATCCACGTCCACAAGTTGTCTTATAGTAGAGTAGGAAATCAAAGTGAGGGTCTCCTCACCCCATAACCTGTCATGGCCTCGATAAGGTGTGGCCTCCGTATCATCAATAGTCGTGTGGAAGTAATCGGCTAGTGAGGTGCTCTAAGCACCGACATCTCTGTCCATCTAGCTACCTCATGGCTCAGGGATCTGCCACCTCTACGCCTATCCCATAAGGGATGATACGCTCATAGACCCACTCATAACCGAGTTAGATGGCTCAAAGATCGGCCTGTGTATGTGAACTACTCGCTAAGTACAAATTATGATAGGTGGTCCCAATTATGTTGGCTCCCAAGCATAAATCGGACATGTGCCTTGATACGTGCAATAATAAGGGACCGACAGTAGAGTAAGGTATCCCCTCCCTTGTCCCGATCAATCTTGAGGCAAGGATCCCCATAATATCCTGACGAATCAAAGGGATAGGAAAGCTAGGAATGGAATGGACCCTCACCCCCTTCTTCAAACCAGTGGAGACAACTACATCTCCCATGTATGTAGCCCATTATGCTATCTCGAGCCCGTGATCCCCCATTTGTCTCAAGTGTAAGTTGTCTCCCGATGATTGGGACTCCCAAGATGCAGTAGACATCCTCTAGGGTGATAGTCCACTCACCCCTGACTCCTAGAAATTAGAAAGTGTTCCGATCAGCATCCCAATACGAAAACAAGTCACAAAGTATGTGACTAGAAGGTGCAACATGAGGAACCCATGATATACGTAATATGCCAGCCCTCTGAAGAGTATCCTACTCGGCATGAGAAAGTGCATCCAACAACTGTGAAGCTTGGTCACACACTCTCTCTCTCGGCTCCATCCGATATACTCCTCCTCCTTCTCCATACACCCAAAAACACAAAGCGAAGTAAGTTAGTATTCAAATTACATTGGAAAAATCATTAAAACATATAAGAATACTAAAAATGTAAAATTGGGCTAAGAACACTGTTATTTTGGCATTGTGTAAAGGACCGCTGCCCGATTAGGGCGAAGGTTCAATAACCGCTACCTTAAAGGGCGGAATTCCTATAACCGCCACCCTACTCAGGGTGGCGGTCGTGTCCCATATTTCCAAATGGGTCACGTGCCCTAAAAATGCTTTAAAACATGAAAAAATCACTATTTTGACTAAAACAAAGCCTACCCACTAGGTGTCCCCCCTAAGAACATATTTAAAACTAAAAATTTCAAAATTTACCCCCCCATGGTGAAGATTTCATCATTTTTACATTTTAAGTATAAAAACGGTAAATCGAGAAGAACTAACTTGAGATCTTGCAGGTCGATGTTCCGCTCACGGAGGCATGATCACTATCTCGTCACGAACATTTTGATTATACTCTCGTCAAAAACCATCACCATGGGTCCCGAGAGCTCAAAATCAATCAAATCAACACATGCAAATGAATAGGAAAATGGGTTCGTTATATATATATATATATATATATATATATATATATATATATATATAGCATTTTGACTCGTCTTGAATGCCCCTTTTCACAGGTTTGGAGCGTTGACGGAGGTAAGTACTTATCCCCGAGCAAATGGTAAGTCCTCATTTCATGTTATTTTAGTATTTATTTTTGGCTTATTTTATCTATATGCACTTGAGTGCTCTTTTCATTTTGCGGGTAGTGGGAATTTTTGATGGCGTCATTTCAACACACAAATGTGTCCAGTATAATTTCTAACTTCCCATTTCAGGATTGCCATACTCGGACCCACTATTTTACGCCTCTTCATGGCTAAAACACTTCTACGAGAGGGTAATATGTATTTACCCAAAATTGTAGGGTACCGCACCATCGAAATGATGTTACACATGCCCCAATGATGATACGAGTCTTCGCAAGGTGTTCGGGATCCGGAAAGCTCCCGGGTATACATTAACATCCTCCAAGCCCCGCTTGGCCTCTGCGTGCTCTCGCTTTTACTCTTCCCCCACTTTTCCTTTGCTTTTGGTCTTCGGTGACAAAACCGCTACCCGCCTAGGTGGGAGTCTCGTGCAGGGCGGTGGTCTTGTAACCACCACCCCGCTCGTGGTGACGGTCCTTCACACATTTTCTAGCATGCTTATTTTAACGTGACTTGCGTAAATTTTCAACTTTTACTAGCTTTTTCATCCGTTTTTGCTTGTATTTATGATTTTGGTTCCCTGGAATAGTATTTCTCCATTATTTATTGTAAAAGAGTTCAAATTGGATTTCACCTTTGGGTAAATGGGAATTCTATAAATAGCTAGTTAGTTTTCAAGCAAATGGCCCCTCAAAAATTACCTCTCATCTTCTCATTTTAATAGTTTAGTCTTTCAATTCTTGTTTAGCAATTCAATAGTTTTCATTTGTTTCATGCATAGCAAGTCTTGTTTTGCTGTTTAGAAGCCACATGATCTTCTTATGCTAGTGTTGTTAATTTTTCATGCAATCAATTGAAGTAGGATAGTTTCATTTTAAAACTGAAGCCATCGAGTTGTAGGTTTTGTTCGTCAAGAAGGATAGTTTCGGAGTTCTGGATGTTTTATGTTGTATGTGTTGATGCAAAATCACAGCATCCCTGGATGTTGATCAGATTTCTAGTTTGATCACTCTAGCATCCAGTGTGATTGCACAAAATGGAATCCTTTCTCCAAGTGTGGGACTTGCAAGAGTGAGAAAGGAATCTCAGAGAAAGTTTGGTTCCTATTCCTCTGTTGGATGCACACAAAAAGTAGAGGTTTTACTCAAAACCTAATCTAATCTACCAAGGAGATAGGGTAAGAAGATGCATAAAAATGAACCTAAGCTAACAGAGGTGATGCACCGAGGAATGAAGAACACCTATCTTGCCAATAAACACAGACCATTCAAATGTGATGCAAGATTATGCACAGATAACAAAATTTGCAGTGAAAGACCAGGAGGATGTAAATGAACACAGAGAGGGTTGAGAATCATCCACAGACATGTATTACTTGCTCCAAAGATTGATACAATACACTACAAAATGCCAAGAGGTAGAGTCACATTACAGTTTTAAATGGGAGGTTTGAACTCCACAAATTTGCCTGATAAAAGAAGAAGGGAGGAGCAAAACAGGAAATGTTCGACCTTTAGAAAGAAGCCCCTCCTTACAATTTATAGGAAGAATGAGAGAGGGAAGAGAGAGGAAATCCATATCTACCCTAACTACTTCTAGGTTGCATTTAACTCATCTCATTATGGTAGAAGCGGTGAATCTGGCAAAAGGGCTGGGACTGCTCTAATGAAACGGCGAACCTGCCGTCTGTTGTATTAAAGCTTGGTTGTTGAAACGTCACTTCTGCCTATTATCACGCGAGAGACGTTTTCTCAATTTTATCTCTCCAAAATGAACCAAAATTCAAGATTGACCCTAGAATCATGTAGATAATTTCACCAGATTTCCATTGATATAAAGAACATGAAAATCCGAGCTCTGGATCGAAAGTTATGACGATCTGAAGATTTTAGGGCAAAAATAGGCAAAAACGGATTTTGAGTTTTTTCCCGCGCTCTGCCACCTGGATGACACGTGTCAGGCACTAATTGGCCATGCAATTCTCTCTCCTCCACCTCCCATGGGTTTCCCTTTGAAATTTTGACATTTTCTTACACTTTGGAAAAAAATTCATTTTTTCCCCGCGCCCCGCCACTTGGGACACGTGGCATTTCTTGATTCATCCGCGGGATCTTCGGCTCCTTCACATCCTCCACGTATTTTTGTCCCAACCGTCTCAAACTACCCGGGACAAATTCTTCCAAACCACCTGATTCAGGCTTACTCATCCCTCTTTGCAGCGAAGACACGTGGCAATATTTGATTGGCTCTCGGCTCCTCCAGCTTTTCGCGTCCCGCGCGTACTTTTGGCCCGGATGTCCCAAACGAAAGTTCCCTGTTTCGGATGATCCGGGTGGTTCACGCCCTCCACGTACTCTTTTCCCAACCTGTCCCAAATAGCCTAGGACAAATTTTCCGACTCCGCCGAAATGGATCTTGCGCCAAACCGACCGATCCACGTCTTCCGCGTACTTTTGGCCCGGATGTCCCTGACTGAGCGAAACAAGACTTAGGCAATTTTCTTCATTTTTTCGGCCGGTTCGGCTTTTCGCGCCCCGCGTGTCCGATGTCCCAATTGTCCCAAGGACCGCCTGGACTAGGACTTAGCCGATTTTCTTCATTTTTCCGGCTCCAAGCTTGGTTTTCTGCATTTCTTCCATTTTCTCGACCTGTTGGGATTCCTTCTTGGAGAGGAGGGTTAGAGAGAAACTGAGGGGACCCCAAAAACATGATTTCAGGACTTGAATCATTCTACTTTCTCGGGACTGAAAATCCTATGCATGTTATCAAAATTACCTTGGGGGAAATTTTGGATAACAGTTTTGGCAACTTTTTGGGGTTGCCTGCCTGCTAGGTAGAAGATCAGTGGCCTCTTAACAATCCATTGGGCATGGAGTAATAACCTGAAGCCAACTTGATCTCTGATCCTGATCTTGATACCGTAACTCATTCCTCAAGAGCACTCCGAACTGTAAAAATTCAACTTGAGAGCGACAAAACCTGTGCCAAAGCACTTAGGGAAAAAGAAACCTAACTACAACAAGACAATGTGCATATGCACTTAGAGGAACTGAAATCTAGGCTAATATTTACAAGGGTAAACCTTTTCCTTTTTAGTAGCAATGTTTAAGATAGATTCCGTTAACTGGAATCAAGAGTTCTTCTCCATCCAATGTAGACAATTGGAAGGCATTACCACTTTTACATCTCGTGACCATGTAGGGGCCACTCCAAATGGCATCAAACTTGGAATGCCTTCCAGGTTTCACCCGATCTGCATCCCATTTCAGAACTAGGTCCCCCTCCTGGAAGGTCCTTGCTCCTACCTTCTTGTCAAACCATATTTTTACTAAGGTCTGATCCTTTTCAATCATCAGAACTACATGTTTTCTTATTTCTTCCAATTCCATCAACTCTGCGTACCTGGCCTCCATTGGTTTGAACTCAGACAACTCCAACTACTTCATGAGCTCCAATGCTGGAAATTCTAATGATATAGGCAATACTGCCTCTTTCCCATAGACCAATTTGTAGGGAGAACTACTTGTAGACCTCTTTGGTGTTATCCTGTCAGCCCATAATGCTGATTTTAGCTTGGTATGCCATGTCCTTTGGTTTTCATCCAGAGTTCTTCTGATGATCCTTAGCAACTTTTTGTTCGTGGACTCTGCCTGTCCATTACCCTGTGGGTAATAATTTGAAGAGGTGCTTAAATAGATTCCATTCTTGACAGCCCATTCTATAATCTTGGAACCTATGAATGCTAATGCATTATCTGATATGATAGTGGCCGGCACACCGAACCTGGTCACTATTCCTTCATAAAAGTCTAGTATGTTAGACTCACTTGCCTCTTTGAGTGCTACTGCTTCGGTCCACTTGGTGAAATAGTCCGTCGCCGTGAGAATCCACTTGTGGCCTTGGCTTGAGTTTGGGTTGATGACCCGATGAAGTCCAATCCCCATTGCATAAATGGTTGGTCAACCAAAATTGGGTGCAATGGAAGTGCTTGCTAGTCTTTCTTTTCCCGTGAAGAGTGCACATTTCTTGCACTTTCTTATCCATGTATAACAGTCATTGAACACTGTGGGCCAATAATACCCTGCCTTCATTATCTTGAGAGCTATTACTCATGGGGCGAAATGTCTTGGAATCTCCATCATGAAAATCTCGTAACACCCTCTCAATTTGACCTGTCCTAATGCACCTCAGTAGAACTCCATTGATGTCTTTCTTAAACAAAACACCATCAACAAACACATATGGAATGGCTTGTAATCTAAAGTATCTCCTCTTTGCTTTGCTCATTTCTGGAGGGCATAGGCTTGTCTGTAGGAAGTGTATCATATTTTGAGTCCAATAGGGAGTGGGCACATCATCATTTTCCTATTCTTGACCATCATGTAGTACCAAGATAGCCTCTTTTCCATTACCTACTTCAACTTGCTGACTCAAGGCTAGTTGTTCACATAGTCCCTTCCCACGTACTAGTTTGGTGACCTTAATCTCGATGTCATATTCCATGACACGGGTTATCCATCCTGCATGTTTCTCATTCAGATCCTTGTTTAGAAGGAAGTCCTTGACTCCCGCATGAGAGACCAATAATTGGATCTTGTTGCACAAGACTAGGTGCTTGAATTTCTTTAAACTCCTGATCACTTTGCAAGTACATTCTTTTTAATGAAAGAGTACCTAGTTTCGTATTCCTCCAAGCCTTGACTAAAGAAAGCAACTGGTTGTTCTAATCCTTCTTTGTTTTGTTGTGCAAGGATTGCCGAAATTGTGTCTCCACCACCAAAGGCATATAGCATGAAACCTTGGAGAAGTCGGATTGAGAGAGTGGGAGCTTAAGATATAGCCTCTTTTATTGCCTCAAAAATTGCCTTGCCTTCAAATGTCCACTTAAATGCCATGCTCTTTTTTAACATCAGTGTTATTGGCTTTACGAGAGCTGCAAAGTTTGGAACAAACCTGCGGACAAAATTGATCCTTTCCAAGAAGCTTTGAAGAGCCTTCTTGTGACTTGGCAATGGCAATGCTCGAATTGCTTCAATTCTTTCTGGGTCAATCGTCAATCCCTCCTTTGAAACAATATGGCCTAGAAGTTTCCCCTCATGAGCTAGGAATATGCATTTTTTGGGATTCAATGATACCCCAAATCTTCTACACCTCTGAAATACCTGCCTCAGATGAAAGAGGTGATCCACTGCATTTTTGGAGAATACAGTGATGTCATCAAGATATATCAGAACTATTTTATTGATCAACCCTTTGAATGCCATATCCATTTTCCTTTGGAAAGTGGCTCCAGCATTTGATAGCCCAAATGGCATCTTCTTATAAGCATACGTGCCCCATTTTGTAGTGAATGTCGTCTTAAATTGATCTTCTTCCTTCACGATTATCGATTATAGCTCGAATATCCATCTAGAATGAAAACCTTTCGATCCAGCCTACAACCCGTAGTATTTGCTCCATGGAAGGGAGTGGGTAATGGTCCTTAAGAGAGGATCTATTCAAGTCTCTGAAGTCAACACACAATCTGATCTCTCCACTCTTCTTTCTGACTGGAACTAAGTTGGCAACCCAACTAGAATGCTTGATTGGGAATATGATCCTTGAATCAATCAACTTGTCTAATTCTTTTCTCATGAGAGGCTCCATGTGTGGGTTGACTGGTCTTTGTTTCTGCCTGATAGGCTTAGTATTCGGATCCAATTCAATGGTATGCTGAGCTAAGTTGGGATTGAAACCTTTCAAGTCTTCATAGCTCCAAGAAAACACGTCAGGGAACTCTTGACATAGCTGTATGAACTCATACCTTTCTTGTTCAGTTGTCATCTTTCCAATTTGCAATGGTTTGTTCTCTTCCACCAAGATGGATACTGAATCCTCTCTCTTGACCTGAATGTTTGCTTTCTCCTTCCTAAACTGATCATTGGGATTAAAAATGGACTCCAAAGTGATAAGTCCCTTGGGAAGCTTGTTAGTTCTTAGCTGTACCACTTGGTCACCATACTGTTGTTCCAATTTTTCTTGATTCTTAGCTGAGAACTCGGCTTCTTCTTGCAAGAAATGGATGATTTGTTGGTCATTCTCAAACACTTGCCAACTAACATTGTTATCTGGCACTGAAGGCCTCACAATCACATGGATGTTTGGCTGTACCTTGTCTTGTTGAATACTTTCCACAATGTCAAAGGCTGCCCCTACTGCTGTAAGCCTGTCAGCAGCTTGATTCTCTTTCCTAGGAATGGATTTGATGCCACAACCTTCAAAATCTTCCATGAGGTCCCACACCTTGTTCTTGTAGCATTTGAGTAGATCATTCTTGGCAGCATCTTTGTCCGTCCCACGACTGATTTACAATCAGTTCACTATCCCTAAAGACTTGCAAGTTCTTTATTTTCTTCTTGATTGCCCAATGCATCCCTTGCACCAAGGCTTCATATTCGGCAGTGTTATTGGAGCATGCAAACTGAAATCTAAAAGCTGAATAGTACTTTACTCCTTGAGGTGAAACAAGCATGGCTCCACCTCCTGCACCTTGTCTACTCCTTGATCCATCAAAAAACAGCTGCCATACCTCATTATCATCCTTGTGGTTTGGCTTGGTGATGCTAGGAATAGGTTGATTTTCTTCATGTATACAATAGACCCCTAGCTCAGATTCTTCTACTTCTTGATAAGGATCAAAAGCATGTATCTTGTTTTCCCATTCATCAAGAGTTAGATCTGGGATGCTTCCAACCTTAGTGTCAGCTTCATCAGAGCTTGGGTGATCTTCTTGATCAAATGCTGAGCAATTGGCATTAATCTAACTTGGAGTGTAAGGCTCAATATGGAAGTTTGCAATAGGTTCTGACCTGATTGTGGCTTTGGTTCCATACCTCGTTCTGAACAGCATGTGTGACCAATCAGCAGACAAATATCCTCCAATCCTGGCTGTGAAGTCTCTTGACAAACAAAGGGCAAAGAGTGGTGGAAGGTCTATGACTGATACATCTTGTAAAACAACAACATTTGGACATGCATGCAAGGTAAGGATCTAGTTTTTAATCACTTTAATCTATTTGCACGCTGTCCCATCTAGTTCGCACTACCCCTTTGGATATTGTTTCATACTAGAGCCCTAGCTGATCAGCTATTTATTTAGGCATTACTGAGCTACTTGCCCCGGAGTCTATCATGCAATTGTGTACTAGCTGATTTCCAATGATTAATGAAACATAGAAAGGAGGGGGTTTCAACATTTTACCTTGTTGTCCTCCATGATTTCCCTCAGGCTAGGCAGCATTTGTAAGCACTTTGTCTTGCGTCGAACTCGTTGATTGAAGTTGGCCGAGTCCTTCATGGCAGCTTGTAGAGATCTCTTTGGCCTCAGGATGGATAGGGATTCCCACATTGATATATTGACATTTGTTTTCTTCATCCGATCAATGATCTTGAATGGTGATGAAGGATATCTTTGTTGTCCCTTGGTTTGCACATTCACTCCTTGCACATGGGCAGCAACAACTGGTATTTGAGTTAGCCTAGGGGCTGTTCTTGGCTGCCCTTGTGCATTTGAAATTGGATTTTTCTTGCCAATCATTTGTGGAGCCATGGAAGGTTGTGGATTGGTTGGGGCTAGTGGCTGCTCTTCACCCAAATTTCTCCTTTTTGACCTTGTGTTGGCTGCAACACCTTGAGAAACTGCTTGGTTCATGCCACAAAAATCCTCTGCTTTCCAATTTACCAATGTGGTGTCATTTGGGGCTGATTACTGTTGGAATGTTTCTTGTTGTTGGTTGTTTCCTTGACTGCCCTCACCCTCCACACCAATAATTATCACCATTAATGTTTGATTGAGAGCACCATTGAAGCACATGGATTGGTTATGAGGCTCATTGCATGGAAAACACCAATCGTACTCCTGGGCAATGTTGTTTTGTGTTGGCACAAGTGCCTTAGAGGTAGATATGGCATTTGGATTATAGGGCTGAAATGGTCTATTGGTAGGAGGCCTTGTTTGATTTACATTTGCAACTAGATTAGGTGGCCTTTGTGATTGGCATGGATGCTTGTTAGGATGAGCTTGGGGTTGATAGGAAGGTCTAAAACCTTGGGCTTGTTGTCTCTTGAGAGTAACCAGCTCATTGCCTAGGTTTTGCAATTGCTTCATGACTTCTTGAAGCTCATTTGGGGCACTTGGAGATGAAGTGGAAGCTTCATTTGAACTCTGATTTCTAGGAGTGGGAGAAGGAGCCAAATTAGGTGCTTGATTGGTGTTTGGACTCTCTAAACTTGGAAACAGTGGCATGGGAGGTCTAGAGGCAAGTTTACCAGCTTGGATCAAGTAATTTTCAGCCCTAATGGCAATGCTATAAGCCATAGGGATAGTTATGCCTCCCATGGACTGAATCAACATAGAAATATCAGAATTTAGAGCTTTGAGATAGTAGATAAAATCACCTTCTGCTGTTGGCCTGAATGCCACTGGAATTCTCTCCCAAGTCTTTTGAAATCTGAAGTTGAAATCGGTGTTTGCTCATTGGGAGCTCTCTTGATGGTTGTCAACTGCTCCAAAAGAGACAAGTTGTCTCCCTTCTCTCCAAATTGCTCATGAAGTGTTATACACAGCTGGTTCCAATTTGTGATGGAACCAGCTCCAAGGCTTCTAAACCATTGCAATGCTTTCCCTTTGAATGAAGATGCCAGCAACTTGACAGCCACTTGCATCTCATTGATTTCATGGATTGCACAAAGGTTAGCAATATCTTTAACATGATCACCTGGAGTAGTCTGATTTTCTCCAGTGAAGTATGGAATGTTCTTCAAGGCTGCAATAGGAATTGGATGTTGTTCATTGAGGGCAAGTGGGCTACTACTTGTGAAGTTGACATAGGGGTTGTTTTGTGCCATTCTAATTGGTCTTAAAACCCTTGTTGATTGAATGAAAGGCCTACCAGGTGGAGGAGTTGAGAGAGTTCTATTTGGTGGAGATGGAGACCTTTGAATCCTTCTTCCTCTTTACCTTCTTCTTGGAGATAATTGCAGGTATTCAAACAACACTTCTTCTTCTCCAACTCTTGACCTTGTGGTGACTCTTCTCATGAGTTTTCAGGCCTGCACTGCTGAAACCAGTTGATTCTTCCACTTGGAGTCACCATATATGAAAATAATAGCTCTTTTCAAGCAAGAAAATTGCAGCAGATGCACATCGACTTTGCTGCAATAAAAATGAGACCTCTAGTCTCCCACCGGGCATGCCAAAACTGTTGATGCAAAATCACAAAGACCCTTGGATGTTGATCGATTTCTAGTTTGATCACTCTAGCATCCATTTGAGATTACACAACATGGAATCCTTTCTCCAAGTGTGGGACTTGTAAGAGTGAGAAAGGAATCTCCAGAGAATGCTAGTTCCTATTCCTCTGTTTAGATGCACACAAAAATGTAGAGGTTTTACTCAAAACCTAATCTAATCGCCAAGGAGACACGGTAAGAAGATACATAAAAATAAACCTAAGCTAACAGAGGTGATGCACCAAGGAATGAAGAACACCTATCTTACCAATAAACACGAGACCATTCAAATGTGATGCAAGATTATGCATGATAACAAAATTTGTAGTGAAAGACCAGGAGGATGCAAATGAACACAGAGAGGGTTGAGAATCATCCACAGACATGTATTACTTGCTCCAAAGATTGATACAATACACTACAAAATGCCAAGAGGTAGAGTCACATTACAGTTTAAAATGGGAGGTTTGAACTCCACAAATTCACTTGATAAGAGAAGAAGGGAGGAGCAAAATAGGAAATGTTCGACCTTTAGAAAGAAGTCCCTCCTTACAATTTATAGGAAGAATGAGAAAGGGAAGAGAGAGGAAATCCAGATCTACCCTAACTACTTCTAGGTTGCATTTAACTCATCTCATTATGGCAGAAGTGGTGAATCCTTGTGAAATGGTGGACTGTCTAGCAGAAGCAGGCGACAGCGGCGTTCACATTAAAGCTTGGTTGTTGAAACGTCACTTCTGCCTATTATCACGCGCTAGAGACGTTTTCTAAATTTTATCTCTCCAAACTGAACCAAAATTCAATATTGACCCCAGAATCATGTAGAAAATTTTGCCAGCTTTCCATTGATATAAAGAACGCAAAAATATGAGCTCTGGATCAAAAGTTATGACGATCTGAAGATTTTAGGGCAAAAAAAAGGAAAAACGGATTTTGAATTTTTTTCCGCACTCTGCCACCTGGATGACACGTGTCAGGCACTGATTGGCTATGTAATTCTCTCTCCTCCACCTCCCGTGGGTTTCCCTTTGAAATTTTGATGTTTTCTTACACTTTGGAAAAATTTAATTTTTCCCTACGCCCCCGCCACTGGGACACATGGCGTTTCCGATTCGTCATGCTGGCTCTTCGGTTCCTTCGCATCCTCCACATACTTTTGTCCCAACTATCCCAAACTACCGGGACAAATTCTTCCAAACCACCCGATTCAAAGCTTACTCATCCCTCTTTTGTAGCGAAGACATGTGGCAAGATTTGATTGGCTCTCGCCTCCTCCCAGCCTTTGTTTTCGCGCCCCACGCGAATCACACTTTTGGCCTGCAAGATGTCCCAAACGAAAGTTCCCTATTTCATCACGTCCTCCATGTACTCTTGTCCCAACTATTCCAAACTACGGGACAAATTCTTCCGACCACCCTAAATGAACTGTCTTGAGCCAAACCGGCCGATCCGCGTCATCCGCGTACTTTTGGCCCGGATGTCCTTGACAGAGCGAAACAAGACTTAGGCAATTTTATTCATTTTTTCGACCGGTTCAAATTTTCGTGTCCTGCGCATCCCGATGTCCCAATTGTCCCAAGGACTTCTGGACTAGGACTTAGCCGATTTTCTTCATTTTTCGGCTCCAAGCTTGGTTTTCTGCATTTCTTCCATTTTCTCGACCTGTTGGGATTCCTTCTTGGACAGGAGGGTTAGAGAGAAACCGAGGGGACCCCAGAAACATGATTTTAGGCCTTGAATCATTCTACTTGCTCAGGACTGACAATCTGATGCATGTTATCAAAATTACCTTGGGGGGGGAATTTTGGATAATGAGATGACTCGTAAGAGTAAATCTTGCTAGGAATTTCATAAGCCAAGCTCTGTTCTCTTGCGCTATCCCTCTCCTACTTGCATTATATTCAGTCTACATCCAGGTTGTCATTACTCCAATACCTAGTCCTATTAATGCTAGCATTACATGATTTTCTAGATTCACGTTAGAACGAAGGAACGAGGAGACCACACTGAGGGGACAAAGCCACACATAACTAGGTTTTCCACTGTTCTGTAAAATCCAGGTTCAAGCTATCAAAATTTCTAGTTAAGATATATCAAATAGTATAGTGAATCATTTCATTTTATTTAATCTCAATTTCAATATTACCGGTGAAGTTGTGGGGGTTGATAGTTTCGAGAAACTATGATTCATTCCCACTTCGAGGTAAGATCGAAGTGGGTCTTTAAAATAGATTAGATCAATTATTTGGTCATTTAAAATAGATTTACAACTGCATAGGCAAGTGGCTATACTTAGCTGCTTTGTTTGTTTTTAATTTTGGTTATTAGTTTAGTTGTCACTTTCTAGATATATTAAATAATTTCTCTTTCAATTCTATTCAATAGTTTATCAAAAATACAAAAATAGAGAATTTATATATGCTATAGATATACTTTGCATAATTAGCTTGCTTTGCTTTAGTTAGATTTATATTATTTCCTTTTTGTATGACAATCACGGGACCTAGGGAGCCCAGAGAATACGTATTCGAGCCAATCGTGCCTCAACCCAATCTTGTTGCGAAATAACCGACATAGACCAAAACCTTAGAATTCAAGTCTTACGAGCAACAAAACCTACAAGAAATCGGTGCACAACTAAGAGGGCTAAACATAGAAGATGACAAAGTGCATACATTTTGGTCAAACCAGCCAAACTATAGATTACCTAGATAAATATCCACATGGATCTGTAGAAGGGCTTGAAAGAGAGAAAACGTTTGGTTGTGATCCTTTGGTCCCACAGCCAGACGCAGGAGACATTCTCATTGACATAGACACTAGCTTAAGAATTCAAGTTGCCAAAATGCCTGTAAGGTACTCTAAGAAGATTACGCAAATTTTAGCTCTAGACTAGAGAATCACCCATAGAATCCATTATATATCCATCATCCATTTCCATGACCTTGTCAGAGACATATCTGAAGCACCCACAGATTATCTTCCGTGTATTCCACAACCTATAGATCGGATCATGCCGTAACTCAATATTGATTGGAGCCTTTAGCGAGTCATCCTCACCGTGATCTATCATTCTAGTTTAGGTTAGAGGGCCTTCCTTACCTTAGATTCACTGATTCCATTAGTGCATGTCGAAGACATAAGATTGCCTAACTAGTTTGTCTGCACCCCATGAATATTCCATCCCCATTTGGTCTCTCGGCACAACCTCGGGAGGTCGGGTGCGAGGAAGAGTTACTTGTAGATTCCCATGCTCACTTGTCACTTTTCCATCATACGAGATACATTTTAGGATATATTAAACCTAGATAGGTATAAGGATACCAATAGGAAATGTTACATTATCAATAGAGTTTGTGATGATGAAAGGGGTGGTTGTTTATGTTGGATGTGGTGGTATGGGATAAGGTACGTAGATAAGATGATATGTATTAATATGGGGGATGTTTATAAATGTCTTTTGTAGCTTTTAAATTTTACCATAGGGGTGGAAAGGTTTATTAGTTATTTGATTTTTTATTAATGGGGTGATGTAAAAGGAGTTGATGGTGATATAAGTATGAAAGATAAATGGTGTGTGGTCAAATTTTTATTATTACAAAATTTATCGATTAGGTGAAGAGGTCTATTGATTATTTTTATTTGTGAAAGGTGTGAATGATAGCGGGTGGATGAAAGGAAAATGATGTCTAGTCAAATTTTTTGTTATTGTAAGGTTTATTGATTAAGCGGAAAAGATTATTATTTTAGTTTGTATGTATAGGATGGTATCAAAGGTGTGAATCATGGTGGGTGTGTGATGGATAAAAATATGATCAAAGGTATATGGTAAATGATTTGTGATCAAAATAAAGATTAATATTCATAGTTAAAATGGATGAATGATGGGTTTATTGTGTAATTAAAGGGATTAATGTTAAGGTTGTTAAATGGTTTCGTTAAAAAACATTTAAACAAGTACAATAATGCAAGCACACCACTGGTTACTCAAGTGGGATTGCAACTGAACTATAGCTCGCTTTGAATACCACTGGACTGATGGTGCTGCCACAATTGGCTCTCCACCTATGTTCCAATGTGGGGCTAGCTAGCAGTGATGTGTGAAGTGACACCTCCTTACGCTATAGTTTCATATGTAGCCAAAAGGGCTACTTGGTATAGGATAACAAGCTCATTAGGGGTGTCGGCGACATTGTGGTACATGGGGCCCAATTTCATGTTGCGAGGATGTTATTTGAGGCTTGGTTATTAGGACACCGAATCCCTCACTTAATGCCACTCTTTAAAAAATGATTATCCAATATCGATAGATGTCCCTGATTTTATATACCCCTACATAACATGCGGTGTGTCTACATGCGTGGAGATGAAGCCTATTGCCACAAGACCCCTAGGACTATGTTAAGAGCGTGGATGTAATTTCAATGTCATGTTATCCCCTAAAAATTAAGGATGAATAACCATTTTTATCCCTTGATATTATCCTAGGATGTGAGAGGAGAGCATACACGGTGTCATCTTTGGGGTAAAAAAAAAAACAACACATAACAAAAAGATGATAAAAGCAATATAATAACAAAAATAATAGTAAAAGTTTATATAATGGGATCTTCACAAAGAGGACCTGTAAAACAAAGGATTAGTAGTTTTTTGTGTATACCCCAATATTTTTGAACCGCTCGAGATGAAAAAAAAGGTGGCTAGCGAGTTTTTAATTATTCAAAATCTTACAACCAAAATATTTAGGAAAACACAAAAATTAATATTAAAATGGGTAGAGTTTCCCCTTATCCCTGTAGTTTTTATACAAAAAATAGAATGTTAAACCTTTAACACACCACAAAAAACCAAAAATGTGAATAAATTCGTTATTATCAATGTAAAATTGCACTATAACAAAGACATTGATTGATAGAAAAAGTGTCAATTCAAGTCAAAGGCACGGAAGTAAAAAAATGCTATTACGTAAAAGGATCTAAACTAAAAGAAAAGGTACTAAAGCTGTAAATGAAGGCACTAAACTATGAACAATGTTACTAAAAACATACAAGGGTGCTAAAACAAAAAACATGTTAGCAGAATTTAGTTTTATAGACTAAGCATAGGCACAAAAACATAGAAAAAGGAAACAAAGTGCGAGATAAATACGTTGATCCTTCACAAAACAATGTTAGAAAAAGGAGTTAAAATATGCATAAATATGCCACGGGTTTGATAAAGGCACCAAAGTATATCCTTGTAACTTCAGAAGCTAATAAAATGTGCAAAAGTGTTGTTTCAAGTCAAATGCACCACTTCTTACAGTATAGGAACTGAATGAAATATCAAAGGTGCTAAAAAAGAAAATTATAATGTGTTGTCATGTAAATGTGCAACAAGAAAATTGACAATTTCCAAGCATAACAACCATACCCCTATGTCAAAATCACAAGTTTTTCCCTTCCAAGAAACCTTGAGGGTCTATATAGTTAGTCCAGTGACCTCCCAATTGATGTTAACTCAGTCCCTAGGTGATTTAGGAAAGTCAATTCAAAACCCCTAGGTGATTTTAGGAGTTCATTAAAAAATGTAAACTTTGGGGAGTTGTGGGAAGGGATATCGCTGGCCTTCCTAGGACTAGAGAAACCCCACAAAGTGGAACATATAAGTAATACTAGATATTGAGGTGAATAAAAGGCCTAGGAACATCATGGAAGTGATTTAGGAAGATTCGGGAAGGATTCAGAGAAGTTGGGGTAGTTTCACCAAAATTAGGGTTCACAAGCCTAGGCAGTGCACAAGATCAAAAGAGTTGTTGAGATTCGGGAGGTGATTTTGGGAGCTCGGTTGGTCTTAGGATCTAAACAATAAATTTTTGGAAAGGGATTTTAGATCCCTACTAGATGGTGAAATTATGTTTTTCACAACACTTTAGCGTAATGGGTCAACAAGTAGTTTTCTCATGCACGAGATGGAGTAATAGATCACAAATCCTATTTTTAGGGATGAAAAGGAAGAATCTATACATGAAACCCCACCATTAAATTCATAAGGTCATTTTCACTTGTGATCATATATAATTTCATCAAAAACATTGATCAAGATCTCGAGATATCATCATTTCAAGTTACCCTTTAGGAGCGAGTTTGAGAATTAGCTAATTTTTTAACAAGGAACATGTCAACTCCAGGTGTCTGGTGTAATTTCATGTCCCTTACATCCATCAAGAAAAGGGACATGAAGGAAATAAAAATTCACCCATCCCCTATAAGCCCTCTTGATCCTCATGTGACATATTGGACCACTAGTTCAGCTCTCCGAGTGCTTATCAAGCTCATTTAGATTGTGACAAGTGGTGGCTTCAGGCGCGGCATGAAATTTGATGTCCCTCATGTCCCTTTGTGTTAAAGGAAATTATGGATAAGAAAATTTTCCCATCCCCTAAGGTGACTCCTAATCACCCATACGACCCCTTCAAGAGAATATTTCCAGCCCACAGAGCTCTTAGAGCCTTCACCCCCGCCATCGATCGCTGCCATGTTTCATCACTAGGAACACTTTAAAATTGGATTTCACTCATGTCCCTTTGTTTTAGATGAAATCAAGGAAAATAAATGCACACAAAACCTAGGAAGCCTCTTGGTTCCTCATGTGACCGTTCTCATCCCTCGGGTGATTTAAAGTTATTTTTGCTCAAATCCCTAGCCATTGGATGTACTCCACTTGTCATCGTTAGGCACTTTGCGTGAAATTTCATGTGAATAATGTCACTTAATGATTAATGGATATGAGGGACATGAAAATGCACCTCATCCCTACTCATCTTTATTTTGAATTTTTAAAAATCTCCTGGTTTTCGCTTCTAACTTCTAACTTCTTCCCTGCACACTTACTCTACAAATTCTCATCACCCCACCATTCTTGAAATGCAAACCATATACCTCACAAAAATTAAATACTCTAATTCATGATAATATGTAGGTCACAGTATAAATATTTATCAAACCAAGAAGAAAAAATGAAGAATGGAGAAGAAGAAGCCTAAAAATCCATTGCCATAGAACGAAGAATCGAAGAGATCTTGCAAACCACTACATAGAATAATGCACCATCTACTGCTGATTTCTTTAATTTGAAGAACATTGAGAAATCATCTTCAAACCTCTTGTTCATAGAAAGAAGTGCTCACAATGAAGAAAGTTCACTTCTGGCTCTACGAAGAAAAAATCTCAATTTCCCATCAAACCAACAACTAGATCAAAGAGAAATTTCACCAGTGAGATAAGAAGAGAAAAACCATATCAAAAATGTAATTTTCATCATGAATAGAGGAGAAAATCAGACCTGAAATTTTCAAGGTCCATCAAAGGCTTCCATGGTCAAAAGCGTTACTAGGTCAAAATTTAAAATTTTAAAATCTCCTAAACTATTGATCGGGTAAGCACAAAATTTCAAAGGGGCGATATTGGGAAAAACCCATATTAGAGAACTTTTTTCTATGACATTCCAATCAACATAAGCCAAATTTATATAAATTGCAGGTCTTCTACACAGAGGATTCCTATTTTGGGGATGTCATCAATAGAATAACCTGCAAATGAGACACTAAACACAGAGGATGTACTACAATTGAGAATTCCACAAAACAAACATCTTGGTCCAAATTTGACACTAACTAAAAAAATTAAGTATTCTTAGAAGCACCTACAAAAATAGTAAATTGATCAAGAAGGTGAGAGGAACGTAAGGAGAAATGGAAATCGAGTTGCGCAACATCTAGTTGAGGTTCGAGGAAGTTGATTTTTAAACTCACTAAAAATACTAAGTTACTTTTTGGAAGAAATCATGAAGCATAAATGGAAAGCGCATAATTTGGCGTATCCTTTCACTTGAGTAAGAGATAGAAAATAGTGCTATTGTCAACATCGATATTGAGAATGTCAACATTGTCTTTCGACACTCATTTTATGCTTCAATTGGTATGCGGGAGGTGGAATTCACAGTCGACACCATCAAATCATTCATAAGATGCTTCATCAGGATCATGTTCGAATCATCGAGAAGTGCCACATTGTTATAAGGAGTTAGGGCAAGATTCCTTCAATGGATCTAGTCCCTTTAGATGAGGATCTTCGTGAGTGATACTCACGGCCACTTTGAATGAGTCATTTAACATTGTGTTTAAACACTTAGTTCACGGGCGTTCACATGTCATCTAAAAGAATTTTCTCATCGTGTGTAAGAGTTTGAAGATTCATATTTCATTACATTAGAGTGTTTCATCGAGTCATCTGGAAGGATCATCTAGCTTTATCAGAGGTGGAATTTTCATCATCAACATCATTCTTCTTTCTTCTTTTCACTCTCTCTCTCTTCTCTCCTCAATATTCTAATCTTGCATTGGGGTTGCACTTTTTCGCATACCTTAATGTTTTCTAATGTAATAAGTCACCCTTTAGTTATAAAAGGGGACTTAATGTTTTCCTAGGAATGTGAAAAGTTTCAAGGCATATGAAGCATCATTGGGGGTTATTTGAAAGTATTTTCTCTTCCTATAAATTGTAAATCCATTCCCATTTCAAAGGGTTGGTGATTGATTTTGTATACTCAAGAGTGCATTGAGAGAAAATGGAGATAACCAAATTATTCCATTCCCCATCCTTAATTTCCTCCATTTATCCACTATGTAGAAATTTTGTTTGAGAAATTAATACAATAAGAAGGAGTTTATAGATTTCTTTGACTAAGGGATTTCTAGATAATTGGTGATAACGAATTCTATTTAGTATTATTGCTACTTCAAGAGTTGTTTCCTATTAATTTTAGTGGATATGATGAAACTTATAACTAGTGTGTGTAGGAATATGATTTTTACTTATAACATTAGTTCTCCTACATCTTTACTCACTCCCCTTTCCCACTCTTCAGACAAATTATTCCCTAGCAAGATATTGCTAGCTTTACCATAGGGTCGAGTGGATTACCCTTGTTGGATCCTTGGTTGAATGGTCACCACGAAATCCACATTTTCTCGCTCATGCATAAATGAGAGTTACACTAGTTAAGTAGAGGGACTTAGATTCCAAGAGCTTTGGCAAGAAATCCACAATTTTTCCTCCGACATATTTTCTCACCAACAATTTTTGGCATCCACCATGGGGCAGATTTAGTAGCATCTGCACCCAAAATTTGACCACAAGGTCGAAAATAAAAGAAAATCAAATATTGAAAAAAATTCATGCAAATCCATTCTTTGAAAAATTCACTATCGATGCACTGCATGTGACCTTTCATATTCCATAGTGTCTTTTTATATTCCCACCGCAATAATTTCCAAAATTTGATTAAAAGAGATACACCATGTTGAATAGATTGAGAGGAATTGTCAACCCTACTTTCAAGGCTTTAGAAAACTAGTAAGAACTAGTCGAGAGACAATCCCTACTATGTTTCTCAAGCCTCATCTCCATTTGGGTCATCAAGTAGTTCACCTAACAATCCCATCCAAACTTTTATTGATAATACCCCTTCCAATTCTCCCTTTTTTGACCACCATTAAGCATTAAACTCTTGGAGGAAGAATAATTTGAGGAAGAATTTGTAGAAGTGAGAGAAGAAACATAAACAAATATGGTGAATGAAGAAGAAAGACCTCAACCCATTAGTCAATGGGAAAGAAATATGGGCCGATCGCTCTTGAGCTACCTCTCCACAATCTACCAATAGGTTCCCACAAAAACTTTCCAAATTTCAAAGGATATGGCACACTAATACCTAGAAGAACACATTACCTCTTTCAGCACATCATGTGGGATTATTTGAGTTGAACATGAAGATGTTACCATGATATTAGACATGGAATATCTCCAAGAAAAATTAGTAGAATTATTCTACCTCATGCATGCCCGATCCATCACTTTGGTTGGAAAGGCATCCAGACTACCTTCAAGGAAATATGTATATAAATAGAAGAGTGTCAGGACCTCTTGGTGTAGTTGGCTCAAATGGAGAAAGGAGAAGGTGAAACTATGAGAAAATTCATGGATATTTCAAATGGTTTCTTTAGAGGATACCGGAAGAGGATTCAACGTCTGAAAATAATTTAAAGTGATACTTCATCAATGCTCAATCACAAGAGGTAGGATTTTTCCTACAAAGAGTTCAACCAAGGAACATTGTAGAAATACAAAGGATGGCCATTAAACTTTATGATGATCTCATCCTCTCTAGAAATATTAAGAATCCATTGAAGGGAAATTCCCAACATCTTGGAGGCTAGATAATAGATCCATTACTACAAAAATTGGTGAATGAGATGGAGTTGTTGAAGATGGAATTTTTTGAATGAGTATCTTCTCAAAGAAACAACAGAAATAAAATTAGAGGAGAAGCTGCTAAGGATTTCCTTAGAGGCCCCATCGGTCAACCCAAGTTATAGGATTCAAAAAAATTAAGAAGAGATTGAACAAGAAATCGAAGTTGATGATCTCCTAGAAGTTGATGAGATTGATAATGATACACAAATCAGATCCTATGAGTATCTTTGGAAGCAATGAAGATAATGAAAAGATGCACCCATCTTCTCATGTGTTGTATTCATTCGTTCTCGGTATGAGAAAGGAGCCTCTTCCTCCACCGCTAGTAAAAATAAGAAGAATGATGATCCTCCATTGGTGACTCCACACAACAAAATAATTAGTCAAGGATCTCCTCCTACCCTCAATGGAGTGCATTGTTGAATCTTGATCTGTAGTAAGTAAGAAGGCTCCCACAATTCAAAGTCTTCGATGCCTCTTCACATTATAAATTTAAATCTTCTCATATAAAAACTATTACTTAGAAATCTCTTAATGTACTATTAAAAATTCCCTCTATTCCCAAGAATCGAACCTTGCTCCTAAACCTACCCCAAATCTAAAATCAGTCCCTTCATTCCCATTTTCCACATCTTATCCCATTGAATTTGTAGAATACGAAAATAGAGCCAAGGTACATATTACTAAAACTAAATATCTATGGGTTCACAAGAAATATTTCAAGAGATTTGATCAATACATCGGCATGGTAGTTTAACACACAATCTCGTAACTCTTAGTTCTAAAGGAATACTAAAAAACCCACCTATACCTCCATTACAATACATGTTTTCATTAAGTACATACAAGACTGATAAGATTGAAAATTTATATTTCTCTCTTCTTGTTGGAGATTATGTATTAAATAAATCCATAATAGATTATGGCGCTGCTAATAATGTCATTCCCTGTAAATGTCATCAAGGCTCTCAAACTCACCATGACTCCAAACAATGGCTCTTGTTTCTCCCTAGATTCAAAAGAAGTCCAAATTGTAGGGAAGGACATAGATGCACATGTGACTCTCACCAAATTTCTAGACAACAAGGTTTCAATGATGATGTTGGTAGAAGCCATCCAAATTCATTTGGAATATTGCTAATTAAATGTTTTTATCAGCAGTTGGGGGGTAAAATTTAGATGAATTGGTCTTCCACAACCATACCAGTGAAGGGAGACATGGAGAAATTATTTCTAGAGAATAATATGAAGTACATGGTGCAAAATTTTGGAAGTTAGAGAACCAAAATCTTGTATCAAGATAGTAAGAGGATGAATCTTTTCATAATGACTAAACAAGAATAGGATATTTCCATCTTGATAGGGCCAGATATGCCTTGCTAGAGAGATATAGACCTTGATGAAGTATTGAGGAGATTTGAGTTAGAAGAGGGAAGCTATGAATTACCAAATGATGCAAACCATGAAGAAGAGGAAATGGTTCTTGGATAATCTCAAATGGAGAAACCATATTATACACTTACCCATGAAGAGGATATGTTCTCATTCCCATTTGGAGATGAAGATGATCTAATCCATTCCATCCATGGAGGACAAGACAAACTTAAGATGATCCTGTAAAACATTTGAATGAACTATCTCTACAAGAACTACTAAGAGCCCAGAAGAAACAAAATACCATGAGCTCGGTCTCAAACTCCTGATGCAAGCTATGAATATACAAGACAAGCATGAATCTAATTTGGAAGCCTCAACTAGTGTGAAGATTGGACATGTTCAAATGAATCAAGATGAAAATCCGATGTTTCTCTTGAGCCAATAGTTGATGGATACAACAATGAAATGGAGGTATTTTATTTCCCATTTTAAGAAGAAGACTCTTTCCATGATGAAGAAATTTAAAAAGGAGTTTTGAGGACTTTAAGTTGAATATCCTCTTGATGAAGGAGTGATATAATGCGGTGATTCCTATGATGATGAAATAATCCCTCCGAGATAGTTTCCTTGATCTACAAAATAAAAATTCTTGAAGGCATATAAAGATGAGCTACAAGAAGTAACCAAGATCCCCGATATAATTATTAATCTCTTAGCTCATTCCATGGCCATACAGAAAAGTATGAGGTTACTTCTAATCCTTGATTCAATCTTCAAGCATCTCATTATTGAGTAGTGATAAAATATGAATATAAGGTTTCTCCTGGAGAAAATATCAATGAGAATAGATCCGGGAAATAAATTAACTCAAAATATTCAAGATATTTGAATGAAAATTAGCTTTGGGAAGAAATGAGATGCTCAATGAAGAATCGATTATGTTGATAAACATAGAAGGTAAGCGACACTATGAAGCCGATTTCAAAGAGCATGAAGAAAATGGAATTTCTAAGTGAAGGCATGAGAATCAAGAAGCTCATGTAGACTCATTCATACCAAGTACACAGAAAATCATGGAAGCACCTAGCTATCATAAACAATTATAGAAAGGAGGTTACTTTCTTGAACCAGTCAATGGCTTCACATAACAACATCACTCATTGTTTCCCACTCACACGTCACATTTGAGAAATGCAAATTGCTTCGGTGATAGTGGGTTGCCCCACATTGTACAATTGGTGATTTTTAGGTGTGTTTCCCTTCCTGTTGTGTGTTGTGTGTTTCCTTTCATCATTTTTGGTGTGTGTGTTTTTTCCCTCTTCTTGTGTATATATATATATATATATATATATATATATATATATCTTGTTTTAACTTGTACATGAGTTTGCACTTCCCAATGGATAAGGCAATTGGTCAATGATTTATGTGGTCTAAAGATGATATTATAGGATTCTCCATGTTATGTATTCTTTATGCTGAGTCCATGTCATGTCCCCAAGCTAGAGCCAATTGTTGTCATGTAAATGTGCAACAAGGAAATTGACAATTTCCAAGCATGAAAACTATACCCTTGTGCTTTAAATATCACAAGTTTTCCCTTCCAAGACACCTCGGGTATACCCAATCTATCTAGTGACCTCTCAATCTATGTTAACTCAATCCCTAGGTGATTTAGGAAAATAAATTCAAAACCTAGAGGTGATTTTAGGAGTTCATTTAAAAATACAAACTTCGGGTAGTTCTACGGGAAGGGATATCTTGGCCTTCCTAAGACTAGAGAAACCCCAAAGAGTGAAACATAGAAGAAAAACAAGAGATGAAGGTGAATCAAATGCCTAGGAAAATTATGGAAGTGATTTAGGAAGATTCAATAAGGATTCAAATAATTTGGGGTAGTTTCACCAACATTAGGGTTCATAGGCCTAGCAGCGGTGCACAAAATCAAAAGAGTTGTTGAGATTCGAGAGGTGATTAGGAGCTCTAAATGGAGTTAGGAGAAAAAAGAAATCTTTTCAAAGGTAATACCAAGCGCTACAAGATGGTGAAATTATATTTTCACAACACTTTTACGCAATGGGCCTCAATCGGGTGTTATCATGCACAAGTGGAGTACTAGATCAAAATGTAATAATTCGAGAGAACAAATGGAAGAATCAAGTCCATTTTTATTCAAGATCATATAAAATTTCATCAAATAATTCCATTAGGAGCTCGAGATATCGTCATTTCAAGTTCCCCTCTAGGAGCAAGTTTGGGAGTTAGCCAATTTTTGAATAGGACATGTGTTAACCCTAGGATCTGGAGAAATTTTATGTTCCTTAATTCCTTGAAGAAAAGGGACATAAGGGACATAATTTTTTCCTAAACCCTATAAGCCCTCTGGATCCTCATGTGACCACTTGGACCACTAGTTCAACTCTCAAGTGCTTGTCAGGATCATTCCCTCATTTTCTCAGATCGTGACAAGTAGCGGCTTCGACATGGTATGAAATTTGATGTCCATCATGTCCCTTTTTGTTGTGGGACATTAGGGACAAGAAAATGTGCCCATATCCCAAGGAGACTCTTAGTCACCCATGTGAAACCTTCAAGAGAAAATTTCCATCCACGGACGGTGAGCAGAGCCTTCATCCCCTTCCGTCGGATTCGCCACGTGTCATCGACACACATGCTTTGTGTAATTTGATGTCCCTCATGTCCCTTTTTTTTGGGGGAAATCATGGAAAATAAAATGTGCCCAGCCCCAAAAAGCCTCATGGTTCCTCGTGTTACCTTTTCTCAGCCCCAGTGCTTTAAAGCTGTATTTTTGCTCAAATACCAAGCCGTTGGATATCCACCACTTGTCATCGTGAGGCACCATATGAAATTTTATATCCCTAATGTCTCTTAATTATTACGAGACATGAGGGACATGAAAATGTGCCTCATCCCTACTCGGTTTTATTTTGAATTTTAAAATCCCTCCTGCTTCCCGCTTCTAACTTCTAACTTCTCTACGCACAAACTGACTTGCTCTGTAAATTATCATTTCCCCTATCATTATTGAAACTCAAAAAGCTCCCTCACAACACGAAATACTCTACATCATGATAATATGCATGTCGGAGAAGAAATATTGATCAAACCAATAATAAAAAATTAAGAAAGGAGAAGAAGAAGCTTGAAAACTCTAATGCCATAGAATGAAGAATAAAAGAGATATTGAAAAATAGTACATAAAAAAATGAACCATCTATTGTTGAGTTATTCAATCTCTAAGACCATTAAAATCTCATCTTAAAACCTCCCATTTGCACTAACAAGTGCTCACAATGAAGAAAGTTCACTTCCATCTCTATGAAGAAAAAAATCCCAATTTCTGTCAAAGTGGCAACCGGATCAAGAGAAATTTCACTGTGAGATAAGAAGAGAAAAACCGTTTCAAAAACATAATTTTCATTATGAATGGAGGAGAAAACCAGATTTGTAATTTTCAAGGTCCATCAATGTCTTCCATGTTTAGAAGCATCATCAAGTCAAAAATTTTAAAGTTTAAAATATCCTATACTTTTGATTGGGTAATCAAAAAAATTTAGAGGCGTTATATTGGGAAAGTTATATTCGATCAATAGAATCCCACATTTTAAAAATAGTATGTCTTCTTCATAAAGGACAACTATTTTGCGAAAGTCATTAATAGAAGAACACTGTGAAGGACACACTTTGAATAAACATGATGTAGCACAATTGAGAATTCATCAAAATGGGCGTCTTGGTCCAAATTTGACACTTACTAAAAATAGTAAGTGGTCTCTCAAGAACCTACTAAAAATAGAAAATTGATCCAGAAGGTGAGAGGAATGTAGGGAGAAAGGGAAATTTGAGTTGCACATCCAGTTGAGGTTCGAGGCACCTTTTTTTCATACTTAAAAAAATAGTAAGTTTTATGAAGAAATCATGAAGCATAAATGGACAGGGAAGAAGTCGGTGTAGTTTTTCTCTTTTGAGTAAGAGATAGAAAAAGTGCAGTCTCTATCATCATATTATGCAAAGTAGGTGATAGTGAGGATGTCAACAATGTCTTTTGACACTCATTTCATGCTTCAATTGGTATGTGGGAGGTGAAATTCGCATTGGACACCATCGGACCGTTCATAAGATGCTTCATCGGGATCATGTTTGAATAATTTGAGCAAAGTGCGATAGCATTCTAGGGATTCGGGGCAAGATTCATTCCAATGCTTCAGTCCCTTCAAAGGAGGATATTCATGAGTGATACTCAAGGCCACCGAAAGAGTCATTTGACATTAACTTTAAACACTTGGTTTACGATGTTCACATGTCATCCAAAGGAAGTTTCTCATTCCTCATAAGAGTTCAGATATTAAGAGTTCATCACATTGAAGTGTTTCATCAAGTCATCGGAATGATCAATGGGATTTATCGGAGGCGAGAATGTGTCATGATTGACATCATTCTCCGTTCTTCTTGTTTCTACTCTCTGTATCTCTCTTCTCTCTGCCAAATTTCTCCTCCTAAATATTCTAATCTTTCATTGGGGTTGTACCTTTTTTCATACCTTAATTTTTTCTAATTTAATAAGTCATCCTTTAGTTATAAAACAAGACTTAACGTTTTCCTAGGAATGTGAAAAGTTTCAAGGCATACGAAGTGTCATTCGGGGTTATTTGAAAAGTCTCTTCTCTTCCTATAAGTTTTCAAGCCATTCCCATTTCAAAGGGTTCGGGATTAATTTGAGATATGCAAGATTGCATTGAGAGAACAAAGGAGATAGCCAAATTCTTCCATTCCCCCATTCTCAATTTCCTCCATTTCTCCACTATGTACAACTTTTGTTTGAGCAATTAATACAAGGAGTTTCTAGCTTTCTTTGACTAAGGGATTTCTTGATACTTGGTGATCACAAATTCTATTTGGTCTTATTACTACTTGCAGAGTTGTTTCCTCTTAATTTTAGTGCATGTGATGAAACTTCTAACTAGTGTGTGCAGGAATCGATTTTCTACCTATAACATTAGTTCTCCTACATCTTTTCTCACTCCCTTTCCCACTCTTTAGACAAATCCTTCCCTATAAAAATATTGCTAGCTTTTCCATAAGGTCAATGGAGTGCCCCTCTTGAATCCACGGTCAAAAGACCACTATAGAAATCCACATTTTCTCATGCATGCATATACAAAAGCTGCAGCGGTTAAGTATAGGGACTTATATTCCAAGAGCCTTGATAAGAAATCCACAAGTTTTTCCTTTGACAAATTTTCTCACCAACATAATGAAAATTTAAAATTTTAAGGTGCAAACTAAAATGTTTTTTTTTCAAATTTTCACAACTTGTTTTAAAAACGCTTAATTCACTAAATAAAGACTTATTCTAGTCCAAGTAGAAAAAAAGCCAATGTTGGAATCCAAAACTACTTGTTTTGGATTCCAAAATCTTAAATATCTTAATTATGTGGACTCCAAAATGATACATATTGGATTCCTATATTGTATATATTGGAATATAGAATCACATATATTGGAATCTAAAATAACATAAATTGGAATCCAAAAGTCAAATTTTTGAACCCATTATATGGGCTAGCATCGCTAGGCATTGTCTATGCTTTGGACGAAACAAAACATCTATATGTTTTATACGAGATAGAAACCGGTAGGAATTATTTATGATGTTTTATGTATAGAACATGTTTCTATTTTAAAATGGATAGTGATCTGACCACTATTTATGCTTTGTTATATAAAGAATAAGTTTATGTTTTAAATAGGCTAGCGGCCACTAAGAATTATTTATGCTTTGTTATATATAGAACATGTTTCTATTTTATATGGTCTAGCATGTGCTATATATTATTTATGACATGTTATTTATAGAACATGTTTCTTTTTTATATGGATAGAGAACATCTTATTTTTTTCCTTCAATGGTTGCAACAAAGGCAACAATTGGTGTTAAATTTTACCCCCATTTAGATGTTTCTTTATTTTTTAAATCTTTAAAATAGTTGTAAATCTTTGAAATAACCATCACATATGACTTGCATATTATAGATGTGACTATAAATTTTTCTAGAGATTTATTTATATATTAATTATATTCAAAAATATTAAAATCAATTAAGTGTATACGGTATAATTTTATATTTATTGTATGAACAATGTAAAAAATACTATTTTGCAATTTTTAAGGGCAAGTTTTTACGATAATTCACCACATAAGTTATTCGAACATACTTGTCATCTTATAATCGGTGAAAATTTAAATCCTCCCGACTTATATTCTACTATCTCATCATAGTATTATAGAGTTACGTAGTACTTTTATAATAACATATGTATGTATATATTATTGACAATGTTAAGAAGTACCATCATAACAACATTATGAAAAGATAAATAGTTATTTATAATTTCCTTGCTCTAAGTATTTGGTGCCATTTACCACATTCAATCCCTAAGACACTATTTGTGATACTTTTTGCACAAATCAGCTATCAATCATTTATCTTTTGTAAAATATTTACGTATGGTTTTCATCCCAACCATAACATTTTCAGGGAAGGCTTCCCATTATACCTAATGTAATACAAAAAGTGTTTTTATAACTATATGAAAAATCGTTTGTACTCAAAACCTTCTCTAGGTCCCTTTCTTGTTATTCCCTCGACTATATTGTAATTTTCCTTTCCCTAAGTGAGTCTTGGATTTAATACGGTCGATATTTTTTTATTGAATCTTGTTGATATATTTTTAACATCAACAAAAATGAGATTGTCGAAATAGAATCCTAGTTCACAATATGGTGATAATAATTTTATAAATTCTGACAGGCCACCTCACAGGTTGACAACTTTCATACCGAAGCTTGACATCTTCCTATTGTATGTTTTGTTTATCCCATATAGTAGGTCCTCCATATCCAAAATAAGTAAATAACTCTTATCACTACCTGTAGGGAAGTAAAAAATATTATTTTCGTCAGCTGCATATCAATTACAACCAATTAAAATAAACAACATTTTAGCTTACGACTAACATTTACCTATTCAAATTGTAGCTTGGATTACACTTCCTTTACAAGATCCTATATCTATTGATGTAAGAGATATTTCCAATAAACAATCATCAATTCATAGTCTATTTCTTGCTATTGAAAATGTTAGCATAATGTATTTGAAAAAACATTAATCAATTCATAATTGATTTCATGTTGTGGAAAAAAAAACTTAAATGGATAAAAATAGTGGTTTTTGTGGTGATATGTTAAGTATAAAATCAATTATTGTTTCTTATAATTCAAATTTAGCATCCATTAAGATACGCTTATATTCACCGAACCACCCTTTGGTGAAAAATAGTCCTCAGCTATTGATGAGGATTTGTGACCACTAGGTTATGCCATCATTGGTTGAACTACACTTAGCTAGAAAACCTTTAATGAGGCTATCCAAGTGTTTCTTTACATATGTACGAGATGGATCAAGTATATGTAGTTCTATTTATGATGATGTTGAATCCAAAACAATGTTAATTCAATGTAAGTAGTCAATATGCAGTAGTGAATCAGTGAAACATTGTAGATAGTATGTAGTTGTAAATCAATGAGATATTAATGAATGTAAGGTTTTTTAGTCAAACCATTACTATATTGAACATGGATGCATAGAGTCCACTAAGATCTATATACTTCATTTTAAATTTTTATCGTAGCTTACAAATGGATTTCCTTAAACATTTTCTTCAACCCTATGCCAAGCATATAAACTAATGTCTATTAGTTATCATTTCCTATAAATTTGTGGGCCTTATAAATAATTTTGTTGTAAAATAAACATGGATATCATACCAGGTTGTGAGTGTTTATTCATGCTAGATACCTCCACACCATCCATAGTTATGTTGTTTGGTTGTTGGTTGTTTGCATAATCATTTATTATCTTATAAATTTTTGGGGCTTATTTTTTTGTAAATTCACACGATTAACATACATGGATCTGATGGCATATTCATGGCCAATTTTCTCGTGTCCTCCACATCTATCATCTAAACTATAAAAACATAAGTTTTTAAAACAAATTGAAAACCATGACAATCAAAGATAGAGCTCATTAAACATATTTATAAAATAATTGAAATGAAATCACCATGTTGAATTGGTTTTGTAGCATCGGTGAAACAATTGTACATCATCTTTTATAGATTTTTCATTATCTACATAAATACTAATTGTACAAGTAACATATTTAGATTAAAATCCACTAAAAAAATCACTTGTTGAAGTTTTTTTCGGAGACAAACCTTTCTTTATATGATAATAGTAATGTTTGAGAAACATTTCTTGACTATGTGTCTCAAAAATAAAAACAAGAAATAGTTTGGAATCCACCAATGCATGGAGTGAAATACTACCACCGTAAAACATTAGTACTAGAGAAGTTTTGAAATAACATCGAGTGAACATCTCAACTCAGAAATCGTACACTATTTTACAAAGAAAAGGCTAGATGTTTCCTTGTAAGAAAATTTCACTTCTTGTTACCAATTTTTGTGGTAGTTTCGATTCCAATCCATAGTGACCTCTTCCCTATAACCATTGTTATTATTGTAGTTTTGCACACAAGATATTGTGTACATAAGACACAAACCTATAAATATCTCATTGCTATCGTAGAGTCTGTAGCATCCATAAAAAAATTGATACTCCAATGTCTTTAACCTTTTCTATGTATCTTTGTACTCTGTTGCTTAACATTTTGAATAACCAATGTGTATTCGAACAAAAATAATACAATCTAGCACACTACTTCCGATAAGCTGTTAGAAGCTTTGTTATGACATCAAAATAAATATCCTTTGGACAAATTACGAAAAATTAGTGATCACACATTCAGTATTGAAAGGATTAATCAAAGGAATAGCTGATAAAGTTGATGGAAGTTGGAATGGATATGCACATTTACAAGAAAAATTGTTCATGACTTCCATCCTTGTTGGTATATTTCCTTCCAGGTGACATCACATAGTTTTTAATATTGTCAGAGCCACGAAGGAAGAACTTCTTCCACCTCATGATATTTTTTATTTTTTACCTTTTTCCCCTTATATAGGAATCAAATTTTATTTTTCCATTTCTCTCTTCACTTAACAAATAGACAATGGTGGTAGTTTGATTCATGTAATTTAATTATTTTGATTACATTGGATTCACTACAAGAAATCAATATAATATTATTCTAATGCTTATTTATCAAATAATGTAGAACATTTTATCTCCTTTTACTTTCTCCTTTAATTATTTGGTAGTAAGCATCGAATTTCTCTACTATTACACTAGCCTCAAAAGACCCCTGTTGATTTAGTATTCATTTTCAACCCATGCAATTTTGATTTATATGGGTTTATCTCTAATTTAGTCAAATATGTTTTCCTCGACATAGTAAACAACTTGGAATGTTTTGGAGGTGAAAGAAAACCTTTTCGTGCAAGAAATGACAAACGAGAAGATGCTTTCTCATTTCTATACAATTTTTGAATACTATAAATATACCATTTTTAATGTCTTCTACATTTGACCAACCAATTTTTGTAGAATCAGTTAGAAACCTCAAATTTGAACCACATTTTCAACAAGAATATGGTCATTGTTTATGGAGTCATGCATTTCTGATTTCTGAACAATGAAACGTCTATCTCTATATCCAAAATAATACACTTATTGTTTTCAAAGTCAAATTGTTCCACCTGGACGCGTAGTGTCCCCAAATCAATATCTTTGAATGATATACCAAGACCAACTTCCTTGTGATTGTCATCTATAACAAAATATAACCATAGGTGGATGTGGTAGTTTTTCGGGGAATTAATTTCTACTAACCATTCCTCATATATTTTCTTCCAACAAATATCACCTGCGATGAATGATTTTTTTGTGAATGGAGCATGAACAATGGAACACTTTGTATCTATACATAGAGTAAAATACATTAATAATTAGGTCATTTCTGAAATTTTAGTGTTTTTCTTACATTTTCTATTAAGGAATTTAAATAGTACCTAGTGGAAACCAACCTTTGACATTTATTTACTAGGTATCATATGAGTAATTAACTCAATGGTTAGTGACCGCTTAGGCTTCGATAGGACATCTTATGTATCATTCAACTTGTTATAGTAATTTATATTTTGTGGATCAAATCAATAATAATAGAACTTTTCTAAAAGTTTGAAATTGAATTAAGATGTATTGAAAGATATAAAACCATTTTCACCTTTAGAAAGTATTACATATGACTTGGACAAGCTATAAAATTATATAGATGACATGATAGGAACGTTAAAAAATACACACTTTAGTGGAAGATAGACTTCTAGTCAACATATAAAATAACAACCTAAAACATTTTTAAAGCCATTTACACCTATTTAATGATAAACCGTAGAGGACATTAAGATGTAATATTTGGTATTTCAAAGAGAGTTTGCGGTAGCTTGGGATTTTTTGTTTTAGAAGACGATGTGATTTATGTGTATATCGGTCATACTGTAGTAGTGAGGATTAGATGCCTGTAACAAGACTAATGAACATGTTTAAAGGATATGGGTAAAAAGATCTAATGTTTGGTATTTTTAGCGAGTATTTGAGTAATAAATCACATTAACAGAGTTATTAATATCTCATCATGTTTTGGTATATAAGACAATGTGAAAATATATATGTGTGTGTGTGTGTGTGTGTGTGTGTGTGTGTGTGTGTATACATACATACATACATACATACATATATATATATATATATATATATATGTATGTATGTATGTATGTATGTATGTATACATACACACACACACACACATACACACACACACACATATATATTTCACATTGTCTTATATACCAAATATATACATATATATCTATACATATATATATATATATATATATATATATATATATATATATATATATATATGTATATATATATATATATCATACATAATTTATTCCTTATGTATTGTTGGTAGAAAATTTGTCGGGGAAAATATTGTGGATACCAACACTCTGGGATTCTAAGTCCCTCTACTTAACTAGTGTAACTACTATATGTGCATGTACGAGTAAATTATGAGTTTTATCCTGGTGGCCTTTTGGTGGGGCTCAAACAGGGGCACTCGACTAACCTTCTAACAAATGCTTGCGGGTATGCAAGAGGAATAATTTTCTTAAAAGGTGAGAAAGGGAAGTGAGAATATTTAGAAAGGAGAAACTAATGTTGCAACTAGAAAATCAGATACTTACACACACTAACAAGAAGTTTAATTGCATGCACTTTTATTTGAGAAGAAAACAAATCTATAAAATAGCAAGACCAAATATACCTTAATGAACACAAAGTACCAATAAACTCCTCAATCAAAGAGGATAAAATTCCTTCTTCCTTTATTGAAGCTCAAGCATAATTTATATATAGTGTGGGAAGTAGAAGACATTATATATATATATATATATATATATATATGTATACATATATATATATATATATGTATGTATACATATATATATATATCATACATAATTTATTCCTTATGTATTGTTGGCGAGAAAATTTGTCGGGGAAAATTTTGTGGATATCTTACCAACACTCTGGTAGTCTAAGTCCCTCTACTCAACTAGTGTAACTACTATATGTGCATGCATGAGTAAATTATGAGTTTTATCCTAGTGGCCTTTTGGTCGGGGCTCAAACAGGGGCACTCGACTAACCTTCCGATAAATTCTTGTAGGTATCTGCAAGGGAATAATTTTCTTAAAAGGTGAGAAAGGGAAGTGAGAATATTTAGAAAGGAGAAACTAATGTTGGAACTAGAAAATCAGATACTTACACACACTAGCAAGAAGTTTAATTACATGCACTTTTATTTCGGAAGAAAACAAATCTATAAAATAGCAAGACCAAATATACCTTAATGAACACAAAGTACCAATAAACTCCTCAATCAAAGAGGATAAAATTCCTTCTTCCTTTATTGAAGCTCAAGCATAATTTATACATAGTGTGGGAAGTAGAAGACATATTTTAGTGTGAGAAATGGAAGAAACTTGCTATCTCTTGCTTTCTTCACAATGATATCTCTCTCATGAATTCACAAAAAAGAGCTCTAACATCTAAGAATTTTTAGAAGAAAAAATTAAGAAGAAGTTCCAATGAGGATATTGCTACAATTTATAGAAGAAGAGATAACTCTTCATCTTCCTGGTGACTTTTCGAATACCTTAATATGAATTAAGGCTGTCCATATTCCACTTTAAATTTTTAAGTCCCTTTTATAATATCAAGGTGACTTAAAGTTACATTATATTTCTAAATTCACTCAAGTCATATTAAAAATTCTAACCCTCAACGCAAAAATATAACATTGAGGAGAAAGACTGTTGTATGAGAAGAGAAGAGAGAGAAAAATAAGAGGAAGAAGAAGAAGAAGAAGAAATATTATCCCGAAGGACGAGTTGCTATGGTGGACTTGGCTCAGCTCTCTAAATGTTCTCCACTCTGTGATCACGAGAAGGCTTCTACCTTTCCAATCTCTTGTTTGAAATGAGCTACTACTGGTTATAATTTTTTGGCATGAGGGATGTGAATGCAGCTCAAGGTTTCAGTCCATCTATCAATAACATTGTTGATGTACTAGCACTTCTCAAACCATGATGAATGCTTTTCTATGATAAGTACAATGGAGGCTTGGATCTCTGAGAAGAAGTTGAGAGTATCCTTAGTGAAGGATAATGGGTTTCCCACCCCTTTCTTGACATATTATTTGAAAGGTCTAATAAACTCATCAACAATTGTATGTTCACTTAGTGCAAGTACTCAAGTTTTTGAGCTTTCGATTTATATTATCCTACAGCTTGTATGCTTGTTCTTCTTCTTCCTCTAGCTATGTGAAGGCCCGATTGATTGCTTCAAATCTTATTGCAAAGGCCCTTACCCATACACGTGTCTAATCTTCTACAGGATTTTGAAATACCTTTGTGTCAATCAAATCCTAGCGATGGGTGTTGCTCATCTCACTCACTCCTTTTGGTCTAAGAGGTTCCTAGTAATTTATTTCTTTCTTCACATCCTCTTTGAGTGATCGTGTTCTGATGGCTGTGGCACATAAGTACAAAAAGATATTGAATTCCTCTTGAAGTATTGGCTTCCCTTTTTCAGAGATTGAGTCGATCCATTCATTGTTCTCTTGCAACTTCATCGTGAGCTCCTGTGTTCTTTTGATGGATTCTTGATCTAAGCTACTGACGGGTGCCACTTTCTTGATAGGAAGTGTTGTAGTGTTTGGTTCAACCAGTTGTTGCACATAAGCTGAAATATTTTGTACTTGTTCCTCTAGTACCTCAATCTTCTCTTTATATTCTTTGTTCCTTGCCACCATGTGAGAAGAATATTGTTGATATATGTGCAAGTCTCCCTCATGAGTAGCTGGTCCCAATTGGATCATGCTCATCTCATAGTCAATTGGTGTCATCTCATCTAGTGGCTTGATTAATTTTGCCGAGCTACTTCCGATGTGCGATTACTAGTTTCCCCA